>VZSV01000026.1:1378483-1451443 GCA_013398735.1 Nothocercus julius | reverse complement strand
CGGAGCGGCCCGCGGAGCGGCGCGGACGG
Source organism: Nothocercus julius (assembly GCA_013398735.1). Classification (NCBI taxonomy): domain Eukaryota; kingdom Metazoa; phylum Chordata; class Aves; order Tinamiformes; family Tinamidae; genus Nothocercus; species Nothocercus julius. Next base: position 1,451,414 of record VZSV01000026.1, on the reverse strand, counting down.
GAGCCATGCCGCTGCCGTGCCGCGGCTGGACGCTCGCGCTGCTCACGCTGCTCGTCGCCTTCCTCATCTTCGCCGACATCTCCGAGATCGAGGAGGAGAGCGGGTAAAAGAGCCTTGCCCGGCAAGGGGGCAGGGGCGGCGGCGCGCGGGGAGGAAGGGAGGGAGGAAGGGGGAGCTCCGGAGAGTTTCTTTGTCTCCGGCTCTCCCGGTTTCTTGCCGCGCCGAAGTGGGAAGGGAGATCTCTCCGCTCCTGGAGAGCCGATGCCGCCGCGGGCCGGGGGACGGTGCCGAGCTAGGGCAGCCGCGCCCGTCCCGGCTGGGGCTCTGGGGCAGGTGTCGGTGCCGGTACCAGTCCCATTGAGGTACCGCTCTCAGGAGCGGTGCTGGAGCAAGTGCTGGTACCGGTCCCGGTTGAGTGCCAAGGTACTGATCCAGTAGGATGCTGGAGCAGGTAGCAGCCCAGCTAGGGATGCTGGACTGGGAAGCAGTGCAGGTATTGATGCTAGAGCGGGTACTGGTCCGGGCAGGGATGCTCGACTGGATATCAGTGCATTCAAAGGTGTTGAAGCAGATACCGGTCTGGAGAACAAGCAGTGCTCAGGTGCTGACAGACTGATGGAGTAGGAAACTGTCTGTAAGTGGGATATTGGCACCAGCAGCTGGCTGGGAACGGTGGAGGAGAAGTAGCCCCGGGAAGACTGGATGCTGGTGCTGATCCGGATGGGTGTGGTGGAGCTGGGACAAAAACAGCGTATGGAGTGGGAGAGATGGGACAAGGAGCCATTGGTGGACATGGCAGGACAGGGACCTGCCTGCCGGTGAGGGAAAGGGCACCATTGGGCCAGTGTTAATGGAGCAGGTATCAGTTTGGGTAGGGACAATAGAGCTGGGAAAACTGCAGGCAGGATGCGAGAGCTCAGCCTGCCTGGCTATCCCCAGGCTCAGACAGAGATCTGTTTCCTGGCATGGACTAGGGGCTCTGTGGTTGCCCCATCCCGGTTCACCTGTGGGGTGGTGCCCACTCACGGTAGCCTGTATGGCAGGGACATAAAAAGCCCTAGAGCTGTGGAGGGGAGTGGGGGCAGCCCCCTGTTCTGTCCTGTAAGCCTCGTGCTTGTGGACTGGTTGGAAATTTAAGGGCTGAGAGGAACAAACACGGAGAAGAGGGTGTGCATTAATCTGAGAAACTCGCTGCAACAGAGAGTGGGAAAACAAGTCGAGTAATTGTAGTGACATGGGGCGTGCTTGCACTAATGCTAAAATGGTACAAGGTCTTTCTTTCTGCATGGGAACAGATGGGTTTGCCCACTGTGTTGCATCAAAACAAAAACCTAGCACTTGCTTGAAATTATAAATTGAACGCGCTGATGTTTGTCGCTGCTTTGATGTTGCATTATGTTGGGTGTCATGGGCAAGAAGTGCTTAAAGGTACTTCTTTCAGAACAAGTAACCTCGTTCTGATACATCCAGTACCAGGCAGTAAGTTACTTCACTAGATGGGTTGTTGCTCTGTTTTGAGCCGGTACTTTCTGTATAGTAGGGAGGTGAAATGCTTCTGAAAGATCCCTCCCGGCTGCACAAGCTGCTCCGAATTCCTTACTTTGCTCCCATCTTCTTTTCCTGCTTCTGCTCTTTTTCCCTTCATCTACCTGCTAGATCTCTGCTAAAATTTGCTGTGACCTTGCAATCTATTTCATTCTGCTACTTCCTTGTCCTGTTTTTCACCCAGGTTCATTAGGGATTCCCAGTGTTTTTTCTTCTCCTCTTCTCTATATACTGTATAGAAATTGGTTATTTTGCTGGCTGCTTATCTCCAAGTCCTGGCATCCGAGTTTGTTGCTGTAGTTCCTCCAAAGAAGTACTGCCAAACAGTTCAGAGGCAGAAACAGCAAAAGGGTCAAGTGAGTTCTGTAGGAAAAGCAAATTGTTATATCATCCCATTTTGGAAATTGCAGTGCATCAGGTGCTTTGCAAAGACGAGAATCTCCTGGGATAAACCTGTTCAGTACCCCAGGTAGTGAACGATGGTTCCTGCAGTGTGATGCCCTCTGGTACGTTATGTGTTAGTCCCAGGGCAGTTTTTCATAGCTAAGCTACTGCGTCAGCTGTCATTCTGATACAGGGATGCACAGAGCAAAAGTGTGACCCTGCTATATTAAGATGTCACTATTAAGTAGGACAAACCAGCCCTTTCTGTTGCTTTGTCCTCTCACCCCCTGCTTCTGTTCCCCACTGTTCGTCCGTATTCTCTGGAGCAGTCCATTGCCAAACACAACAAAGAGGAAAACGCTGTCCTTCGTACAACCTAAATCCTCTGGGCAGGAGTCTAGTACAACAAGGACCTCATCGCTGTTTGCTGTCGCCAGCAGTGATCGATGGGATGGTCTGGCTTGAACAGAGCTTGGTGTTGGGGCAGTGTAGAAAAGGTGAGTGCCTGAGTCTGCATCTACAGCAGTTTAGGGAACGCTAAAGGGTTTTCAACTTTTAGAGCTAAAAGCTATACGTGAGAGCAGCGTGTTTTGCAAGCAGGAAACCTAGGTAAAGATTAGGAATCCAGTTCAGGAGCACTTGGCTGATGGATGGTGTTGCTCTCCCCCATCACCGCACGCCCACCACCTTCTCCCCAGTCAGCTCAGCCCAAAGCGACAAGCAAGAACGGAGCCAGCCGGGCGTCCTCTGGCAGCACCACGCCACCGAGGGGCACTGGGAACTGCAAGCAGGTGCAACTCTATTCTTCTTTCTCCTTGGCATTGAAGCACTCTCTAATTATTGCGAGGAGAGAACAGCTTGCCCACTTTTACACATACCCTGCCCCCTGCCTGCGATCTGGATTGTCTTTGGAAGAATATGCCTCATACGGCTAGGAGCAGGGGGAGCATATTGCTCTCACCTACAAATATTGAGAAATCTCGGAAAGAAGGAACAAGATGTTCATTGAGGACAAAATAGAGAATATACTACCAGCAAAATGACAAAAGAAAATGCTCTTTCCCCGGACACTAAGTTCTCAGCATCACAGGTAGAGAGTAAGGAGAGAGGGCAGCTATTGCTGCTCTGCTTGATGGGGGTTTACAAGAAAGATGCTCTTCTTAAGCAGTCCCTCATTGCTGCTCCAGATACTATTTTTCCCTTTCCTGCAGATAAGAGACAATGAAACAAAGAGGTTAAATGCCAGATGTCAGGACAGCAGTGAGAATTCAACATCTTCCCATTCCTGAGGCTTCTCATTCCTTGATAGCCTGTTCCTGTAGCCCTGCACCGGCACATGGGTCTTCATTCTGCTATATCCATGTCATTAAATATATGTTATCTGTGTGACACCTGACCCACGTGCTCCCCCCGGCACGTAAAGCTTTGGTGTTCTGGGATGTCAGTGGGTAGGCAGGTCTGCTCCTTGTGCTCGCGCTGGCTCGCCTGCTGCTTTTGTAAAGTATTGACACTTCAAACAGTGCTGGCACCTTGTTTTCCAACATGCACCTGGATCCGGGTTGCTGAACTCTTTCTGCAGCCTAGAGGTGCCTCCCTTTCTCCGAATCGTCTCAAATCCTTTGTTTCCTTCCAGGAGACAAAGGACCCACGTATCTGTCTTGGGGGAAGCTAATACAATTGCAGCCGTTTCCTGATCCAGCTCAGGATGGGGGAGCGGGACAGACCTCTCACCACAGGGGAAGGCAAAGGACTCGGTGTCCAGTGGAATAATTATTGCCAGCGATGAGGAGGGGAAAAAAAAAAAAATCTGTTTCTTGATGGAAGTTTAAAGGGACTCTTTTGTTATGCATCTGCTGTAGCGGTTCTGCAGGGGACCCTCTTTGTCCTGATCGTCTGTAGAGGGAGCTGGTGACCCACTGCCACCAGGTGACTTCTCAAATTGACGCATGAGCCATCTTAGGAAGTACTTGACACCTGATAATGGTTGGACTTAATACTAGTCCAGATTGCGTGCCTTTCCATCCCCATTACAAAAGGAATTATGTTCTATTCTTTTAAGTGATGAACTTGAGCATCGAGTGTTGCTGGCCAGCCTGGAAGCTTGTGTTCGATTGCTGCTTTTTCCTCATGTACCCTTTTCTAATACCTGCCTTTCAAATTCTCAGGAGTGCCACCAAGAGCTGTTGTGTCATTTGTGGTGACACAAGTTTGCATGCTCTGAGTGGCCAGTAGTACGCTGTAGTTGGAACACTTGCCCGTCCATCCTTAGATCTTTCAGACTGTGTCTGACTGTATTTGACTCACAGTCAGTCTTAGACCTCCTGAACACACTTTCTTACATTTGCAAGTTCTTATCAGCCAGTGATTATCCAGATGGGTCTGGGGGAATAACACCTCTCTGGTTGACAGAAGGCCATGGACACCATATAATTCTCAGTGTAAGCACCTTTGTACCCGTTGGGTATAGCAGGGCTCTAACCAAAAAAAAAAACATACTGCATCAGGCTGGAAAATAAGACTGATGTTGGGAGTACTGGTACAGATGAAATATTTGAAGGTTTTGCTTGCAACTCTTCTGACATTAACTTGACCTCAAGCAGCCCTTAGCAGCTCCCCTTCCTCCCTTTGGCTCAGGAGAGCCCCCTCTCCTGCTAACCTGCCTAGGCAGGAATACATGTATGGCTGCCACTGAGAAAGGTAAAGAAAACCCTATGCTCCTGCCTAGAGTAAAGTGAAGGAGAAGACTCACCTTACCTTATTTTAAGCTGAACTCCATGGGAGCTGCAGGCACAGGGGACCCTGTGAGGCAGAAGTGTCTGCCAGGAAGGTTGGGAGCAGAAGGATGAAAAGCACTAGCAGATCCCTGAGCAATCCAGTGGAACAAAACAAAATTCAGGAGCATAAATATAACCAATTTGTCTAGGGGATCTGAGGCATAGTTGATGACAACTTGCTTTTCAGTTCAGTTCTGCTTGTCAGCACCTTGCAAGATCCCAAGAAGGTAATTTCTGAGCTTGCAAAGGAGAATGATGGCAGCCCTTTGGTAGAAGGGTGCACTGTGGATCCTACACCTTAGACAGCTAGCACTGCTTTGAGGCAGAGCTGCCAAAGCCACAGCTGGCTGAGACTGGAGTAGTGAAGAGAAGAAAAGCTGCTCTGATGAGTGCTGCGAGTTTCCCTCTTGCCCAAACAGGCTACGTGATTCCCAGGTCTAACCCCGCAAACCCGCACTTTAAATTTGGAAGGCAAGTGGAACCTTTTCCTCCCTGCAGAGAACAGAGTTGCGACTGTAGGTTCATTTAGCGAAGGCTCGTTGAGCAGTGAGGTCAAGCGCCGCAGTGGCGAGCGGAGCTGTGCCCGCTCCACCCAGCCACTGCTGCGCCTGGGGGAGAGAGCAAAGCCTGGGACTCCGGTCAGCGGGGACACAGCAGGTCCGGCTCCCGAGCACGAGCCTTGCAGGCCCGTCCCGGACAAAGTGTGCAGCTTTGCCTTGCCTTCCCTGCTTGCATGTCTGTATCTCCGGGGCAGATAGTGCCCGTGGTTGTTCTGCTGGTGCATCGCGACGCGTTAGCCTACCTGAATGCCAAAGTCTCTTTGATCACCCAGGAAAGAATTCAGCAGGAGCTCCCCTCTCTTTTCCTGGGGTTCCAGGTTGCAGATTTTTTGTCTGCTTTTTTCTGTTGGTTGCTTTCTTGCTTCAGTCCTGTGACCAGCGCTACACAAGCACATACACAAGCACTCTTATATTAAAGTCACTTCAAAGACAGACTGCCTCTAATTGCCCCCATCATTCTCTTTCTCTGGGCCTGGGTCACCCTCAGCAACAAGAAATAAGCCCAAACCACCCTAATAGAAAGTGATTATTTTGCCTTTTCCCTGTTTCCTTCCCCAATTGCCTCTGGAAACAAGGGAGTTCCCAGGCCTGGAAATGATGGGAACAGATTTTCAGGTGTCCCTCAGCAAACACCATGGCAGAGCAGCCTGATGTCTGGTGTGGAGGGCTGACGGGGATGTTTGCTGCTACAAGGCAGTGATGCCTTCAGCTTTACAGAGGATCACCTTGAGCGGTGCATTGAGCAGCTCCATCCCACAAACTTTGCCGGTTGTGCTTTGGACTGTTCTGTTTATGCGGTGTTTGATTCATCGAGCTGCTTGCTTGCTCGCTGGGTTGGCTCTTTCCAAATTTAAGCGCTGCACTCTTGCTTGTTGTTACTGCAAATAAATTCCTTGTTATTGCATATAGAAATCCACTGGGAGCACCAAAAAAAAAAAAAAACAAGCTGCCCATCAGCATGCAGAGCACACTGTCCCTCAGTCCCTCACCATCCACCACTTTCCACAGGCAGGACTGCCTTTAAAAGCATATATTGTTACAGTCACGACGCAGTTTTGAAGGGCTGTCTCAAGGCCTCGGTCAAACAGCATCGTGGCAGGCTCCCGATAGTGCCCTTGTGTCCGGCTGCTCCAAATCAAAGGACAGTTATTCTGCTGCCACCTGTCACCCCGCAGCCAAGGCTTCACCTTCATCCTCAGGATTATAATTCACTGCTCAGCAGGCAGCTACAACAGGGGAGATGTTTCCTTGCTAAAGTTCAGCACTGTCATGAGGCAGTTCCAGCACCTTTTCAAACACCCAGAAGCACCCTCAACTGTCAACCAGCAGCTGCTCGGTTGGTAATTAAACTTCTCCTCCCTGCTGCTTGGATTTCCACAGTGTAGCTTTATGAGCCAGGGGAGGAGAGAGCAGGCCAGGCTCTGAAACAACAACTGGCTTTTCAAAGTCTTCTGGGTGTGGAAGACTAAGTCCCTGCGAAGGCCCTGGAGCAATTCTGGTACTGGTGATGGCCTTTGATGGCTGGCAGATAGTCTGGACAGATGTCAGCTGCTGCCTGCGTGGTGCCGCTCTTTAGTAGTCACTTCCAGTGCTCTTTTGGTCACCACTTGATGTCACTGTGAGGGTGCCTGTGCAAATGAATTGCACTAGGAGGATGTCGCTGCCTGGGGAGGTCTTCAGCATCTGTGTGGATGGCGGGAGAAGAAAGCACAGGAGACCGTGTATTCCAAGGAGTCACGCAAAGCAGTGGGAAAAGCAGATGAGAGCAAGCAGTGTGGGAGGGTGACCTTGTCTACCTGCAGACTTTTGTACATAGTATTTGCTTTTCAGGATGCATATCCGTGATGGATATTTCATTAGCATCATTAAAAAAAAATTAAAGGATGACAGGAATAAAGCTCTAACGGTAGACCTGATATGAAGGAAGGAATAAGGTTCTGTATGCAGGATGCAGAGAGGTAAAGTGTGAGAGATTTCACCCCTGCAAGCACATGAGTGTTTTCTATGTGACAAAATAAGAGCATCACGGGTATCAAGTCAGGCTGTGCTGACGCTGTAGTGAATGTGTCTAGACACGAGACCTGACATTTTACCGGTTCAAAAGAGTCTTTCCTGGTCTCCAGCTGGCTCAGAGAAGGCGTGTGATAGCTTGGGAACAGAGAGTGGGAGTCCTGGGAATGGGGCTCCAGAAGGTGGTTACTGACCATCACAGACAGCTGTATCCGAGGCTGCTCTGAGGGCTCTCCCGCCTCTTACAGACTCTTCAGAGCAGCATTTCAAGGTAGGACCAGGGATTTTGTTGTGGTGCTCTTGCAACCCCAATGCTAAGTGATCCCAAAGCTGCCTCCTCAGGACAGGCTGTTGCAGGATTGTCTCCCATTCCCTCCTCGTCCTTGTGACTTCGGAGCAGTGAATGTCATGCTAATTCTTCAATGTTTTTTTCACACCAGCATTGCAGCCTAATTGGCTTATGCCCTAATAAGAAACAGGCACCTCTGTTTTGCACACACATCTTGATGCCTGTGTCCTCCACATACGCTCGCTATCACATGTTGTATCACATGTGTTTGCAGCACCGTAGAAATCCATGGCAGAAGAGGAAGCAACCAAATTAGTAACGTTGATTTGTGTAAGACGGACAGATCTGTGTTTCTCTGTCATGGGCTGCAGCAGCTGCTGTGAACAACAGGGGGGCCACCGGCTAGCACTTTTACACCACATTTCCCAGGGTTTGGGCGCAAAGTCCCAGGCCCAGCTTGGCTGTACAAGAGCTGCCCCTGTGCCTTGTGCTCCTGAAGCTGTACCAGGTTCGCAGCATGAGCAAGGAAATTTCCATGAAATCCACAGTCTCCGAAATTTGGTTGTATGACTTGGTAGGAAGAATGAAACTTGAAGCTCTAAAAATAGTACCTGATATTTAGGAAGTTTTTGACACCCAGGCTGCCAAGCTGTGACAATATGAACAAGTGAGATTTTAAACACATCGAAGTGAGATTTCAAATGTCTCATCAAGATGTACTGTAGGATCCTTCTCCTAGCAGAGAAATGCTTTAAAAATCCCTTCCAAATTAATCCCTAATGAGGGAATCTTTCTTGCCCGGAAAGTACAAGTTGGCCCAATGGCCAACACCTTTCTTAAGAGCAATTTCTTTTATGCCCATGATGAAAAGCCTCAGAAGCAACTGTTGAAACGTTACAGGAATAATCTACAAATATCAAATGTGCTGGCTCCTCCCGGTGTGTTACGAACTGGAATACAGAACGGTGAGCAGCAAAACGAATCTGAGCGCTGCATGTCTGGGGCTCGGGGAAGGCTGGGGTTAGGAAGAGCCTGTGCTGCTACATGCAAGCATCTGACCTCCAGGGCCAAAAAATCTCTCTGCTCCCGTCACTCCTGTCCTAACTTTGGCTTTTGCTTCTCTTTTGTGAGTTAGCCAAGTACTTGTGTGGCTAACAAGGGTGCTGACAGCCGGCTGCGCTGCTCCTGCTGCTCTGCCCCTCATCCTCCTCCGTTGTCCCCAGCCTGGGTCCTGCATGGCATACGTGTCTTGGACAGGGAAGAAAGCATCTGCATTCAACACAAGACGTCGTGCTGGTTCCTCTCTCTTTAATCAAACTACCCAAAGTCCCAAGAATAGGGATAATTAGAAATAATGTTACTGCCATATGTCTTCTTATATTTTGTTTCTTCGGTGGTATTAGATCATTTTATGGCTACAGATAGACTTTGAAACAAACTCCTTGTGTCTATGAGAAGCCTGCAAGGTGACTTGCTGTTCAGTGGGGCAGGGTCCCATCTTTTCAGTGAGACCCCAATGTACACATGGAAAGCCAAGATACGGTCCCTTGGGAATCCCAGCCTCACACCTTCTGAGCTCAGTTTCTGGTCCCTTTGGGCTGCGAGGGCCCATTTTCTTCTCCTTCCTAAAGGACTACTTAGAATAGTGGCACTAGGAAGCAAGTTATTTCCCTTTCATAGAGAACCTGGGAATGTGGCAGTTTTCTTCAAAAGCACTAAAATGGGGTTTGCTACCCTGTGTAACTATTCTGCATATGTCAGCACAAACCTTGAATTTCAGAGAAGAGGAGGGAGGATTGAAACCTGTGTCCTGATCCAAATTTCACAGCGCTGGCCTCAGTGAATCCTGACCTTAAAGGCCTCTTTGAGGACTAAAGGAGCCCTGTGGCTTAGTTTAATGACTATGCTGATCTTAGCAAAATGAAGGCGGTTGCTTAATAGCATGGTCAGTGCATCCGAGCCCATACATAATAAGGCAGCAAGCAGGTGCGGGCTAGCTCCTGATTTTCAAGGTACTGCTTACGATGATGAATGCATGTGGGATTATATATCATTGTAAGCATAAGTAGGAGCAAAAAATGTGTATCAGGTTTCAGAGGAAGGGGATTATCTGAATTTCATTTTAGGTGACTGGGCAGCTCATCGCTTTCCCCAAAATTCATTTAGTTGCAATGACTGGGTCTATCTTGCCGTGAAGCATCGTCCTTCGGAGGGATGACTGTAAACACACCATGCCCTGCGCTTCTGGCTCCCCCTGCGCACACCTGTCTCAGAGACGGCCGCTGCATTGAGGGCGCTGTGATTTTGGGAGAGGAGTCCCTGGCCAGGACCAGCATCACGTTTTTCTGCTCTTCAGGTGGAAAGCGCTCACTCTGCTCTTGGCAATGACATCAGAGCAATTCTTAAAAAGCAAAATAAACATAGCTGAGTTTTTTCTTTTATCGATAGACTGTCTTATGGGTACATGCTGCGGCTATTCCAGGAGGTCAATGGCTGTATGTGTTTCCCAGCCAGTGAGACCTTTTCAGATCATTTCTCCCGGCCTCCCCATTGTACGTCCCACTCTGGCACCTCAGCAAGTGAGCAGCACCCTCACAGTGATCCGTCTGTTTTAAGCCAAGAGTGCCAGTTCCTATGCTGGCTTGTGAGCCTGTCACTTTTGGTGTTACGGGCTAAGCCGCTTAACCCCCACTGCCTCAGGCATAAAACAAGGATAATAAAATATACCTGCCTCACAAGAACGTTGTGAAACTTAATTAGTAGGTGTTAATCATTTGAACTCCTCAGATAAAATTGTGGCACTCTGAACTCTCTTTCTGAGGAATCCAAATGAATAAATTTTGCCTAACAATCCCCTGACGGATTGTGTCACTGTTATTATCTCTATTTTATGGAGCGGAGGAGGGAGAGGAGGAGGTCCTGGGTAACATGACTTGCCCAAGGTCAGGCAGGCCGTCTCAGGCAGGGGTTTTATTCTGCCCGAAACGGGCTCTACAAATGATGCAAGACAGGCTGGGCTGTCAAATAGGGCTGAAATTTTCAGCTAGCTTATCTGTAACACTCGTGCTTCTTGTGCCTGCTTCCCTCGTGTATTCTCTGCCACAAATGCTTGGGAGAAGCAGGCATTGGAGGTGGATATTGTAATATATCCATGGAAAACACATTCTGAATTTGTAATCTGGAGAATATGGATGTGTAAAACCCGCTCTTAGAGTTCCCCTCGCCCAAAGAGGCTGTGTGACCTACTTGTTCAGTCAAAGCAGCTTTGATTTCATGTGTCAAAATTGCTCAAAGCAAGACCAAATTGTACCTAGCAATAATTAAGAGAATCATTTAAGAAGTGGGTAACAATGAAGAAGGGATGAAAACTCCTAAACAGCCCATTCACTGTGGGTGAATGAGAAAGTCTCCACATAACTGATTTGTCATAAATTATTCATCCAAGAGAATTTGGATCCAAACCACAAGATAGTTTTTCTTCCTTTTCTGTCTCTGAATCAGTGCCATTTTACATCTGAGTACAGGATTTTTTCACCTATGTAATATCTTAGACAGCCCAAATTCATGCTGAAAATCTCGAAGCAAAAATAAGAAAAGCTGGCATAAACCAGTAATATTGCATTAGCAGATATAGATGTGACTTATCACTGGAAAACATCCGAACAGAAGTCAAAAGAAGTGTGTTTTGTAAATAATGAGATTAGGGAGCAGCTTGGCACTTTGTGGGGCTGGCTATACAATCAGACTGATAACACCTAGATTAATAAGGCAATTCAATCTAAACATCATGTAGCACTAGGAAGCTTTTCAAAATCAATGCCTGTCCGTGCAATTTTAATCAAGGTTGGTCTTTGCCTTTTGATGCCAAGAGATTTGCAACTGTAGGTCAGCAGAGGTAAAGTAAAATGGGTTGACACTTTTATTTTTTAACTCTTCCTCTTAATTAGTGCCTTTCATTTCTTAATGCTTTTCTCTTCTGAGGCAATGGAAAGGAGGTGGAAGGGGGTATTTTTTTGCCTGTGTTGGTAATTATGAGTATTGCAATCTTCGGAAAATATTGAGCATGGCTAAACCACGGGTATTTTGAACAACAGGCTGATACCCATTGGAGGCTAAGCAAGGTGTTGCCTGGCAGGGTGGTGTACCCCAAATATCAGATTTACTGTACGCATCACTTTTTGACTTACAAAGGGAGATTTGAAGAGAGGTGTCCAAAAGCTGCAGCGTGGGACAGAAAGGGCCAAAGGCCAATGGCTAGGATGTCACAAGAGCATTTTAGGATTCACTTGACCAGCTGAGACCTTTAGCCGAGTCTCATGTCCCAGCTACAGGCAATATCTGTGACTCAGAGACAGGCTGAGAAAGCCGTGACACCGGCCTGGCACAGGGAACAGTTGCCATGCCAGCATCTCAGATGCCTGCTGAGAGCATCTCCATCCTTGCTGGCCTGCAGCGCTGGCCGTGACCAGTGTCACCTCACTGGGGTCTGCCGGGTCAGAGGGACCATGCGGGAGGGAGGCAGGACGGCGCTGAAGCTGTAGGTGGATAAATGTTTGCTTTAATACCTTGTGCGGCACCTTTTTGAACTTCACTGGAGACACCACCAAGCTGGGGACAAATGTTGGTGGGCCCTGCATGGGCTCTGTGCCGACCAGGTTTGCTTTTCCCTCAGATTCATGAGCATTGAATCTACCCCTCAAGGAAAGCTTATGAATATTGGTGCAATGCGTGTGGGAATGGGTTAAAGAAGCAAGAAGGCTCTGAAAGCCAAGCTGGTTCACATTCCTGCTCATCACTAGCCACTCTGTCCTGAAGCATCTGGGTCATTCCCTGGAGAGGCATCTCCACGTAGCTCATGGGGGAGAGGGCATGAAAGAAGCGTTGATCTGTCTGACATTTGTAATCCTCTTGCTGCAGAGGTGCTTTGAGTGCCTGCAAAGTGGAATCAAGTCCCACTTGGTCACTGGAAATGTCTCGTGCCTTGGCTGGGAGAATAGCAAAGCGAGCGAGCTCGGTGCCACCGCACAGGCGCGTCCTGCTCCATTTGCATTACAGTATTTTGAAAAATTTGGGGGTTTTGCAGTGGAACAAAAAAGATTCCCCTTGACGGGCTGCTTGGCTGTGCTACCTGTGAGCAGGGCATCCAGACAGCCTGCCTGCCTCCTTTCTCCATAGCCTCCAGAAATGGAGCGTGCTGAGGGATTTGCTCTGTACAGCAGCTGGACTTCATCACATTCAGCATCCCGAGCCCCTGAAACTAGCCTGGATTTCAGAGAGAGACATGCACAAACCTGTCGCCTGGGGCATCTGAAGCTAGACTGGATAAATACATTTGAATAATACGTTGTGATGTCTAGGATCAGTCTGCCATGGCCACAAAACATGGACGAGGTGGGCCCTAACAGGTCTTCTCCACTTTATAATTACTGTGACTTCCCTTTCACAGAAACAGTGAACCAGCACTTATTCAAGGAGTGTCATTTCTTTTTCTAAGCCCTTAATCCAGTCCCTATCTGTCTTACAGCAAGTGTGAAGGAGTGTGAATCCCATTTGGAAGGCTCCTTCAGAGGAGATGTATTTGAGAGGATTGCGTGGTTTGCACACTAATCTGGCCGTCTCCCACACCCTGCAGCAAACCCCACTACAGCAGAGGCTTGTGAAATGCCAGCAGGTTTTAGGAATAAGCTCGTCCTGCTGTTCCCTTGATACACCAAAAAAATGAAGCAACACACTGACTCTCAGGTTTGGCACAGGAATGAAGACAGTCATGAAGAAGAAACCTCTCTAACCTGGCAGTAGATGGTGGCCCAGGGGAGGCAGGAACAGGAGGACCATCACAGGGCCCAAAGCAGCATTTCCAAGGGTTTGATGTCACGTAGTACTGAGGGCTCAGCTCAGACCAACTGGAGTTTGCATCACATCACCCAAGTCCAAACATACACACATATATATATATATATTTTGATGGTACCAAATGTCCACACACTCTTATTTCTTTTTGTTTATGGCTCATGCATTTGGGATGATATTTCAGGACTGATAGAAAAATAGGCCCCTGAGACACATTTCCACTAAAGTATATATTCCCAGATAACAATATTTCTGCTGGAAAAGAATTCATTTCTCTTGATGAGCATCTTCACTCGGGTATCTGTGCAATGGAGGCAATAAAACAGATCAATGAGAGGGCTGGTGGTTAAAATGTGTCCAATTAGGAGCCCAGATGTTCAGAGGAGCCTCTGAACATCTCCAGAAACTGGGAGACTAATTCTTTGCAATTCTTTTTCCCCTTTTGTAAACAATAGGCTAAAGCAACTAACAACTAGATGCAGACCAATACTTGCATTTATTTTTCTTTTAACAGGATTGGCAAATCATACTAGTGGCACTGGTTTCTGAAAGGGTTCTCAGGCTCTGTGGGGACTGGAACTGGGCCTGGACTGAGTTACTGGGAGCCAGGAGAAGGTGCACTACAAGGACAAGGTCTCTGCATGTCACCCAGGAGGAAGGTGGCTTGTTTTGGGTAAAGCTGAAGATTTTGGTCGGTCTCAACTGAAAGACCAAGCTAAAGATAGTGGCAGGAAACATAGCCAGATCATGTAGATCATTCTGCAACTGAAAGAGACAGGAAAAGTCCCTTGGCAAGCTAGAGATTGAGGAGAGAGCTCTTCTACACCCTGATACCACCTGATGGAGAGATATATGTCTATGAAAAAAAGGCAGAAATGTATTTAATTCATTAATGCATTACCTGTAGACTACATGCTGCACTGATGACTGGGACCAGATGTCTGTGATGGCTGGCTGGAGAGTACAGATATTAATTGCACTGGTTAGGAGCTTTTTGCTGGAATGATTTCATGGTCACAGTAGGGTACCACTAACGAAGGATATGAAAAGCCCTTCCCAGGCATCGGGACATCTCCATCCCAGATGAGGTGGAGCTGCTGGCGCAGCCATATCTACATTTGGAGCTCATCTGAGCCGGATCTTTTGACTGGTGAACAATGATCTGCAAAGAGGAGCTGGGTTTATAAATAATGCATTTCCTTTGTCTTGCAGGAGTTCTGGAGGCAGAGGTACAATCAGATCAGCTGTGAACAGCTTACATAGCAAATCTAATAGGTTTGTAAATTAGATTTTGTGTTCATTTGTTTTTGCTGTAAGGCAGCTATTAATCTGCTTCTCCTCTTCGGTGGATAGTACTGTTCTTATTTAGCAAATGTATCTGTTTCTTTTCACTTCTGCTTTGCATTTTCTTAATCGTTTCTCCCCCTTCTTCCCCCAGCTCAGTGCAATAATCATTTGCAAATAACCAAGGATCTGCAAGTTGCTGTGATTGAGAGAATAGGAAAGAGAGAGTTACTTATTGTGAAAATGTCAGTGACAGAGCTGCCATTTTTGTAGTTTTACTATGTGCTATTAGAAGAGAAACAGCTTTCTTTGATATCAGAACTTCGTTTGGTGCACTGCTCCATTGCAGAGTAGATTCGTGGCATCACAGCTTCATTTGGAGTGCTTCTGTGTTATTTTTACAATGATTTCATGTCATTCAGAGATTATAAAGTGACATGATTTCAGAGTTTACTGACACCATTAAAAAAAAAAGGAGATGCCATTCTGTGATGAGGTCACAACGCATAATCAGAACACATGAAATGTGTGTGGGCACAACGAAAAAAAAAAAAAAACGGTTATTTGCAAGGTTTCTTTACCTGATTTCCTCTAGGATTTTTGAAACCCTGTAAATAAGCTTTACAAGACACCAGATTAAATGGCAAAACGCAAGACTGGTAACAACCTCAACTGGCAGCAGCTGGAGAAGGTGCGTTAGCATTTTGTACACATGAACCCACACGAGGACACTGGCAGCTGGCACTTGCAGACACATTCCCTTCCCTTTCTAAACCGTTAGGCAGCCTGAGCCCCAGAGTGCCATCCCACAGCATGCAGTCACACCAGGCACAGCACCACTGTCCCTCTCTGCTTTTTGCTCCCTGGCAACCCCTTCTCTTTGTGTCCCCTCTAGCTTTTTTTCCCTCCATGGGGTTTACGTGCTGCTTATAAATCTATTTATTTGCAAACTGTTCCCCAGGTGGAAAAGGCCCTTTGCTCCATGGAGAGAGATTCCCTTTAGCTGTCAGCAGCTGCTCTGAGTGTGTATTTTTCAGAACACTCTGAAGTGTGAAGGTTTTGGGGGCCTGCAGACACACGTGCTGCTTCCTGATGAGATGCTTGGTTATTCTCTTTGGAGGGCGGCTCGCTGAAATCAAATATTCAGAGGCTCCCTTAATTTATGCCATTTGATGTAAATTGCACTGAAGTGCCGGAGCTTGTTTTCTTCCTAGCACAGGGATTACAACCTGGGATCTCCCAGCGATCAGCACCAAACTGCAGCACGACGGTGTCAGAAAGACACCTAGTTCCCTTCATCATTTCTGGGCCTGGAGCAAACAGAGACAACAAAATTCTGTCCTTCTAAAGGAAAAAAATGTTATGGGAACGGCAATCTCTTGCTGTTCATTGTGGGGTGCTGGTAGGTGGGACCCAATATCACAAAGAGCACCCTGCAGCTCGGCTGAATTCGTTTCTCCTTTGGGTGAAGTCAAGAATTTCCTTTGGATGTGCGGGTGGGACCACAAGGGTGGAAACTGCCTGAGTATAAAAGCTGTTGGTGAATCTGGGTCTCTGTGGGGCTTAGTGGTGTTTTGCCTGCAAGTGTGCACGTGCGAATCGCTCCTCGCAGAGCGGGCCTGTGTTTTTGCATGCGTGCATTGCCCATCTTGATATTTGAGACTGTGTTTTATGTAAACCTGTGTTTGACTGTAAGTCTGTGTTTGTGGAAGAGAGAGCGTATTTAAGGATTTGTATGCGCTTAAGTGTAGTAGAATATGAATAGGCTTTCTCTCCTTGCTTAGGTAATAACTGCAATTTTGTTTTTCTGAAGAAGTTTGGGTTCCAGCAGCCACAGCCAAAGACAGAGTGATAGAAATGCCACTGGGATGCTAACGGATCCTGTCTCTGTCTTTCCTTTCTGTAGAGCTGAAGTAGTAATAAATGATTCTTCGTCTCCAGCTGTTGTTGACAGAAGTAATGAAAGCATTAAGCACAACATTAAAACAGCCTCATCCAAATGGAGCCACAACCAGACACTCTCTTTGAAGATCAGGTACTGGTAATTACCTATAGGACAGGAGACAGATTTGGTCCTCTCCAGTGCAAGCTGGCAAATTGCCTCTGTATATCATCTAAAGAAGTCAGGAAAGAAATAAAAGGTTTATCGCACGCTGAGCTAGACTTCATATCTGTAAGCGATTGCTTGGAAATGAATTCCCAGCTGAACCAGCTGGCCTTGGACTGGCAAAAAACCACGGAGCACTTGAGCCCCCCATTTCCAGGTCAAGTGGGGTTGGTGCCGGTTTGTCTGGTGGGGGGACGGGAATTCCTTTCCTGGGGGTGAAACGGTGACCCTCGCCAGCCGACAGAGACCAGCCATGCCAGCCTGCCCTGGAGAGGGGTTATGAGGAAGGGGTGGGCATTAAGGTGGAGATGTTTTACTAGCCTGCCTTGGGAGGGCACAGGGTATTTGCACATTATTCCTGCAGGGAATAGGCTCCCAGAGGCCATTCCTGGGCTTTGGTCTGTTTTGCAATCGGTTGCCAAGCTGGGGAGCAAGGAGAGGTGGGAGGAAAGAGTTCATCTCATGTAGAGACGACATTATGAGTTATCTCTGAACCTGACCTGAAGGGGCTGTTTTCACTCCTGTCCTTAGGAAACAAATCTTGAAGTTCCTGGATGCAGAGAAGGACATTTCAGTGCTGAAGGGGACGCTGAAGCCCGGGGACGTCATCCACTATGTCTTTGACAGGGACAGCACCATGAACGTCTCCCAGAACCTCTACGAGCTGCTGCCCCGCACGTCACCCCTGAAGGGCAAGCAGTTCCCGACCTGTGCCATCGTGGGCAACTCGGGGGTCCTGCTCCACAGCGGCTGCGGCCCCGAGATCGACGCGCACAGCTTCGTCATACGGTAAGGGCCCCCCACAGCCACCACCGAGCGCTCCCAGCGCCCTTGCGGATGCACACGTCCTTGCAAAGGTCTTTTCCAAGCACATCCTGTGTTCGTCCACACCTTTGCCTCCCGGTGGGCACCACCTTGGATCTTCCCCACATCCTCTCCGCATCCTCCAGAGCATCGGGAGCCCCACAGCACCTGGGCATGGTGTGCTGCTCTCTCCAGCCTAACACTGTGATCGCTTGGGCTGATGCTGCTGCAAACACCTGCCCTGCTCCTGGGCACACTGCAGTCGCCAGGGAAGAGGATGGAGGGAAACAGGGATAACATCACCTGTGCCCTCTGGTCAAACCCAGCCTGCCTGGCCGCCTGGCTGCCGGCAGCTCCGTGCAGCCCTTTGGGGATGGTTCCTGTACAGTGCGTGTCGCTAAGTGTAACAAAGCCAGGAAAGGAAGAAGTAGCTTCTAGCAGTTCTGGCAAACTCCTGCCTTCATGCTAGGCAGCAAAGTCCCAGGGAAAAAACTTTACTTGGTGTAACTCAGAGTGGGAGTGGGGTTTTGAGCGACCCCTCTCTAGCCATGTAGAGCAGAGCCTGTGTTAGCAGGCATGCCCCCTTCCCCGCGCAGCTTAGCTGACTCTCCGCTTGGTGCTTCATCTACCGGAGAGAGCTTTGCTCTGTGCAGTCTTTTCAGCAGGGCTGCTTATGGCATTCCCCCTCCTGCTGATATCGTTACCACTGTTGATGCCACCATCTCTGCTGTTTTTCCTCTCTGTGAGGGGGAAAAAGGGACTTTCTCCTTGTTTGGAAAAGCCATTTCATATCAGCAAACATAGGAGGCTTGTTGCAAGGGGTTATTTTTTAACTCTGCACCAGCAGAGATACAGATCCAAATAAACCCACCCACTACATACCAAAATTACACATTTTATAAGTGCTACCCCAGAGATATACATGTGCATATGCTGGCATATTGATGAACGAGGAGCTTATATTAAGTCCATATATTAAGTTACCAAGTCAGAGCCCCTCTAATCTGCTGCAAAGACTTCTCTCTCCTCCTCCTTCATGATCACTGCTCCTGTTCTTGGTGCCCCCATCAAAGAGATGGTGCATGGAGCACCTTTTCAGGACCACCAGGCAGTGTCCAGGGATACGGAGCAACAGCAGAGCTCCCTTAACGTCTTTGCAATGCATTTGTCCAAAGAGTGATAATCCAAAGGAATTTTGTGTTGATGAACTGATGATCATTGCTAGTAGTTTGATACTTCCACCCTAGTCATTTTATGGACACTGTAGATGTTCGTGGTGGTTCTGGGCTGTGCTTGTCGCTGTGCCCATGGTCTAAGGGACTAGACCATAGCCCCGGGAGTGCTTAGCCAGGCAGATCAGCCCAGGTCCAGACCCACTGTCAAGCTGAGCTGTCCACGCAGCCTGTGGGCGAGCCCTGTCAGGGCTGCAGTGAACCACAGGGGAATGTGGCAGAGGTCTCCCCCAGCTGCTGCCTCAGCTGGGGATGCTCTGTGACTATGCAAAGGTGTCAGTGTCTCTTCCCCAGCCTCAATTTTGGCATAAAACACCCCTAATATTTGTTATTGCCCTCTCTGAAGTCCTCTTTAAAGGGCTATTCAGTGTTTCCCCTTGCAGGTGCAATCTGGCCCCTGTGCAGGAATACTCGCAGGACGTGGGCACCAAGACGGACCTGGTGACCATGAACCCTTCGGTCATCCAGCGGGCCTTCGAGGACCTGGTGAACGAGACCTGGCGAGAGAAGCTGCTGCAGCGCCTCCACAGCCTCAACGGCAGCATCCTCTGGATCCCAGCCTTCATGGCCAAGGGCGGCAAGGAACGGGTGGAGTGGGTGAACGAGCTCATCCTGAAGCACCACATCAATGTTAGGACTGCGTACCCCTCGCTGCGCCTGCTGCACGCTGTCCGAGGGTGAGAGCATTTCTGATATGCTCGTAGCCGGCATTTCACAAGCTCCTTGAGCAACAGAGCCAGTGGGTTGTGCTGAAGGCAGATACCACGATCTGCTTCTTTCTATAGCCTGTGGGGAAGACTCCATGGGCAAAGGCTGGTCCCTAGATGAGGGCTGGAGACTACCTTGCAAGCTCTGCCCTTTGAGCGTAAGGTCTTTTAGCCATGAAATATAGCGAGCCAATAAACCTTTCACTAATGCTCCCAGCTCTTAAGTCTGTCAGTGCTTTGCTGGCTATAAGCCTGGATTTCAGACCACGACAACTCCCAGACCTACAGTTGAGCCTTTCCTTGGGGAAACCTCTGCGTGTGTGGGTTAGCTGAACTGGTGACAGAGTTTGTCACTATGTGCTTGAGTCGTACACACGGGTCACACACAGCCTCCCACATCAGCAAGCTCCTTGCAACCAGGATAGCTCAGCAATGACAGAGAACTGAGGAGCGTTGGCTCATAGCCTGTGTGCTACCAGAGTGCTAATTACACTGCTAATCTTAAACGAGGGGCCCAGCAGGAAGGGGACCCACAGGTGTACTCAGGCATTGGTCCTGCTAATCAAGTAAATAGATTTAGGTGTGGTAAGTGGATTTACTGGGAGGGGAAGGAGATGTATTTCTGCTTTCTCATTGCTAAGTTAGGTGTGTGCAAAGCCCATGTGCAGTGGGGCAGAGGGAAGGATATCAGGGAGATTATAAAAGAACAAGAGTTGCAGCAGTGATGTTTTGATGTGCATGGAATTGGGATGAGGTAGTCTCTACTTATTTCTCTGGGGAGTAAGTCATAATTAATTAGGCATTTAGGGGATTGGTGTGCAGGAGCAGACAGACTGAATTTGGAGATGGTTAAGCAGCAGCTTCTTTGTAGCCATAGTTTTCTTCTCTGATCTTGTCTTGACCCTGTTGCTTATTCCTAGGTTGGGAATTCATTGGGGTGTGATGTTGCCACCCCTGAGCCTTAGCCTTAATGTTTCTTGGTTACTTTGAGGGTTTTTTTCCCTTGTGCACCTCCTAGCTGGAGCTCTTCTCAGGGACTGGCCCAAGTTGCATGTTGCTCTGTCCCAGCCCTGGCTATGGGTTGGTGCAGGGGATGGGCACAGGACAGATTCTGGTAATGCATTTTGGGCTGTTTCCAGCGTGGGGAAGGGGGAGCTACATGAAGTGCAGGTCTGCAGGCAGCCCCCTGAGCAGGCTGGGAGGGGATGGAGGTGAATCCCAGGCAGAACAGTAACGTATGACAAGAGCTGTCTCCTCCCCCTGTGTTTGTGGGCTCCCTGGGCCTGTGGGGCATATTAGAGAGCACACCGGCTTTGAGATAAAGAAAGGAGGCAAGGAACAGATCCCACAACTCCTACAAGGAAGGAAAATTATAATCTAAATTCTGAGCTATTTCTAGCTGTAATTGACTTAGTTTCATCTGTCAAAATAGAATTAAGCTCTAGTAATAAGCCCTTTAAATCAACAGGCTGCTAATCCTTTGCTGGCAACAATTTGGAGTGCCAAAAAACTTCCTGCAGAAAGCTTTGCAGAGGGTTTGGCAGGGGCAGGGCACTGGCTCCACTGAGGAAGGAGAGGACTCCTCCTCTAGCAGCTCAGGAGTAGAACTTAACCTCTAACTTGTGGTACCATCCTGGCCCTCTTGCATTGCTGAAAGGAGTGTGGGCAACACTGCAGTCCAGGTGAGTCTTTGGTATGAAACCAAGGCACACGGAGGCTCATCTGCCCTCAGTGGAGACCAGCTGGTACAAGGTTCCTCCCTTGTGCAGCTCCTGCAGGGTGGTCCCTGGCAGCTGCTGGTGGTGATGCTGTCTGTGCATGGGGGCTCTCATCTGCGTGGGTCTCTTGGGACCTCAGTGCTGTCTCCCTGTGCATAGAGTGATGTCCACTGTCCCTTCGTGGCTCAAGGCTGTGCCTTCCTTTGTGCATGTTAATGGCAATGGAAGGTCCCATGGGATCACACGCAAAGAACAAGTCTCTTCTGAAAGGCCTCTGGGGCCCTGAGAGAAGCCATCAGGCCAACAAGCAAGGAAAACTAGCCCGTGTTGGTAGGTGCCCAGGGTGCAGCACAGTGCTGCCACATGGTCAGACACTGACTTATGCTGATGACTGGCTCCAAGTACCTGGTCGGAGCCACAGCAGAGGTCTTTGATCATGTTCTTTGGGCCAGTTGCCATGCTTTGGGGCCAGTGGAGTGGGGAAAGCGAGTCATGGCTGCTCTGAGCAAAGCAGTGTAAGAGGAGAGAGCAAGCAGCTGGTGCTGAGCAGTGATAATTCAATTACAGCCACTAAAGCCAGCGCTAATCTTCATCAGGGGTTGCCCTCCAAGCCGAGGAAGCTACCACCCGACCCATTCTCCTGCTCCTTCTTTCATGTTTATCAGCCCAGTAGCAGGAGAACAAGGATGTCTACTGATTAACGGTTATTTTAATTAAAACACTGTAGCACCCTCAGATAGCCAGAACTAATAGGAGCAGTTCAAAGGCCTGCCCTGGTTGCTGTGACCCAGCCAAAGAGCTGTGCAGGAGGGTCCTGCAGGGCTGGGGAGCAAAGGGCTCTGCTGGAGGGGGAGGCCACGTTTAACATTTAACCCCTTACCTGGCGGGGCTTCCTTAGGTTTGGGCTCTGGGATGGGTTTCACAGTGCTGATATGAAGTATCTGATATCACGGTGCGGAATAGCTGATGAACTGGCCACAGTTTGAGAGGGGCACGTGCTTTTGATACCAGATAAGGAGTACTGATGGATTTGTCTTGACCATGAGCTCAGGGTAGCTCACGTGATGTAGTCTGAGGTGTGGAAGGGTTTTTTCCTATGATCAAACTGATGGGAACTGCTAGGAGCTTGCTTGTTTGTCTTCTGTGGTACACTCTAACTCCTACATGCTAACTCCTAGGATTATCCAGGTGTTTTTGCATAATGAACTTCTGGCTGCTACAGGGATTTAGGCTCTGGCAGCTTCCTTCTCTCTCTGGTTCTTTGTGTGACATGCCAATTTGCAGCAGGTCTGGGAGCTGGTGGTGGGTCTGAGATTTGTGAAATGAATGTTTTGTGGCATGTAGCAATAAATAATGCAGAAACACTCACAGAAAATCCTTCTGTTCCACAGTTTCTGCAGTTGCAAAGTTATCCCTTCTGGTCCTCTCTGGGTAAAACTGCCCTTGGTTTATAATCTATCCTAAGTTGACTTGGAAATCACAAAGAAACGAAGTCTTTCAACCAGCACACTTTCATATGTTATTTAAGAAGTAGCATTTTCTACAAAGACTAAGGTTATCTTAGCCAACCTCAATTCAGCTACAAAAGCTTTGCCTTTTTGCTGCTTCCTTCAGTTCTGGTGAAACGCATTTTTGATTTCTTGACTCCCTGAACTGCTGTATTTATTATGCTACACTGGTGAAGCGGTCTGCTTTACACCTAGAGCAGGATGTGTTTCAGTGACAATTGGACACTACTTCCTCCAATTTGCAGGGTGTTTGGGGCACTGGTAGACTGTGCATTGCTACAATAAGCAAAAAGGATTTGTTTTTGTTGTCCTTCTTGCCATCATTTGAGGCATCACCTTGTGAGCTGTGAGGATGCTTTAAACGTTTGCTGGTAGCCTTAGAGTTGATGACTGGTTAATGTGTGGAGTAGGACAGATGTTTGTTTTATGCAGTTACACTCACCAGCTCCGCTCCCCCTCTGCCAGGAGGGGAGAGGGCTGTAAATACGTTGATAGAGCCGCTCTAAAGGAAACAGAGAGACATGAAATGGAATCACTACCTCGAGTGGAGGGGAAAAGCTCTGCTTGGGTTATGGGGCCAACTTTCGGGGATGGTGCTAGTGCTGTGTGTTTCTGGAGTGCGTGACTCACTCCTGAGCAAGTCTATAAAGTGCCTTCCTGAACAATTTGTCTGGTAAGTGGAAAGTGGAACCAAGTGTTTGTCTCCGTGGCTGGAAAACAAGCAAACCTTTGTAACTCATCTTTTACTGCTGCCGAGCAGTCTTGTAATGCCCCTCACCAAGCAGCTTTTGTTAGAGAAATAACATAAAACACAGGAAGCAGGGTAAAATTGTCTGGAGGTTTGGATATCGCTCCTTGCAGAGAATCATGAATGCATTTCTGTTCCTTGCATAATCTAGCCTAGTGTTTTTCAATATGTCCATCACAAGGGTCTCTTGGCAGGAACAAGTTCTAATCCCATAAGACTTTATTAAGACCTGCTTTAAAAAAATAAATCAATAAATCTTATAGCTCCTTGGCTAGGTCTCCTATTAGGTTTTATATCCAAATAGCAGTGACAGTTTGTGTGCACTCTGTGACGGCGATCGCCGTGCTTGGAGTTTGTAGCCAGTGTAGCGCAGCGGTGTCCTGATGCCCAGCTGTACCACAGGTCCATGGCAGCTCCGTGCAGTCTGTGCTTGCAGACACCCTTGGAAGCAGAGATCAGTAGGACATAAAGTGGATTCATCCTGCAGTGTCTCCCTGGGTTCTCCCACCTACACAGACCGAAGCTGCTTGCCTGCTGTTCCAAAGCCCTTCACAACCTACCCTGTCCCAGCTCATCTTTGCTCCTTCAGCACCCAGGGACAGAGCCAGCTTGGGCTGCAGACATCTCCTCCAGTATTTGGGGTGTTACTTCTGGCTGAAGATTACTGTGTGTGGTGTATGCAGCCATGGTATTTGCACACTGGAGATGTTTAATTATCAGACAGTTTGTTCCAGTTAATAGGTAGGAAGATTTAGGCTTTTTATAAAATAAGGAGAGATATACCAAGAAGAGGAGAAAGAAATAGAGTAAGCCTCTTTCCTGTAGCTTTCCCTTTCTTTCGGTTTGGAAAATGTTTACTTTGCGTGTTTGAATATTGGACGTGTTTCAAAGAATAGTGCAGACCTCAAGGTCTGGGTAAGGAGAGAGTTACCCATCTGTGACGGATCTTTAGCTCCTCAACATCGATTCATCTGTGCCAGGTTATTTAAACAAGACTCAAACCAGGCATTACAGCTCAGGCTCTTTATACTTGGGCCATGTCTGGTTATAGATCTGAAGTGGGAGCTTTCTTCCACCCGAAGATCAGGGCCAGCTTTGAAATCCAGGTGCAGTTTTTGAAGTTGGACTTTGCAGGGATCTGAATGGGGAATTGAGCAGTTCAGGCCTGTTACAGATCTCATGCATGGCACTCCATCCTTTTTTTGAAGATAACAGAGGAAAATGGATAGAGCAGGATCAACAGAAGCCAGGTAGGTGGATAACTGGTTGTTCCCCATGTGCCAGTGTCTCATCTCTAGACATACGGCAGCTAGCATGTGCAGTGCACTATGCAGGTAACAGGACAGGGTCTGTCCCTGTGTGCCAGCACAGCTATGAAATGCTTTCAGGACACTCCAGCCTGGTTCCTTGCAGCAGTGTTTTCCAGAAGTATTGATGGGAGCAGGATGCATGTGACACTTATAATATCCTTCTGCCAGTCAAGGTCTAGCACCTCCAGAACAGCTTGTGTTGATATCACACTTTTATGAATAAGCTGCTTTAAAAGGACCTGAAGTTGCATTATTTCAGCTATTCTAATTTTTAATGACTAAATAACATAGCTGATGCTGCTGAATCTTGCTTCCTTCATTGAGCTGGGTTTCTTTTATTCATTTCATTAGTGTGATGGATTTTCTGTTAATTTTTCCTGAAGTTTAACCCTTAACAGGAGGTTATGAGTTACCTTAGAATTTTTTGGACTCATCAGGAAGTGATGTCCTGTGGGGGGGAGGGGGAGGAAAAAAAAAAAAGGAAAATCAGTGTTGTAATTGTAACAATATCCTGAAACAGTTGCATTTTTCTCTGTTTTGGAAGGGGATTGGGGAACTATCACTGTGAAACCTTCTCACACTGGCCTGGGATCACTGTTGAAATCTCTCTTGATGCTTGCTCTGTGAGTATTGGATAACTACCCTGTAAGGACAAGCCAGACCACTTAGTAGCGTAAGAGTCTTCAAGCTGCTTCTCTTGAAGCTGTCGTCCTTGGCTGCCTTCAAGAACTAGTTCAAGCAGTGCTGGGTCCTCCATCCAGGCTGCTGCTTCTTGATGGTATGATAGATACAGATGGACAGCGCTGTCACGACCCTAAGCAAGAACTGCTTCAGACAATTTTTGCCTGGTTTCTATTCATTGCTGCATCCTACTTAGGTGTCAAACCATCTCTGTAGGCTACCTACGCCTCTGAGAGTTTACTATAGAAATGATTCAAGACTGGTTTGTGAAGGAAGCATCCACCCTTGGAGAGTGGCTCTGAGAAGGGAGCTATCAAGTTTCAGGACTGCTCTTTGGGCCTCTCTTTTAATTGCTGTCTGTTTCCAAACAGGGTTGCAGTTAATAGTTATGATGATTGGTGTAGCCAATTTGAAAAATAATTACTGCCTGCTTCAAGATTATCTTTCCTCCTAATTAAAATCCCAGACCTCACATATTAAAGGTGTGCTGTTGACACAGCATCCCATGTGCACCCAGGCAACCTCATTTGGATTTATGGAATTAATTAGGTTTTATTCCCATCTCCAGCTGTTCTCTCCTGAATCAGGAACAGCACCAGGAATGTGGCCACTGTCTAAGTTGGCTCATAGTAGAAGAAATGGAGAAGTTGCTCCTGTGTAATTCTTGCACTCCTGTGACGAAATAGATCTTTTTAAAAAAAAATCCTGGACTTTGGGAATTTTCAGCCTTCATCTTGCAGGAAACAAATTGTGAGTACTGTCATATAGCCTAAGTTATGGTTTGGCCATTGTTTGGTGTTGTCTGTGCTGATGCACCTGGAAGAGGCTAGAGTTGGCCACCACCTCTCAAAGCTTCACCTGGAGGCATCTCCATCCTGGATGAAATAGCTTGAGACTCGGAGAGGTCAGATCATTTCCCTTTCATGTCCACCGCTGTAGTTAAAAGCTGCTTCTGAGCTGTGCACTGACAAAAGGCTCAGACCTTCCAAAATATGGGTAATGGCTTGAAGGGTAATATATGATGTTGTAGAAGTGACTGGTAGTGTTTTAGTGTCTTAATTCTATGTCTGCAACAGAAGCAAACGGCTGTAAAAGAGAAGATCTTTAACTTTTATTGCAAGAGTGTGCATTGTCATTGTAGTCTACTCCAATATCGTTGAAGGATTATGAATGCTCTGTAGGTGCGTGTGCTGAGGCACACATGCTGGGCTTCAGATTAGATGTGTTTTTTTTGTCTTGGTAGGGTTGTTTGTGCATGCTGACTTGCAGAGAACAGTGCCCTTCTGTGTAGGGTACTTCTGATCACAAGAATTTCAGGCATAGGTATAAGGATGGTCTATGAGAAGGTAACTGTCTCCAGCAGACAGATGCAGTGCTGCCACTTCCCCACAGTCCAGGGTAAAGCAAAGGGAAAATTTAGAGCCAAGCTGGGCTGAGCCTTCCCTCCCTACGCTGAATCCCAGGTATCTGCAAGCAGCTCTTCACCGCCAGTCTGTGGGGAAAATGAGCATGGTGGGAATTCCTGTCCTTCCACTTCTCTTTCCATCCAGACCCTGAGTGCTGAGGCTGTTAAAGCAGACCTGTGCCTGGCACATACAACAGTGTTTTGATTGTCTCCGTTGCACAAATTTCCCTTCATAATGGTGTTAAGGCTGTAGAGTTCTACTGGAGTTTTTACAGTCTCTGAACAAAATCTGCAATTTAGTGCTCATGGAAGTATAGGAGGTCACCAGTAGCTTTGTGGGTTCCTCACAGCATATCTGATACTATCAGGCCTTCTGAAGGCAGGCTAATACTAAGATGGAAAACTGATTAAAAAGAGTTTTAAGCCTAAAGCTTAGAAAGTGGGACAAATGCAGACATTTATATCTTCCCCCAAAGTCAGCAGACTGATGTGGCTTGGCAGTCCTTCACAGGTAGCTTCCCTGCTGCATGAGGATTCCCTAATTCACAGTGTTAAATGGTTGCAATAATCTCCCATTTCTCCCCTCACAATAGGGGTCTAATGCACTTACGCATAAAGTAATAGAAGAAGGCTGTTTTATGGCTACCTGTAGGATAATGCTGCCTCTCGCATAGCAACAAGCCTTACTGCCTTGATAGTGCAAACCAGAAGGGCCAGGGAGGCCTAGCGAATGCCAATGTGGTGCCTCTGAGAAATTGCTCCTCACTGCATCCTTCCCCATTTTCCTCCTCTTTAATGCTGGATACCAAGGAGATGGGTCAAGCAAGGAAGTCCTTCTCCCCAGAGCATCATAGTTGTGCTTTGCGAAAGCTGTAGGCACTTAGACACTTCTGTGGTTTATTGAACACCAATAAACCCTGCCATCAACTGTGAGGGAGCAGAATCTCCTTCCTATGCACGCTCAGACAATAGCCCTGCTTCCAGTATTTGGTTCACCAGAAAAAGTCATTTTTTCCTCTTATCTGAGAACCAGTAAGTATGTTTTGTGCCTTGATTGCTAAATTTTAATGGCTTTCATGAGAAGCTAATTTGCAGGATTAAGGTTGTGATCTCCCAAGGGTTCCTGCTCGCTAAAGCCCAGACCCCTCTGGAGCCCAGCTGAAAGGATGAATGAGCAGAAAGACCTGTCCTGTGGAGCTGCATGAGGGGCTAGGACCCCAGTCATGATCCTGAAGCTCTGGGTGATTTCATAGCAGTACAGCTTGGTTTGCTCCACTTCTCTGAGTCTTCTCTCCAAAGCCGTGGAGCCACCCCAGACCCTTTGAAATACCTCTTGCATCCAATTCCTGGACACCTACAGCAACAGGCCCCATGGAAAGTGTTTTAATGTGATTCCCACAGAGGTTGGGAATCGGGAGCCGGGTATGGCAGATGTGTGGCCAGCTCTGTCTGCCATGGGGCATCAACATGCGCTGAGAGGAGCTACTCCATCCTAGTCCTTCTCCTTTCTGATCTTGCTCTTCCAAAAGTATTTTCTGCTGAGCAAACTGGATAAATTTCCCATTCAATAAAACAGCAGGCATTGGAAACTTATTAGAAGTTCTTGGTAATATGATACCTTTTCCTGGTTGCCCCAAATATACCTGCTGGTCCAGGTTTTGTCTGTGCATCACTACAGGATGCCACCTTCCTCCCTTCCTTCTGCTGTCTCTCAAAAACTAATACACCTTTCAACAATGAAGGCACATGTCCTCCATATAACATTATATGTTGAATATTCTGTATGATACATTGCATGGTGAAATATTTTGATACAGGATCACACTGGCAGTTGCTGGGTGTAATGGGGACAGCCGTGTTTACTAGTGCTTTTAGCCTGGTGACCCTTTATTCAAAGGCAAACATTTTTACAGCTCTGTTACACTTACTGTCAGAGTAAAATCTTCATGCATCAGTGAAAATCATTGGCTCTGTGTGTGCGAGCGTGTATGCTTCAAGGGCTTGCTAGAATCTACTTGACATGTCTATGGTTTGGTCTATAGTATTGATCTTCTAGGTTGATTGGGAGATAATTGTAGGCTGAAGTACTGAAGGCCACCCGTTGCAAGCAATTTGTTTTTCATAAAGGATTGCAAAGCCATGCGATGCTTCAATGCCATAGCAACAAGTGTGGTGCAACTGCTAGACAGAGAGCGGGAGATGCTTATTCATGAAGCAATCCCCTGAGAGGCTTTCTTGGCATGGAGAACTCTTCTGTTAGTCAGAAACCTCTCACTCTGAATCACCGGCATATTTTAGTCAAGGAATGGCAAAAAGAAAGTGTAAGACGTGAGCTTCATGTGTGAGCCTGGCTGTGGAGGGATTAACACGGTTTTCTTTATTCTCCCTTTCCAGGTACTGGCTCACGAACAAAGTGCATATAAAGCGACCGACCACTGGCCTCCTCATGTATACCTTAGCCACGCGCTTCTGCAACAGGATCCATCTCTATGGTTTCTGGCCGTTCCCCCTGGATCAGAACCAGAACCCGGTCAAGTACCATTACTACGACAGCCTGAAGTACGGCTACACCTCTCAGGCCAGCCCGCACACCATGCCCTTGGAGTTCAAAGCCTTAAAGACTCTGCACCAGCAGGGAGCCTTGAAGCTGACTGTGGGGGAATGCGACGGGGCCACGTAACGTGGCCTCCGTGGCTCGCGTTCCTGCAGGCTACACAACCACAGGAGGAAGGGGAGGGGAGGAAAGGACGAGTGGTGCCTAGTGGGGTTGGTTTTCTTTGTTCATGCGCAGAACAGTGACAAAAATATATATACGTGGTACCTATATATATTGACCTGAGTATTATAACTGTTTGGTGTTCACCAAGGAAGGAACAGGAGAGATGCAGGAGCATCTAAAGTGACTGGCCCTGGGCAGGAGCCCTTGCCTTGGGCTTGCTAGGCTTGGAAGGATGTTAGATCTACGTCCAAAATGCGTGAAGATGACCTTGGTTTTTTGAGGGTATGTTAGGTGATGGGTAAACGTTAAGCCTTTTGTCGTGACTGGTCCAAGGTTGGTAGTTAGTTTGTCTGGCCGAGAACGTTGGTGCTGGTGCTCTGGTAGGTCACGTTCTTGGCTCCGTGCCAATGGTGGGGACGGGGAAGGGGGTTGGGGAGCGGGGTGGGCAGGGAAGGTTTGTTGGGAGCTCTCGTGGCCAAGGGGTTGTCTGCATGTCTTGGTGGGACCAGAGCAGGACCTATCTGCTGCCTGTGGGGGACTGTCTCCCAGCAAGTGGTGCTCAGCACCCATCAGTCATGTGCAGATCCATCCATCCAAACAGGCTTAGATGCCTGTCAGCCGCTGGGCTGTGGACGTCGTCTTCGGAGCTGTGCGGAGGTGAACTGACCCAGTAATATTGCTCTGGAAAGGGAGATGCAAGCAGTGGGTGCAAGGCTGGGCAGATGGTGAGGAGATGCTGGAGGGTGGCACAAAGGAGTTTGCTACTGCAAACTGGCACCATCAATTTTGTGTGTCTTGGTGTGCTGGAATGTGAGGCGTTCAGCATCTGTCAGGGCTCAGGAAGACCGTAAGTACATTTAGCTCTTAATTCCCAAGCACTACCTGCTAAGCAGCCTGCCTTCTCTCCCCTTCCAAAAATAACTGCTGAAATATTGGTGATAGGCCTGAGACCCAGCCAAGCAGAAAGGCCACAGGACTTGTCAAGTCTAAATAATTTACTTTCACTTCTCCCCAAAGGACTAGGGTACAGTGCTGTACTCCTTAAGGCCCATCTGTCCTTTTATAAAGCTCTGACTGGTTTTTACTCTGACGACTTGAGCAGGATGTCAGACATACCTAGATGGAATGCTTGTATAGTGACGATTGTCAGAGAGAAACTTTTTTTTTCCTATTTTAAGAATGCCCAAAATATGGGGGGAGGGAAATGTTCATATGACCAAATTTGCTTTTCTCTAGATTCCTGAGTTTGCTTTGAGGGATGAAGCTAAATTGGTTTGATTAGCTTGTTTCATTTGCCCCTTCTGTAGGCTGTGCTAATTTCCTTATTCACGCTTGGTGCCAACGTGCAGGTGAGCCCGGGGTTTGGTGAGTGCAGTTTGGGTCTAATTTCTGCAAGAGGCAATGGCAGGACACAGCTGCGCCTCGGAGCGGCACTGCAATGCTTTTGTCATTAGGCTGTGTGATCTTTGTGCCTATTCCTGTTGCCATGTTTTTAAAGCACAAAGAGTGTAAATATGGGTGTTGAAATCCCTGACATTGCCTCTTTAAAAACTAAGTGCTTTTAAGTGCTAAAAGGAAGAACTCTTTCATGTTTAGGGACCTAGAAACTACTGTACCCCTAGGAAGCTCCAGCTTGCTAATTAGTGTCAGACTAATGCCTAAGATGCCTAAGAGTAAGGTGTAAGCAACATTATAGTGGATAAATGTGGGCTAATCTGCCACAGGGGGAGGTTTCTTTCCAACTCTGGGAAATGATTTCCTTTTTTTGCACTTTTTTAAGCTTTCTTTTACTTAAGCTTAGACGCACGACAAAGCTAAATCTGTCTGTGAGCATCAGTCTAAGTTGTTTGTGTTTCCTGAGATAGGAGGAGACAGAGTAAAGCTGCAAAATGAAATTAGTGCTGCAATTATGGGGAGCTTCACCTGATTCAGGAGCGTTAAGATAGATGATTCCCTAGTTTGTCCCCTGTGAGAGGAGGATGAGGCTAGGGATGAAGCCATAGGGTTGTACAAGTCAGCTGTTGCATTGAGGGGCTTGGGCCAA
This sequence comes from Nothocercus julius, assembly GCA_013398735.1. Taxonomy (NCBI): domain Eukaryota; kingdom Metazoa; phylum Chordata; class Aves; order Tinamiformes; family Tinamidae; genus Nothocercus; species Nothocercus julius. The sequence goes on along the minus strand of VZSV01000026.1, from coordinate 1,419,735 downwards.
GGTACTGACTGCTGTTAGCAAACCTTCTTTTTAAATAAAAAAAAAAAATACTAGAAATGTGCTAATTTTTACTATTTATAATTGATGAGGGAGGTGGGAAGAAGGACACAATGAACAAAATGTCATGTGAGCAAATGCACATGGGAAAATTGTGTAACCTGCTCTGCTTGCAAGCGAGGGAAGAAGGCTTGGACAGGAGCAGGTCATCCACCCACGTGGCAGAGCAGGACGAGCATCCGTGCTCTGCTGCAGGGGCATCCTAAATGCCCAAGATAGTTGTCATTTGGTTTGCAAAGAATGCTGAGCAGGATCTAACAGCAGCAGCCCTAAGGTGTTAGAAGGGGAGGGGAGAAGGGATTCCTGACTCTCCTGAAGTAGCTTCTGGGTCAAAGCACAGGCAAGCTGAGTGCAAATGATTCAGCAGGATGAAATTGCTTCTGATGTTTCGGCTCCCATGATAGATTCTGCACACCCCCATTTTAAACATGTATTAAACTGCAAATAAGACCCTGCAACAATTGAAATCAGTGGCCAACTTCCTATTTCACCTTGCTGCCTTTGGGGTTGGCCCTGCTGAGTTTATATGCATAAAAAAAGAAGGGGCCTCTTGGAGCCTCCCCTTGCTTTAATGGGCTCTGTGTTGGAGATTGGCACCATTAGGGTTTCCCTGCTGACAGCACTAAGAGGCCGGGGGGCTGCTGTGTGGGTCTGTGTGTCACATGTCACTGTCACCAGCCTGCTCCACAGGGCTGTTGCTAGATAAATGTCTTCATGCCTAATTAAGGCTTTTTTACCATCATGAATGCAGCAAAAAAAAAGTGTATTGATTCTGTTCAGATGGGAATGCAGATGTTGGGGCTGCTACATGAATAGACTTACTTAACACCCCAAGTGACTGCAGCTGCTTCCCTTGCAGCCTGGTTCACTCACTGACTCTGCTTATGGTCTCCTTTTCCCTTTCTGTTTGTGCACCCTTCCTCACTCCCATCATTTCTGTCCCTTCTCCCTCTCTTTTTCCCCTCAAAACCATTCATGTAATGACAGATTTTGTTTTTCATCCATCCTTGGTGGCAGGAAGGCCAGCCCCAAGCAGCAGCACTGGTGGCCTTGGGACACAGGAGTTTGCTCACACAGGTTAGGTGCACTTGGGTGCAAAGAAGCTTTAGGATGGTGACAGCAGAGAAGTGACCAGAGTTAGATCTGAACTTGTAAAATAGAGTTTAAGACTCTGTATCATTAATCAGTAACTGTTGCTTTAAAGGCAACCCCTTTAAAAGCAGATGGCATTCTGGCTTTGACAGTGGCAGGGAGAGAATTTCACAAAGGATTAGCTGCTGGGAGTAGTAGCAGCACAATGTGGAATATGGACTCAGCCCATTTTCAGCCATCTCAGGCTGCATTTTTTTTCTATCTGGGAAAGCACAAGTGAGTGCACGCATTGCAATGTACACCTTGTCTAGATTGTGTATGGTTTGTACCTAGGATTTCTCCTTTAGATCCATGTTTCCCGATTGCCCTGCAAAAGTGTCCTCCAAAGAACCAGCAGCAGCAGGGCTGTGGCATGACCAGCAGAGATTCTGCTGAGACCTCTATGGTGAGTTTTGTCCTAGCACAGCCCAGAGTTCAGGGCAGCATTTGTCAGCATCTCTGGGGCAATAGTTCAGGTCAGTGCTTCTACTCAAACCCAATACCCTCTTCCTCTCTGCATGCTGGTGTGTATCTAGCACATTTTTTTCCTTACAACAGCTTGAGGATAAGGGTCTTGTCTTGCCTGCTCAGCTGGGCTACAGCCAAAAGCGCAGCTGCCTGAATTGCTTTTCTTTTTAATCTTGGTTTGTTTTGTTACATCCCAGCCTTCTGATCTGCCATGTGCTGCTTTGTGTCTCTGGGCTAGCAGCCAGCCAAGAGATGAAAAGTCACCTCATGCTCCGATGCTGCCGAGCAGCACAGCAAACGCACGTGCACTCATGTTTTCCTCTCTCCTTGATTGCTCCGATGATTTTCTTCCCTGATGAATGAAGCTCTAGGAATGAGCCTGTCATTATAGGCCCAAAGTGGGGTCTGTCCAGACTCAGTAAGGATCCTTCAGATGTCAAGATTAATTCTGCTTTTGCTGTGCTCATTGTTCTGTACGTGTGCTGCAGAGTTGTGCAGTTGGAGAATGCAACAGCTCGGAACTTTGACTGGTTTCTCCCTCCTCCAAAAGTTTATGTAAGTATATCTCGACTTCTCAACTTGGCACTTGCTCTCTTGGGGAATATGTTGCTGGTATCTTGCCCTGGGCCAAAATGTGGCTCCTCTGGTCAGGCTGCAAAGTCTGCAGGCTGTGCTTGGCGCCGTGCTGCCACGGATACTCTGTAATCAGTGTCTGCATGGGTGTATTTAATGCTCACTTGGGTATGCCTGGGTGACCAACAGCGTTTTTTCTGAACTGCAGCATAGAAATCCCCGTTCCTCCAGCACCTCTCCAGCAGCTTCTCCTGGAGTGGCGATCCCATCTGCAAAGCAGAGGAGAACTGCAAGAGGGGAAATTTTCCTCCTATTAGCTAAACAGAAAGATGAAGGGAAAGAGGATCACCTTCTCCTGAATGCTTATCAGTCCAGAGCTGGTGTGGAGTCAATAAGCAGTATTGTCACTCAGTCACAGAATCAAACTGAGATAGTAACACATTGCAAATATTCATTGTGAATCAAATTAAAACTTTGTGTTTAGTTTTTCAGGCTCCCTGAATTTTTTTTAGTTTCTAGAAGCAACTGTATCTTCTTTTGAGACACTGCTCTTGAAAACCAGAAAGACACCATATTTTGTTTGGAAGGTGTTATGAAAATTATTTTAATTTCTACACTGCAGTTTTGATGCAGCTGGGGAATGATATTGAGCATGACAGACATGAGTCAGTCTCGCATAAATGACACAAATGATTTTAGTAGATCCAAATAGGATTTTAGTTTATTTGGGCAAGATAGTCTTGGAAATGTTGTACCATCTACAGATCTTGATATGTAGAGGTAATTTTTGGCCATCACTCCTTCCAAAAAGTTAAGCTATCCTGTTTCTTTCTAGTGAGGCTTGAACCTGTGTGTATTTAAGCTTTAATTTCCATAGCCAGGAAGGGATGAAAAGCAGTTTGCTCCAGAGTGCCCCTCAACATCAAGAGGCAAAACCAGATATATAGTCAGGGTCTCTAGCGTGATGCTTGTTAGATCACACATTTTCCAGCCCATTCAGTATTTTGGATGCATGCCTTGTTGGATTTCTCATATTTGTGAAGTGTTTATTAATACTGACTTTTATCTAATTGTTATTCTCCTGCCCTTGGCATAAGATGGCAGAAGAATTTCACTTCGGGCTGCCCCTTTGACCATATAAAGCTCTTCCTAGCTTTCAGTCCCTCTGCTTCTACTCTATCTTATTTTTCTGTTATTTCTAACCATATTTAAAATTTCTCTTGGAGATCATAGCAATTTATTCGGTGACTGTGAGTACACGCCGCTTTTCAGCGCAGGGCAGGGACCTTCACAATCCTCCCCGTCATGATCTTCTCCCAGTCGATGAGGCTGTGGGTGATGGGCAGCTGTCTGCGGAAGGCCTTGAGGTAGGTGCCCTTCATGTTTTGGTATTCCTCCATGAGGCCGGCATGGAGCTGGCCCTCCGCGTGCTCCACGAGCTTCACGAAGGCCCTGACGGCCTGCGTCCGGCTGGCAGCCGGCAGGGACTGGGTCACCTCCTTGCACGCCGCCAGATGGATGTTGCCGCCCTCAAAGTAGTGAGCTTGGACATCGATGGTTCCCATCACCTGCGTAGATGTGGAAGGGCTCAGGGTGAAAGTCCACTCAGACTTCCAAAGGCCGCTCCAGAACGGAGAGGGCTTGGGCGCGGAGGCCTGGATACAGGCCACCAGGATTTTCCTCATGGCTGTGTCTTTAACGAAGACGCTGCAGAGGCCTTTTGGGTAGTGGTGGCCGACGTAGGTGCCCAGGGCCTCCTCGAGAGACCTCCTCCACATCTCCGCTCTGCCGTCCTCCTGGGCGTACGCCTGGAAATCGCCAGCCTCGCCTCGCACGTGGTCGTACAGGAAGGAGACCTGGGCCTGCGGGTCGAAGAAGCGGTTCTCCTCGAGCGCGTTGTGGCACGTGAGCAGCACGCAGCACTCGGGCGTCCTCACGGGCCTGAAGTGGACCTGGTGGTGCCAGGCGCAGAGGCCGGGGGCTTCCTGCAGCAAGAGGCCGTCGTCCGCCAGCAGCGCCCGCAGGTCGCTGAAGGCCACGGCGAACTCCTCGGGCGGGCACTGCCGCAGCAGGTTGGCGATGGCCTGCATCCGCTCCGCGCGGCTCAGCGCCCGCGTCTTGGGCGCCATGGCTGGAGGAGAAGGCAGAGGAAAAGACACCGCTGTCTCCTGTCTCACAAGGGACTGCTCCCCCAGGGCTTTGCCTGAGAAATACCGAGGGCGCTTTATTTGCCCCCTCCACACTGGAGATGCTGCGGTGCTCCTGGCCTACCCTGTGGATCTCAGAGCTCACCACCACCATGAGAGAACAAGTGTCACCCATTTTCTCATCCCTTAGGCAGAGCTTTTCAGCTCATCATCTGTGCATGCCAAGAAATGACTGAGAAAGAGTCCTGGATAGAGGTCTGAGTGATAACCAAAAAATTGTCATCCTCTCAAGAGGATGTATTTCTCTCCCGGCGTTAGCGACATCAAGGCTTTCTGAAATAAGCTCCTTTTCCAGCTGGGAGTATCTCCTCTCCAGCTCCCTCAAACCTAGCCCAGTGCCCAGGGAAAGCTGTCACATGCCAATTACACTTCTAATCCAGCTGAAGGCAGCCTGCGTTTAGCTGCTTAACATCATCTGTAAGTCAATCTACAAGCACTTTTACAAGTTTCACAATCAGCTCCTGGCGAACCCTCCCCACAGTGTTCTCACAACCCTGAGCATGAGCTGAGAATACACGTGAAGTAACACCCCTCAGGAAAACATCTCCCACTTTGGCAGCATAGGAAGGAGCATGGAGGAAGCCTGGAGAGGACTCAGTGCTCTAAGGTGCTTGCCCTAAAATACTCTAATATTTTCAGGCAATGACAAAGTAAGTCACAGAATAGCAGTGACCTCCTCTAGTTTCTCATAGGTATGTAGCAGGGAAAGGTGAGTTTCTCTTTGTGGTTGAGGTCACACTTTGTTTTATATTTTTGGTTCTACTCCAAGCACCTCAACGTTCCTGTTCAGTGGCATTTAGTGTGACCTGCTACTACTGCTGTTATCATCTTTGCTAAGGCACACTTTCCATCAGGACTTCTAGCAGTTCCCCTGCATGGTTAGCAACCATGAGGCTTTAAACAAGCCAAACAAATAAATATGTACATCTCAAAATCTAGCAATGCGTGAGCACAGAGAAGAGCAAACATGCAAAACCTGGTTCAGTTCCCCCATAGATGTGGGCTCCCTTGAGGGGGCTGCATGGTTGATCAGTTGATTGTTGATGGGGTTTCCTCACCCCATTCCTGCCATCACTCCTCCAAGCCTCAGAAAAGCCTCACTGAGTGCCACCTCCTTTCCTTTTTGGAGGCAAACAACCCCCAGAAGCAGATCAGGGCTCTGTTGAAATTGGTAGAAGTCTTTGGTGATCCTCCATTCCTGGCACCCAGCCCTACCTGTGAGCTCCCCAGCCACACCAGCTGCACGGTGCGGTTCCAAACACCCATGGCAACAGGGTGCCCAGCACAGTGGCATGGGAATGCCGGCAGCAGCTGGGATGCATACAGCCTAGCGCCCACGGAAGCTCCAGAGAGCAGGGCCACCCCTTGGTACCATGGGAAGGCAGTGGGGACACCGCTGTGCACCACGTGGACAGCTCGGCTGGGCTGCAGGGCAGCCCGAGCGGTCTGCGCTCCTCCTGGCCTCTGTCTGGTGGGTGCAACAGCCAGCTGGCAGGATTTGGGAGTTTTAGGCAAATGCAGTACAATACAAAAACAATCTAAAAAATGCTCATTCATTAAACATTTTGTGAGAGGCAACTATAGGCAACCAAGCCACTCGCATGCAGAGAGCAGGCTCTGCCTGTATTGCTTACAGCATATCGTTAAGAAAAACACAATTGGAGCAAGGATTAGGCACTGGGACATTGTCCTTGAGCTGCTAAAACTGGATGGGTGGGAAGTTTTCTCACCCGAGGTGCCTAGCGAGAACAAACCTGCCAGCTTTGCTGGAGGAATACGGCCAGGGATAACAGTTAAGCCCCTCTGTGCTGAATGGAGGCAGGCCTTCCAGCACTAATCCCGTGCCTCCAGCAAACAAAGCCTCATGGTTATTGTGAAATTTGCCCCCAGATATTTTCTGGTTTGGTTGCCTGGAGAAAATCCTCCGGCGAGGGCCGATGAAGTACTCTGTGTTCCTGCATGACCCAGGCAGAAAAGGTCAAAGCACATTATAGGAATGTAATGGGCTTTTTAACTAGCACTCCGGCATGCCTAACATGCTGCTTTCTAGAAAATGTTGCAATTGAGGCTTCAGAAGGAGCCACAGAGCAATGAAAATATTATACTTAGACCACTGGTCCTGTAGTTTCTTGCTGTACCAGTTCCAGATGAACTTACTTAACGTGACTTATGTTTGAAAAAGTCTTTGGATTTGAGATTGCTTCGGAAAGGGGAGAAATGGCATAGTCTATTCCTGGATTGCATATTAGCTTTGCGTATGGGTGTAGAGCCAAAGCATATGGACCGCCATCTGTTAGACAGGCCTGGCCCGGCCCCACCGATGGTTTGTAATACGAGTAGATACATCCAGATTTGGGATTCCTCCAAAGCAAGAGGCGAGCCAATGACTCAAATATTGTGTAAAGTCATTGAAACTAATGGCACTAAACAACAGTCATTTGTCTCTTGTTTGATTTTACTTGCTGTAAAATAATGAATTAGTTATGGGGGTGGCTGAATGTTGTGTTGTGGAAGGAATCTTTGAACGAAATGTTTTTAAAAAAAGGAAAACAAAAAGAAGCTTAGTTATGCTGTATCAAGTTATCTCGATGTTTTATTCCCCATGAAGTAAACTATGATGTCCTTCTTCTTCAATAACATTGCACTTACACTCCATCTGTGATCAGATTTAAAGAGATTTCCAAGCATAATTTGGGAAACCCTTCAATGACAAATTCACGGAAGCTGGAGCAAGGACTCTTGCAGCACTGCCATAAGGAAGAGAGTGCTGGGACAAGGATTCTATTATCCATAAGCCCTGGGCTCTGTGGTATTTTTGTAAAGACTCTGATCTTTAAAATAGTTGATGGCTTCAAAAGGCACCAGGTTCTAGCATGCAGTCCTTAGCAGTCAGTAAGAAGTCAGTGCATGGTGGGGCATGTCTTGACCCCACTGAAGTCAAGAAGAGGATTCTACTGAGTCAGTGGCATCACAATGTCATCCGCTGCCTCAGCAGGTCACATCTGCATTCTGAAGTATGGACATTAGCGCCTGGTTTCAGGCACCACGCTGGAAGATTTCAGTGGATTTTGTTTCTGCAGACTTGTGTGGGACACATGATTAAAGCCATGGGAAGGCAGCCTGACCGCCAAGAAGATGTGCTATTGTGGCAGCCCCTGGGAGACTTCATAGCAGCTAGAAAACCTCTCTCCACTAGAAGAATTAATTACCATGCATGTTAACTCTGTGGTTTGGGGAAATTACTGTGGCCTGATTTCCTTCAGCGCTTTTATTCCCGGCTGGAGACCAGGGGAGTTGTTGAGGCTGCTGACTTAAGACACCATAACAAAAGCCTAGAAATGAGGGAGCAGAAATTATGATTTGTAACCTCTGTGTCTCACCTGCCTTGGGTATGGCTTTCACAGCATCCTTTTTTTGCCTTTTTATATGAGGGACAGAATTACAAGGATGCCAACCTGCTCCTGGGCCTTCCAGGAGAGAGCAGGAGAGCACACCTTTCTTGGATGAAAACCAACTGAAAAGCCAGGCAGCTCTAAACATCCTGTGGTTTATTTTTGGAAGAAGTCATTTTGGTAATTGCATGTGTTAAATGAAATGCAATTAGGGATGGAGAGAAGGTGCTACATGTGTGTTGGAATACCATTTCCTAGCCAAAAGATCTGTTGAAAATTTGGATTCCTTAATGTACTGCAGGGCAAAGAGGCAGCGAGGATGTGCCGTAGGGGGTGCTCTGTTATTTATGATATTTTAATATGAAACAGGACATGGAAACATTTGCATCTGTGCTGTCTTTTACGGTCCTTGCAAGGTTTTGATGAAATAAAGCAATAAAAGTTTGGCTAAAAGAAAACCAGAATGATTTAAATATCATCTGCAATAATTTTGGTTGTGCAAGGAGAAAATCAAAGGGGGGTTGTTTATAAAAAAAGTGTTCAGGACATTGGATTCATATGGAGAAATAAATTCCTTTGGAGAGCTTTTTCCCATGAGGAAGCATGTTTTGCACAGGAGAGTGAAAGGCAGGGGGACTTTTACATGGCCAAGGAGACTGGTACAGTGGCCACTTCCTCCCTGGGCACATGTGGCTGCCAGTGACGCCGTCCAAGCCAGGGGGTGGGGAGAGGGACCATGTGCCAGGAGGCAGGGGACACTGGGACTTGGACTGGGATCATCTGGGGATGGCTCGGAGCGGGTTCAGCTTTGGTTTCCAAGCTGATACAGCACGGTGCATGGCGTGCTCAGTGACAGATGCCTTTAAACCCTTTCCTGCTGCACCTGTTGCCTCCGAGAGCCAGCGTGCCCACAGGAGGGAAGTGCTGGCGCGTGATGGAAGGGAGTTAACGAGGCCCGGAGAGGCTGCTGCAGGGTGTGCTGGAATTACCAATGTCTATTTTAAAGGGGCTATACGAGCTTGGGATAGTTCACGTCTTTGGAAGGGACCCAAGGCTTTGCTGCTTACTGTGGTAGATGTCCAATCCTTCTCAAGATAAGTGTAATGGGTATCCCTGGAGCTGGCCGCGCCTTGCTCATGCCCCCAAGTCTTCCAGCCTCCGAGGGGTGGAGGGAGCCTTGGCACATGCCCTGCACACTGAGACCACCTGGCTCCTCATGACTTGTCTTTCTCTATCCTCCATCACTCTCGTGACCTGGTTGCCTTTAGACCTCCATTTTTATGGTGCAAACTACTTACCCTTTTATAGAAGAACTGCCTAGTCCCCCTAAAGGTCCTCATGGCTCCTGTGGAAGCCCACATGGGGTTTCTCTCCACCTTTCAAGTGGTTTCCATGAAAGCCGACAACAGTCGTAGCTCCGAGAAGCCCCTGAGGACCAAGGTCAACTGAGCTCAAAAGGAGATTAGATTCTAATATTTAATGAGAATCGCTGTGAAAACAAAGTCCTAAGGATAAAACAACAACTGGAATAAAAGAAAAACCCATTGAATACCCATCCAATTAGGGCTGCCAACTGATCCTCATTAAACATCCACTCCTGACATTTGGCAGCGCAGTTCAGATTAGAGCTATGAAAAATCCCCTTAAAAAGGCAGATTGACATTTTGTGGAGAAGTGTTTTCATAGTAATACTAATAGCCTAAAACCCTGAGCTTTTACCTTAACGTAGAAAAAATCTTTAGCACTGCAAAGGGGGTAACAGCTACTCTGGCTATGAGGGAAACTCCTGGTGACCAAGCTCAACGAACATGGGCAACCCCTGGCCTTGGCTCTCCACACATGGGGTCCTTTAAAGGGAGCATTTAATAAGATACAGGAGCTGGATTTTTTGGTTGAGCTGAATATGAAATCACCATGGCAACCTTTCTTCTGGGGTGATCCAAGTCAGGTAGCAACAGCAGAGATGAGTTAAAGGTCATCCCTGCAGAGGAAGATGGGCATTGATGAAGCACTTTAACAAGTCCCAGAAGAGCTGGCATTTGAAAGCCTACCTGAAGGGCTCAGCCAGAGCCTCAAAGGGAGAGAAAATAAAGCACAGGCAGCATCTGGGATGCTCCAACCAAGAAGCCACCAGCATCCACCCCTCTCTCCAGACACAAGAACTCCGCAGGTTCGTTCTGGAGATCCAAACAACAAGTCCAGTGGGTGGAGAGACACGGGTCTGCCCCTGGGTTTGTGGACCTTGGGAAAGACTTAGTTGGCAAACAGGTAGCAGCGAGGGAAAATATTTGCAAATGAAGGCTGCTGTTCCTGGGTGAAAGGAGTAGTTACGTCCAGGAAATGAGACCACCTGCTCCAGAAGGAAGATAAGGAGAGAAAAGCATTTGTAAAATCACCTAAGACTAATTGCTAACTGATTTTCATAGCGACTTCTACTTGCATCTGAGAAGTGTGCACTTCCTTCTTGGATGGATGACTCAGCGTGAATTATACCTTCGAGCAAATATGATTATCCTTTTGCAGATAAGGAAAACAGAGGCATGGAGAACTTTAATCATCATTTCCATAGCTAAAGCCAGGCATTTAAAGAGAGAGGGTGGTGTTCAATGATGGGAGGTGCTCTGTACTTCTGGAGACCATTTAACCAAATGCTCCAACACTCTTGGACAAATAGAGGAGGTCAATGGCTGCACTTCTGCTATTGCAATCAAAGTGGGTGCATGTGGCCCTGTGCTGAGCTCCAGGGCAGACCTGGGCTCCCTTCCCTTGCTCACACTGGTAGCCTGGAGTTTGGAAGAAAGGGCAAATACCCACGAAAGGCTCCCCGGCTGTTTCCAATGTCCCTCTCTCCTGGGGAAGGAGAACAGGCTTTGTTTTTGCAGCAGCTCTGGAACTGGTAACCCGTGAGTTCAACCTTCCCCCCAAAGGACAGGATTATTTCAGAATAATACCTGTGGGAATCCTTCTCTATGCTGTCGATTTTTAATTTTGTTATTTTTCTCTGATTCTTAGGGCCATTTGTTTTTCAGGCTTTTCCCCCTGTAACCTTGTGGGCTAGGAACTCGTACCTTTTGTGCTATTAATGAAAGCTGAGCATCTTCATCTCAAGTTCAAGAACTGTGCCTTCAAAAACCTCACATATGTATGACTGATGAAAATGTTTGTGCAAGTTCACAGCACTGCTCTTCCCCATCCCTGCAGAGCTCAGCTTTTACCCTGAACCATTTTCCCGAGCCCATATCACACATTCAGGTACAACTCGCATGAAAATCCCAAGCGTGTTTTCACCAGCCCTGGGACTGCAGCTCCCAATCCAGAACATTTACTGTCAAAAGTCAGAGTGGGAAAGTCTCCCTGGGATGAACCCAATGGCTGGAAGAGAAAGCAAGGGCTTGGACAAGTTGCAGCTTTCCTGGCTGCTGTTCCTGTTGCTCTGTCCTTCCCATCAGTTTGGCCTCTACCAGCACCTGCAGCAACGAGAGCAGCAGGGACCACCCTCCGCAGTCCGGAGGGATTCCGAGCCGGGAGAGCACGTTTCCCTCCTATGGCCTTTTGGAGTATTCAGGTTTCCACCGAGACACATAGAGCTCTGAAATGGCTCTTCATGAGGAGATGCTAAGAGCCTCAGGAGCCCTCAGGGGCTCTGCTGGGCCCTCAGCGCCTCACTTCTAGCCAGTTTGCATGGTCTTCCTCAACACCCTGGTGGCCGTGGGTGAGAGGGGGAGCAGAGGACACCTTAGCTGGATCCCACCAGGAGGTTTTCAGCGAGGTGCGGAGGGGAACTGCCACCATCTCAAGCCTGGCAGTGTCTGAGGAAATGTGCAGGGACCGCGCAGCCAGAGCAAGGAGAGAGGTGGCGAAGGCAGGACACGCAGGTCATGAGCAGACAGGCCATGGCACTCAGTTTCCCCACTTTTCATACGTGGGGAGCCGCAGGTCAGGATGAACTGACCTGCGATCCCCTCCAGCAGCACCAGGGCTCCCACTGAATGCAGTGTTATATAACTGCTTTGTTCGTGCTCCTCTTCGGAAACTGGGACAAAATAAACCATTCTGCTCCACCAGTGCCAAGGGTCACCCTGCAATTTCCTTGGCCATTAGGCGCTGGAGGTCTTGCCATTCGCTCATCAGTAGAGCCTCTCTAATTTGAGCTAATGGCTGGGAAACTCATTGCTGATTACGAGGCTCTACTTTACACAAGCAACCACAACAGAAAAAACAACCTCCCCCCCCAGCATGGTTGGATAATATTTCGTAGCATTGCCAAAATGGACTTCATCCATTTATTTTGGCAGCTGTAGTTTTAATTATTTATGATAAGATTGTGCAATGTGCTGGTAAATGCATTTCATAAAAAAAGAATGAGAACTTGCAGCAGCACCGTAATAAACCAGGAAAGATAAAAATGGGTATGGGTAAAGGCTGTACCCAAGGCGCCGGGCTAGCAACCTTGTAGTGTGCACAGACTGCAAGGAAAAGCTGGTTCCTTTTGGAGACCTCAGCAGTTATCACAATGCTGCACATTTGGACAGTTCAGAAACTTTGAGGCAAGATGCAGAAATCAGGTTTTACCTTTTGAAAAGCAGAGACTTGTTGCAGGTGCGATAGGACCTGGGAGCAGGAAAACTGGGGTGGGATGTGCTGCTGTGGCTTTAATCCCATCCTACCATCCGACAGGAGAAGAGTGTTTCCATCTGCAGAGAGCTGCAGTATCTCAGCATTTGCTTTCTTTGTGAATGAAGACGAAAGCCACAATTTTCACAGAGCAGAAAGCTGCCCGAATGTAGACACACAGGGATTTAGGGAGATGGAAAAGCTTTCGGTCTGTCTGACGCTCACTTGCGTTGTTGAAACGCCTCACTGGAATTACCCCTCGGCTATAACCTGCCCTTTGCTCCTCTACAAACCAGGCTACTTTACTAGAGGGCTGATGGGTTCATGAGATGCTTTGCAGGTTAGATAAAGACACCTGAAATATGCAATCTGGATCAACTTGATAGCGTTTAATTTTTTTATTATTATTTTTTTTTTCCCCTAGTGAATAATGTCTGCAAAAATCAAGCTTCTCCCATGAAAAATTTCAAGCATGCAAAACTGAAATTCTCATCAAAAATACATTAATGGGGATTCTTTTTTTATTGGTTCTACCACGTAGGCTTTAAAACATGGGTGAACCAGAGGTAATTTAGCATCTCTGCACCAGTTCTTCATTTGCTAAAGGAGGAGACGGGCAATAGCCTGTCTTGTTAAAACTCTTGGGGAGAGGTTGCTGGAGAACCTTAAGAAAAAAGCTCCCTGTTACTGTTATACAAGGGTGCATACATGGTTTCTCTGATCTCTTGTGAGGTTGAATTTGCACTGTCATTGATATCTGATTAATCTGGGCCCATTGTGAAGGCTGTCCCAGAGCTACTGCAATGATTACTTTAGCATTAGTCTGAGGAGCCCCATCACTTCTGAGCTGATTTTAAAGAGGAACATGAAATGAGCTGAGCCTTAACACCTGCACATCAAGAGAAGATAGATTTACAAAATAAATCAGCATCTCAGGCAGGGGGGGTCAGGCTAATCATGTGCGGATTCTGCTTGCTTCAGTAACGGGATGAGATTTTGCACATATTAAATAGAAGCAAATAAGGATATAAGGAAGTTTAAGGAAGGAATTCAGGAGCTATTCCTAATCTGGAAATGTCACTTGTCTGGCTGTGATTGTGTGTATTTCTTCCCATTTTTTACCGGTTGCTGTGGTATCACATCCACGTTGAAGAGCTGAGCTCCAACTCAGAGCCCCAACCACATTTCAATAACTGGTTACGGCGACTCTCAGCAGCCCGGACTCATCTCTACCAGCCTCCGTCTTACGTGGTCACTGATAGCAACTCAAAGTCCCACAGGGTCCTTTCCGTGTCCGTGCTGAATTGACACAAACAACTGCTAAACAGGCAGGGCCCACGAGGCTCTGGAGGCTGGGACGCTGGGGAGCATTTTGCAAAGAGGATTATAAACTATGGGGGGAATGATTATTATCAGGAACGATGTCAGAGGGGAGGCAAGTAGAGAGGCACTTAGTACGTTGACAAAATCCTTAGTGTCCTGATTTTCACTCAAATTCTGCAAAACGTTCTGCACTGAGGCTTAAAAAAGCAAGGTAAAAATGTTTGTTATGCTAATAGATTTTATATTGAAGACTGGTGAACAGGGTATCTAGCACTTGATCTCCCGCTAAAGCTTTCACCCTCGTAAATGCAAGAAAGACTGATAAGAATATGCAGGTTAACTGAAGGCAGCAATGTGCAGGCTGCGGGGATTTAAGAAAGGAGGTCAATTGCACGGAGCTGCTGGGAGGCTGCTGGCGCCCTGGCACTTAACCTCTGAAATCCAGCGGGTGCCGAGTCTCCAAAATCAAATACCCACCCGGGAGGTTCTCCTCAGCCCAGGCACTGACAGACCTGTCGATACCTCCATGGACAACTGGGAATGAGAAATCCTGGAGAACCACAGGTAAGATATGGCCACAGGGAGGGTGCTCTTGATCTTCCTGTGACTCTCACAGTGCTGTGAAGGCTATTTTTGTTTTTGTTTTTTCATTTCCGTCTCCTGAATTTGAGTCCATGCTCAGTTTTCATTTTCAAAAAATGTAAATAGAGACTTTGCCCACTCCCTTTGAAGAAATGATCGTTCGTTTCTTTGCTCTGCTACGAAGTTCCCTGCCTGACCCAGGACAAGCCATTTAGCTCCTTGGTGAGTCCTGGAGATCTGTTGCTGAAAGAATGATGGTCTGGTAAATCAAGAATTGCGTGCTTTCTGCTATATCTTCTTTAACCATCACCCACATATTCTTTATTCTTTGTGAGATACCAGTTCAGAGGTGCTCACAGCCCTTTTGGTACAAGAAGTTATACAACACTGGCTTGCAAACTCCCTGTGTTTCCACTACTAGTCCAATGCATCTCAGTTTACTCAGAAACAAACCACGTCCCTCCACGTTCTTAACACTGAGACTGATTTCTCCCTTCTCAGGGGCAGCAGCCGGACACTCCCAAGACTTCACAACTGTTAATTTATGCTGCAGTTTCAAGCCTGGGAAATGTAGGTCACCGATCTTTGAAGCAGCCCATATTCACAGCTCCAGATAAGCCCTTTTTGCCAGCGTTGATGTTTTCAAGCTCCAGATTGACTGGAAGACACACCTGAACGCTCTGTCTCACCTGGGTAGACAGGAAGGAGAGTTTCGACCGTGCATAAGAAGATGCTGTATAAATCAGCCGTGTCTTTGCCCAAGCAAACAGCAAAGCTCGGTCTCTGTGTAAAGGTGTCGTTCACCCAGGACCCTCTGTGAGGATGGGTATTTTTGCTGTAGAGGAGAAGGATAGATTAAAAAGAAAGAATTTTTGCTGTTAATGTCTCGCTAATGTGTGAGTCTCAGAGCACAGGGCTGGCAAAACGAGTATGGAGAGGATGCAATGTCACCATTAAAATTCACTAATTCCATGACCTTGGAAACCAGGCCTGGAACCCGAGAGCAGCCCGCACATCAGGGCTCGAGCCGTGTTTTGGATGAGCTGGCAGCACAAACGAAAGCCTGGCCGAGGAGCAGCAGCTGCCTCGAGGAGGTGTGAGCGGATCGCAGCTGCGAGGGGAGGGAGCCGAGCTCCAGCCATGGAGCCCTGGCTCCGCTCAGCAACTTTTGCCATGGGCCTCACTGGGGACACGTTTTCACTCCAGGTTTCTACTTGTCTCACATAGGGGGAAAAAAAATCTGGCAAGTGCATTTTTTTGTGTGTGAATAAAGAAACACACAGTGTTTCAAGCGCTTTATTTATCTTCCAAAAGAGATACTAATTTCACTGCTCTCTTCAGACTTTGCTTCATCTTGTCACCTCAATACCTGGAGTATCTTTAGTCTTCATAAAACAGGAAGGATACCAACTGGATTTCAAGCACATGGAAACAGGAAAAGCCCTCACACACCTATTCATTTCTCACATTTGAGAGGAGGTCTGGAATGGTGCTAGACTATGGATTAGCAACAGCTCCTTCCACAAATGAAAAGAGAAGAAGGAAAAGATGAAATGGTCCAAAAGAGAAGAAATTGGGTGAGAAGAGGAGAAAAGAAGGAGGAGGGACATCCTTGTGCACTCTGGGAACAAGGCGTGCAAAGGCTGTCATTGCTGGTGCCTCCACACCACGGGGAAGGCAGGTAACAGCAACCATCCAGGTCATCTAGCTGTGCTGGTGACCTCTGGAAGCCACTCTGGCATCTGAAAGGATGATGGTGTTCACCTAGGGCATGTCTTGAACACAGGACAGCACGTGTCAGGGACAGCCTGCTGCACCGAGCACCCTTGAAGAGCTGGGGAGCTCAAATAGCCTCAACCGTCCCTTTCATGAATCAGGGGCATGGGACAGGAAAGCTCCTCTAGCTGTGGTCATCTTCCCTTCAACATCTTCTTAGGGCTATTTGGAGAGCCATATTTGTCACTGATTCCATCTCTTCATCAGCTGTAGGGAAATATGTCATGTGCCTCTGTTTCATCTAGGAGCAGCACGACACCAATCCCAGCACCTCGGGCCAGGTTCAGCCCTGTCCAATGGTACTTTGATAGGGAACCTTGAGTGGAAACTACAGCTACTTCTGCTAGTACACAAGCTCGTTCATCATGTCTTGTTTATATTTTGGTCCCATATATCATATACAGATGTAGGTCATTGCAAAGACCGTGTCTCAGCAAACTGTGAAATCTCAGCTTAGCCTCTTGTCTTATGTGAAAGAGGATTTTCTCACCTCCTATTGCCCCAGGCTTCTGTTGTGTTGAGTTTTATCTCCTCAGTGAGTCTGTGTTCCCCAGCAAGTGTCAGGAAAACTCAGAGCAGCAGTGAGTGCAAACGTGCGCTGACAGTGCAAACTTTGAAGGCTACAGACCTCTCCCAGAAGAAAAGGAAGTTGAGTCATGCCAGTCCCCAACATCTCATGTGAATAACATGCACGCAACCCCCTACCTGCCATCCTCAATGTCATTGCAATGTCTTTTGCGTGTGTCTTTCTTCTGAAAATCAGCCTGTCTGGTATTCACGCAACATCAGCCTGTCTTGTATCCATCTGGCATATACATGGCCCCACATTTGTAGTGGTGGGAAAGAGAGAAAGATCCATCCCTCTGAAGAAGCAGAAAAAGCAAAACAGAATGAGAACAAAATAAGGGATCATTGGCCAGGAACTGCGAGTACAGTAAACCCACCTCAACCACCCCTGCGCTCTCAGCAGCACCTCGCCTAGGCCGGCTGTATCCCTGGCAGGAACCCGCTCTCCTCCTTTCACTCCTGCCCAGTGCACAGCTCACCGGAGCCTAATGCAGACCCCGCTACACGCAAGTGAAAGCCCCTGGGCACTCGGAAGTGCCACTCCGCATTTCAGCACGGCCCGTTGACAGCTGGCCAGGAGAACAGAGCGGAGAGATAAACAGATCCATAGAGGTGACACGATTTAATGTACTGACCACGTTAAACGTGTAGCAGCTCGGTCTGTGCCGACATTCATGATAGACAAGGCTGTAGATTAAGATTAGTCCTGTGCGCTTTCTACATTTATTGCAATGTGTCTAAACAAATAGGACTTGATTTGCTCTGTGCTAAATAAGAGCAGCTGCCCTTCATTTAAGGTAACAAAGGTTCTTGGTCTCTGACCTGAGCAGGGCACAAATTTCTCTGCGGGTGCAAAGTTCAGCACAGCATCACTGCAGCTGCTGACTAATGCTCCTGGAAAGACATGCTGTTTGTATTCTGCATGCAGGTTTGCACTGTTTGCACATTAATATGTTAGGCCTTAATAGGCTTCACTGAAATATTTTTCAAGTTCTCTAGTAAAGCAAAATGCCAAAGGAAGCCCAAAATGCTGGATTTGTAATGTCCTTCCTTGAATTCCAGCTTTGTAGACAGCACATCAAAAAGGAACATAATAAAGCTGGTATTGTTATTAATGCCTTTCACATTATTTGAGTTGTGAGGAATGATTAAATGGCATAAACGACGTGTCGCTACACCTGGGTATGCTGCCGAACTGCAGCTCGTTTCACCTTCCCTTCTCCGCTTCTGTTCTTTCCCACCTGTTCCCTGTCAGCCCACTCGACACAGCTGGTTTGCTCAGCTTCCTGTGAAACTCAGATCAAATAAAACCCCAAACGTTTTCTGTTCCTTTCAGAGAAATGAAGTAAAATGAATGGCAGAGATGTCATCTTTCTGAGGCTTTTGCCCTGACAAAGGCAGCAGCCTCTTGATGGCTCTGGCACAGAGCGAATTGCACAGCAGCCCTTCCTGATGGGAGGAAACTCACCTTGCACCCATCCGCCTGTCCTGCTGCCCAAGAGCCCGGTAGGTCGCCTCAAATCCGTGCCTGAATTTTCATGAGCCAGGCTCATTAATCACCTCTTCCCTTACGCAGAGAGACCTCAGTGCACACTCCCTGCTTGCTAGCTCGATATCAAAGAGAGCTGGATGCGGTTCCTAGGCCTTTTACACGAGGTTTCTTGAAGGCTGGTGGCCCTCTGAGCTGCTGCAGGATGCCTTGTGCTGGCCTGTGGAGCGCGCGGTGTGAGATGAAGCTCCATGAGGTCTTTCCGCAGCTCGGGACAGGCAGGCTGGCAGCAGCCGAAAGCTCTGCCGTGCAGAAGGCTGCTGGCTGTGTAGGAGGCAGGGGTGCCAGTCCCATCTGCAGCGGTGCAGTAACACTGCCCTGTCACTGGGGCAGCCAGTGCCACCCCATTACGACGGGGAGCAAGAGGGAGAAAGTAACTGCTGGGGTTAGGAAAGGGATGCAACAGCTCTCTGGAGCTGGTGGGGGTTTGCCTTGTGTTGCCACGTTCCGGAGCGGACACACTGCTCCCCCAGGTGCACGTCCCACCCACGCACGGGTGGGAAGCAGGACCACAGCGCAGGCACCGGCAGGGTTATGGCAGCTCCACAGCTAACAAGCTGCGCTTTGAGGACTCTGCGTAACTCAGAAACCCACAGCCCCCACTCGGTCTTCGTGAAAGCTGCCGACCTGCTCCCGATCTGTATCCTTAGGTCCTGACAGACCCTCCTCCTCCACCACGCAGTGAAGCTCCAAAGCACAAGGGCATATGTTAAAGGGCATATATTAAAGACTGTGGAAAGCCTGAGTTAAATCTATACCGATGTAAAGGCAGTTGCGCTAACAATAAACTAGGTCTGGCACATAAAGGCTGAGGTAAGAGAGGGTCTTTTAGCAAGGAAATCACCTTGCAGAAATTTGGTAACCTGATGGGATGCAGTCAAGACCACAAAATTATAAAGGGCAAGAGAAGCACAAATAGTGCAAGGACGTGGGAGCTGCATCATTGGCAAAGAGCTTGAGGAAGCCACAGAAGCTCTGGGCTCTCAGCAGAGATGGATCTCCAGGAAATTCCTAGACAGAGGTGAGGTAGAGCTTTTTTTCTGAACACCTTGAAGATCTTTTGGTTTTATCTTTAAATGAAATATTGATTGTATCAGGAAATGTATCCGTGTGCGGACTTGCTGTTGGCGTGAGCATCCCCCCGGGCACCATGGGGGTCTCCGCAGAATCCATCTCAGGTCCTGGCAGTGGGCGAGTGGTCAGTGATTTCCAGCAGTGACAGGGTGGGAGGTAATGGGAGATCTGACGCGATGAGTGTTCAGGCTCAACTACACCAAAGGGGGTGTCAGGGCTCTGTTCAAGCTCTTGAAGCTTAAAATACCTGGAGATCAAGCAGCTGCCTGCAGTAAGGGCAATCGGGAGAGTGTTGGACCAGTGCTTTTCTAAGCCTGCTGCTTGCACAGGTTGCTGTTGCGTGTTTTCTAACAAGCAGAGCAGGGAATTGATATATCTTGAACGCTGCGTTCTGTTTTTGACATTTAGAGTGTTCTTTATTTCCCTTAACATCTTGTGTGCATGTATTCCTTCTCGCAAAAAGCTCTTCCCAGTTTGCTTTCCCGCTAATGAGTTATTCTCACTTGTTTCTTTGTTACGCCAGTTCTTATTTCAAACTCTTTGACATGAGCAACCATTTCTCTAGGAAGGCTGCGATCGCATGGCAGGATTATAAATTTACTCCTGAAATGCTCTATTAATAAATAATAAAGTGTTTATAAATATGCAAAATAGATTATTAGTCAATTCCACAAAGCTTTGGCTACAGGAGCATAAAAGTATGCCCTGCAGCTTGTGTATCTATTAGAAGAAAGAGGAAGAAACTAAAAGAAATCCCGATTCCCTTTATAACTTCTGAGTAATGAATGCTGAATAATTTACTTCGGATAGTGATTACGTTAAAAGCAAATCATTTCTTTCCTCAAACACTAGCAAACAATGTGCTGTAAATACATGATTTTAAAATGCTGTGTACACACATAGGGAGGGAGGGAGTTGTTCAGCTGAACGGCTCAATGAATAGCTGCTCTCTAGTGACAACCTCACCCACTCCCTGAGCATCCTGCATGGTGCTAATCATCATTTATTTAAGCCCAGAGAGCCTCAGGACTGCCAAGCCCACTCAGATAGATCTGACTTTTACCTACAGGCGCTCGGCCCAGAACCTCACGTTAAGTGGCGTGGCTGCTGTTGCCATGGTGGTTTCGTGACAAATATTCAGTCTTGGACACATGTGGCACCTGGGCATCCCAGCAGTCATCGCAGGGACCTGCTTCTCCACTAAGACAGTCCTGCGGCTGTTGCAACAATATTTTGACTCTTTAGTCCAAAAGAAATGGCCTTACTTCTCCTTAGCCTCCAAGGCATTGCTTATCCATTGCTTCAGGTAACCCAAAACAAATGGAGATGGGAGTAAAACAGATAGAAAGTTTGCAGCAGAGATGTTAGAGCAAGCGGACTGCTGGTGTTAACGTGGTAGGATAAGAAGGGCAGGAAATGTTCTGCTCGCTTCAGAGCACTGACCACTTTTCTTTCCCCTAAGAATTGTCCCTACCCAAGAAACTCAAATCAAGGAAAGAAAATGGGGGAAAATACTTAAATGGACTCTTTTTCCCTTTTACCTGGAAAAAAAACATCTAGGCAGCACTAGGAGCTCTTCCTTGGGGGAGTCCTTAAGCTAGGAGAGGGCGAGAGAGCTGCATGATGTGAGACACTGTCCAAAAGGCCCCGCTGAGATGATTCTTCTGACTGCCAAGCAGAAATGAAGTGGGAAAATGTCAAATGTTCTTGACCTGAGCTAAACCTTCGTGAATTGAGGGCAGAAGAAGAGAAAAGTGTCTGCAAAGAGCTTTTCTTCAACTAAATATATCTGTATCAGGGCAGAGGCTGCCTGGGAACTCCTGGCGGGGTGAAAAACAGCTTGGGGCAAAGGTTTTAGAAGTGATGCCTCAAGAAACTGATGATGATTTGAAGCATTTTATTTTCCTCTTCAGAAACACAGTTATTACTCTGGGCTGGCCTCAGTGCTGATGAGGACCAGCAGAGTCAACTTAGGCCCCTTTTTGTATCTCCTCTAACAGACTCAGAGCAGTGAAAGATGCTGTTACCTGGCAGGGACCACAGCTCTGAAACTCCCAGCTGAAGTGCAGAGCCAGCAAGTTTTGAGAAGAGATCCATTTCGGCTTGCGTATTGCCTGGAGCAAGTTGATTTCTCACCTGGACGTATAGCATAAATGATGCTGCAATTATTTCATTGAACCTTGTTAGAAGTCCCCAAAAATGCTCCGTGCTGCCTAACAGGCCAGAGATGACTCGACTGGCTGATTCAGCTCTCGGAATCTATGAAGGACAAAATGGTCCCAAGCAGATATGTCACCAAACGTCTGCTAGGCCCAAATAACAGCGTGCATATTGAATTTCCTTATTTAAAAGGAGTCAATGGAAACAAGGGGAGTCAGGGAGGCCTTTGGGCATGGAGTATGCATTGCCTTCCACACAAGCCTTAAAAGGTGAACCAGGCTAAAATGGTGCCGCTGGTTAACTAAGCTTTATCCCTTTCCTTCTCTCCAACCTCCAGTCTCCCATCCGCCTGCTGCAGAGCAGAAAGGCGGCCAGGGGCCTCTGTCCTGCCTTGACGTGAGCGTGGGGTCCCTTCCTTGGCTGGGAGGGATGGAGCGAGAAGCAACAGGCAAGGACTCGACGTGTGTGCTCAAGCCAGGGCTCGCCTCCTTTCAAGGCTGGTGTTTAAGCTTGCGGTGTCCCCCAGGCCCCATGCTAAGCACACCAGGCACAGCTCTGCAGGGACTCTGCCTCCCGGAGCGCCTCGGCATGAAGATTTGGCTTGATTTCATCTCTGAAAGCCCCTCAGGACCAGCCTTCCCCTGCCTCACCCCTTCTGCAGCCAAAGTGGTTTCTGTCGTGCGAGTGGATGAAGGAATCTTTGCCCCAGTTCGCAGGCTCTCGTGGCTGCCAGGGTGTCCCGGTGTGAAGGGAAGTGAGCATCAAGATGGCTCACGAGGGACCAGCGGGAGGGCAGGACACCTTCGAAAATAACTCTATGCCTCATGAACTATGAAGAACGGCACAAGGATTTTAAGCCAACTTTCTTTTAAGCTTTAAAAGCAATGGTCACTCCTTCCATGCTGTTTCCTTATGCAGAACAGTTGCTTTTCATGAGATGGAAGCGCTGTTTTGAATTAAATTCAGCTCATTTAACATGCCACAAACAAATGGTCACTAGAAAAGCAAACCAACCGGGAACTTGGTTGACTGAGCTCGGAGGAGTGTACGCCTGCTAGAAAACAGAGCTTAGAAGAGTTTCTGGTCTCTTAGAAATCGGTAATTGCCAATTTGCTGATAGGGAGATGAACTATCTTCAATGATGTTTTTGTGCAGTCTAGTTACAAACTATTTGGTCTTGAGCAATTAGAGTTGCTACCGCTTCATACTCTAATAGAGCTCGTTGTCAGGCATAATTCAGATCATCTCAGCGTTATGTTAATGTCTCTTTGATAGCACTTGCCAGACATCACTGATTATTTCGTAGTTATCAGTACCAAGGAATCCAAAGATCACTGGCACTGCAAGATGCAAGAAAGACACCCTCTCACAGGTTTTAAAAGCGTATTTGATAGATCTGCCCAGCTAGCCTCTCGCTTGGGTATGGACAGGGTTCGCTACGAAGAGCGGCAGACGCCTAGGGGAGAAAGGAAAAGATGTGTTACATTGGACTTATGCAGAACGCCTCTAAATATCAGAGGAATAACCCCTTGAAAGGACCATAAAAAAAAAAAAACAGGCAGAGGAAGAGCTTGGGGTGCTTCTCTATGAATCTTTGCTGCATGAGCACCTTGGTTGTAACTTCAAGCTATCCCCACATCAAAATTCAGAGAGCTAAACTGAGCCTTTACTTTCCACAAATGTCTCTATCAAGCTCCATCTTTCCAGCTTTTACTTAGCTTATAATTTATTCCTGGCTTTTGACAGTTTGGTTGTCTTCTACTTCCCTTCCAATCCCCTCATTTTTCCTGATAAGAATTCAAGTCCACCCAGAGATTACAGTTACACCTCTCTGTTATGCGGTGACCTTCCCGATAGCTTCTTAGATTGTCAAAATTATTTTTTTTTCCATGTGATTTTTCTTGTAATTTTCCATGATTTTTTTTCCAAGTCTCCCACATTGTCACCCGCTGCTGGGCTGGGGGTCACCAGCCAAGGGACTTGCACTACAGGTTTTGGCCACCCTCTGCAATGAGGGATCACACAAGGCTCTCTTAAATTGCCTGAACTTCAACAAGCAACAGCCCCATGCCCATTCCCTCCCTCAACACAACACTCAACAAAGGGCAGTTTCAAGAACATGTTTAATGATGGCAGTTTCTACTGAAACACAAGATGTCCATTCAATACTTGTCCTACCAATTTTTCTTTAAAAAAGTTTTGGTCACAGTGACAAATTTTCTTAAACATTTTTTAAACAAAGTTCAAGCACTTTCACAAAATGAAATGCACGGTCCTGATAACTCATGCAAAAACTCTTCTAACAACAGAAAAAAAAGAAAAAGCCTTAATGAAAACCATAGCCCACAACCCTGCAGAGAATATACCACATACAGTGAATTAGAGGAAACAGTTATAAGCAAATCACTCCAGTGCATTAGTGCTTGTTATACTTCTACAAGTCAGTCTGGGATAAGCATTGGCATGTGTACAAGTTGGCCTTCTAGACAAGTGTTTGCAGTCATCTCCACATCTGCCGGGGTAAAAAAAAAAAAAAAAAAAAAAGGGAAAAACAAACCCAAAGCTATCCATGTACTTCCGACTCAATTCTACCGGCACACATGGCACGCTACCTTGGGCTTCCCGGAGGAAACCTCCGCTGCCAGGGCTGTGGTTAGAGTAAAGAGGCTGCAGTTGCGCTCAGGGTTCCTCCTCCACGGCACCGTGTGCCCAGAGAGGAGGCAGCCCCTAACCCGCCTGCTCTGTGTGACTGCTGCTAGTTAGCGGGTTTTGCAAGCAGTGGTCAGCTGAGCTGCAGGTACGCATCTATGAAAATGGTTCTCTTTGCCGTAACAAAATACACCTTTAAAAAACACTCTTGAACAAAGCAAGCTTGACTATGCAACACAGAACAGCAGCAAATACTAAAAAATGTTACAGTCACAATCAGACTAATTCCACAGTGTAAGATACACAGAACACTAAAGTAAAACACTCATGTAGTGGTTAAGGGCTTTTTCTTCTTCAATGGACTCCTAGACCTACTTCAACTCAAATGATCCAAATTATTTAAAACTATGTTTTAAGCTAATTCCTACCATTAAAAAAATATTCATATATATACTATTAGATGAGTCACATCAAGTGCTCTTAAAAATCTTAACTAAATATAGCTATAGAATATTTTCCTAGACACTTTAAATCACATACAGCAACTTCTGTAGAGAGGTATACATTGCCTCATATTTGCACCAGCAACGGAGTATTGAACCAAGCGTTCAGGTTAGTTTTAAAGACCATGAACAACTGGCGAGGTGGGTCTTGTTTTCCATCAGGCAGCTACCACTTCCCTCCAAGCTCTCATTAGCTTATGGCACCTGGCTTGGGACCTTCCAGAGGAGCCAAAGGCTTCCAGAGGCAGTCAGCCCCCTTCAGCATCTCAAAATTAATGTCTTCGATCAATACAAGCCCCATGCAACACTGGGATTCTGTCGCACTATGGAAAGAGTGCCATTCTTAGCCACAAGCAAGTGGAGCAGACGGCCTTTGCCAACTCAGCTCAGCATGGGACCTGGCTGGATCTACTAAAAGTCACCAGAAAAACTCCTGCTGACTTCAAGAGCTGATTCTTTCTTGGAAAGAAGTACCCTCTAAACACTCTTACCTCTCTCCTACGTAATTTGGGTTTGTCTCTCCTTTGTGAAAAGCTTCATTCACTCTGCACTACTCTTCCAGAGTGCCTGATGCTCAGCTTAACGTGCCTGGCACAAACACGGACACAACAACATGTTGCCATGGTGTTTGCTCAGAGACACCGTCTGGGCCAGTCTGGAGCACGGCTCTTGTCACCAGCAAGCCAGACTACACCAGTCTTTGTGCTGTCTCCCCTTCTGCAAATGCAAACAGAAGCTTTTAACTTGTCTTTGACCACCTTTACTTCAAAAGGATCCTATGAGGTTCAATCTCTGCTCTTCCAAGTTCTTTAATCCTGAAGAGATATTGCATTTCCTTCAGAATCATCCAGCCTAAACCTGTAATATGTTTTATTAGTGAGGAGAATAAGAAATCCCCAAATTGCATCTCAGCCTGCAGCATCACTCAGCCGGCTGGTCATGGTGATTCCCACCAGCAAGAAGACGGCCCGCTTGGCTCCTCCAAGTCTCACCTCTTAGCTGACACGTTCAATATTGCTTAGTAACAGTAATGCAGAATGACTCAAATTCATTCCATGAATGAAAATAACATAGTATTTTTATATTGCCTTGATGACTAATACTAATGCAGCAGCCTGCTGTGGGATTTTTACACCCAGGCTGGCGGCCTGGTTGCAGAGCCTTTGCCGAGACACCGTTAGGGAAAAGGAGCTCTGCTATGGGGAAGGGGTGCTGAGGAAAGCCCAGGGCTGCTAGAAAATAACCCTTCGCCTCCTTTTAGTGAGGGCAGGAGCCAGGGGAACTGCTCCGAACTGACACGGGTAACGGTATCATGACAAAGCAGTTTCATGTTCCCAGGAAGGCTCCCATCTATCAGCCTCCTCCCCTTCGCCCTCCCAAAAAAGGCAACTCCCACTGCAAGGAGGGTGGTTTGCCAGATACACTGCAGTCTCCTTGAGACTCCTTGAACTGCAAGAGGCTGCTACAGGCTCGAGCAAATGGTGGGACAATCCCAGAACAAGTAGAAAACACACGATCCCCAAGGAAAGTAAGGTTCCAGCCAGCTTAAAAACCCCCAAAGGAAAAAAGGTATTAAAGGGTGCAGGAAATAGAGAATAAACAGGTCAAGGGGAACTCATCTGAACAGCATCATGTGGTTGCGTTTTAGGAAAACCACAAAGTAGAGGAACTGAACTAGTTACTTCTGTCCTTTCTAGCAAGGGTCTGGAATGTATGAGAGCTTGTGGTCTCCTACACGCGACCCATCCAGATGCTGGTAATTTAATTCCCCGAGTGCCTTTCCACTGCTCTGACCTCTGCAGCATGAAGCACAGCAGGAACTAAGGGTTAAAAACACATCCTTGAGCTAAATGGGATTGGTCAAGCAGGTAGTAGGGGAAAGATTCCAGTTCGATAATCTTATTTACATGAAACTTGCATGAAAAATAAGTAGTGTTGTCTTTCTGCAATCTAACCATTTCATATGAGGACTCTCGTGTAATACAGATAACTTACAGCAAGCACAAGACACAGGCTGGTATAAAATGCTGTTTTACTCCCTGTTGGAAGGGCAGAAAATTACAAAAATATATCTTCTTTAATCCAATATTGTTGTAGTTTAGGGCATACGTGATTCTTCCTGTTTCCCTGCGGTCTCATTTATTTAAGTTGGCCTGATCAGAGCTCCTTAGACAATGGAAATGTAATTATGAAAGTTTAGTGTAATTGTTTAAAAGAAAAAAGTCAGCAGCAGGTCACGAATTTTTTTCTACATGAAAAACCTCTTCCTCAACCTCTTCCATCCCTACCCCCGCCACCAAAAAACCTACACTAGACATAGTGTGGCATTTCTGCATGGCTTACGTTAGCACTTAGACAAAAAGTCACCTCTGTAAGGCCCAGAAAAACACACCTGATCTTTAAACACGTGATCTGTTTAACAGTGACTGAAGTACTGAATTAAGATTTTAGAAAATAAATCCCTGGGGCAGCTTTGTTCAAACTCCCTTTTCGTCCTCCTCCTACAGAACATTTTTAGACCCTAATGAGCTGCAAGTCTGTACCCAGGGCTGCATCTCTTAGTGACAGTGCAACCTCTTAAAGCAAGAGAGTTGCGTTTGGAAGGAGGAACTCTAGTCATTCCAATAGAGAAGTGTGGAAACCAGGGAACCGAATGGTGACATTTTGGTCAGAAGATCCTGCTGTACAAACAGCTCCTCAGAGGAGGTGAGGCTTGTTTTGGTTTTAACGTTGCAGAGATGAAAGCCTCCTCATTCACGGTCACGGCTTCAGCAGGTCCCTCAACAGCAGATTGACATCTTGCAGGGCACCAACGGTCCGCAGAACTGCTTTACCTGGAGAGCAGGAAGAATTAATATAGTCATAGAAGATTTGCAATTAAATAGCTCATGGGCAGAGATGAGAACTTGTGTGCAAGGTGTGAAAAAATAAAAAGCCACAAAAGAACAGACACTATTATTCACTCTGATTGCTATCAGTCCCCTCCAGCAGCTGATTTCCATGGTGACACTGGACACTGATTGGAAGTTAACACCATGCTGGGAGAAGCTAGATCGAGTGAAGGAAAAAAACCCAGCAGAGCTACATCAGACAAAACCCTAATGCTGAAAGATCTTGTGACCAGCCTCAGCACAGACTAGAGAAGGGGGCTGCTATTTCACAGTGTGCAAAATGGCATCGTAGACCCCCTGCTCATTTCCACCTCACTGCAGCCTCGGAAGAGGGTGGTTGATTAATAACCAAATGCGCAGACTATCGTACTTGCTAGAGATGCTTCCTGACATCCTATTGCTTTAACTGCCTCAGGGTTTAAAAGGTAAGAAGAAAGTCATCTTAATATGAACTTATACTCTGATGAATCAGGTGAGAACCTTCCTGCAGGACTGCACCACTAGTGCAAAATTAACTGAAGCAGGCAGCAGATTGCTGTACTCCATAAAAAATGTTATGGCTCAGTGAGGAATAAAACCAGACTTCAAAATCCAAGAAAAATATGCTTTGTGACCACTCCTTTCCTCCACTCCTGCAGTCCCAGGGGAAAACCTTAATAGCAGCACCAAAGCTTTGGCAACAGGTTGCATTTATAGTAAGTGATTTGCAGCCCCTTTGAATGAGAATAAATGATATCTTTCCTTTATAAACAACTTGTCATTGCTGCCTTCTGGCAGGGGGGGTAGAATAAGCTGCTACAAACTCCAGTGCAATTCAGCTAGTGCCACCCAGAATGGTCCATGGCTTTCTCTTGCAAATACAGGAAAAGAATAAAAAGAATAAAAGAATTACGGCTGCCCCTTTGAGAGTAAATACCTTGCCGAAGCAAGCGGAGAATACCAGGCTCTGAGAGCTGCACAATCCCATATTGTGACTTGCATATCTTGCAGAGAGACTCCCAAAAGATTCAAGCACATCAAAGGTTGAGCCTTGCAACGGCAATAAAGATATTTTCACGCAGCTCAGTGCTATCCGTCCCCGGGAAAGAGCTGAATGCAAACTGATGGGTTATGCCAGCCTTTATACGTGGTGCATCCTTCCCCTGAAACGTCCTGGAAGCTCCAGAAAGCCCTTTAGTGCAACAATGACTGAATAAAGGTTACTGTCCCCTTCCCTCTGCCCATCTCTTCCGCCTTGCACATAAATCCTTTTGCCTTCAAGGGCACTTTGGAAGATACAATCCTAAAACACTTCTTTGTTTTGCTGGCGCTGCTGCTATTAGAGGGAAAAATGACTATCCACGTGGAATACAAACGGAGGAATTTCACTTAGCCTTACAGGATGAAGGGAGGTTTCAATCTGCCCCAAGAAACACTTGTGGCTTTATTTCAGTGCTTATTTAGGAGTCTGACATCTGGTTTGGGAAATTTCCAGCTCTGGTATTTAAATTCCAAGTTCTTCTTCAACTCCGGACTCTCACACGGCAAGTATCGCCCTGGAGCCGAAAGGCTCCGCAGGGAGGGTTGTGAAACTCGCCCAGCTGGGCCCCGCAAGCGTAACAAGAACAGATTGCGCTGCCTCCGAAATAGCCGCGTTTCGGCGGGGAGAGGCGGCACTGCTGAATATTCCAGATTACTGAAGTGCTTTCAAAGCCTTTCATGTACCAGGCGCAACAGAATTTATTCAGTACTTGCTTTCAATTTCCTATTGAAGCTGACAAGAAATCCCCCAATGAACTACACTAAAGTTAATAAGCTTAATAACCTAACAATTTTAATTACCTTTTCAGAAACTGGCTCTTTTTGCAACTGTTCTGATTTCTTTACTCTTATTACTCAAAACAAGTAGAGTGCTCTGTGATGGGGGTGGATACTAACACCATTTTGTCTGTAACCTTCTTTACTTTGCTCTTCTCTTCTCTTGAGTATCCGAAGGTAACAACTTGATTTTAAGGATCTATGATTTAGCACCACCAAGCAGAAGATCATGAAACCTGCGCAACTTTCTATCACCTTTTGGAAAGACAGTGTTAAAGGAGGAAACAGGAGAAAATTTTAAATCAAGATCTACTGGGATGAGAAAGAGCACACAGGATTTAGCTTCCCACTGCCTCACTTTCCAAGGTTTACAGCAAGTGTAATTCCCTAATGAAGCATGAAAAAAATATCTGGCATCTGGAAAATGATGACCAATCCAGTTCATATGGACTAAAAACCAACTCAACAGAAATCTGTGCAGCTGAAGGCTGAAAGTTCTTATCAGAGTTGGTGATTGATAAACAAAAGTCCTTATTCCATTTGCTTTCTCTGTATAGCTTCATCCCAATTTCAGAATAATTCTTCATCTGTTTTTCCTAATGCCTCTTTAAAATTAAGAGCTAACACACACAGAATACCCTCCTCCATATTTCAAAATATATATATATATAAAAAAAATGGTTTTTGTGATGCTTTTCAAAGTGGTGGTAATGCCTAAGTGATTTGGCATCTCTGCTCTGTGACAATCTTTGATTTATTCTTTCAGCTTCTTGTCACACCAACACAGAGCTCTCAGGATTAGAGAAGCCATTGACAGAGCCGCTTCCCTGTGACTGAAACGAGATTGCAAGAGGGGCACCTAATCCAGCACACGCACGCCCGTCTTTCTTGTAAAAGGCAGGCAGCGGGTGGCTCTGCATCTGCAGAAGGGATTGTGTTCGGTTCAGATTTTGAAGTGGTCTCATTAGCCTGCTTTGCGGAAGGAAGGTGGTTGTTCCTCACCGCTCCACAGCCCAAGGGAAGCGGGGGTGGGATCTACAGGAAACACAGAATGCTAAAGCATCCCCCCCAAAACACAACAACCTTCATCGAACCGCCCAATTTACACCGTCTGCTGTTCTTTGATGCCTCATGTAAGGCTGTAAACAAATACCTACGAGGACAAAGCATTAAAGGAGAGCAAATTAACTGCATGAGACCAACGAGAGGCATGTGCCACTTCTGCCCTGCTGCCAGACAGCGACTGCCGTTTAATTAGGCTGCTGTTCGCATGACGTCGGGGAGACGGCACAGAACATGAATTACTCCCCCAAAGCCAGGAGGAAGCGCCTGGGCAGCAGCCTGGAGGGGAACCCCAAACGGAGCCTGTCCAGGTCCTCCGCAGAAGAGATTTACGCCACGAACTCAAAATGAGACTCTCTGTTCACGACTTGCCTATCAGCCAGAGGAGTAGGTTAACAGAGGGGGTCAATCTTCAGCTTTTCTTCTGTTGCTGGTAACCTAGAGATCTGAAAGCAGGTGTGTCTTGCAGTGCAGGTGGGGAACACTTGAACCAGCTCAGTCCACCAGCAGCCAGCACATCCCTTCAACCTTCCTCTTTGGGAAACTGGTTCCCTATCCACTGCATTCTAATGTTTTCTCAAAAGATTATCTGTTAAAAATACTTTGGGCACCTTCCCAGTGGAAAGCATTGATGAAAAGCCATTGCAAAACAGACTTTGTAAAGTGTGGACTCGTTTCCTCATAATTTCACAGCCTTTAAATAAACAATGAACAAGCCAAAAGATTACAGATAATCTCATGTGATATTCTGGAGCCAGAGAGACTTCGAAGGCTTTTGGTTTGAATGACTACAGACGGGCTTCTTTTTTTTTTTTTTTTTGATGTAGATATGGCAGTGTATACATTACAAATTGAATGACAGGTAGTCCAGTTAACCGGCAGATATTTCAATACTAGCATGTTGCAAAGAGATAAAAGAATTAAGAAAATCAGAGCCCTGGCTCATCAGCCATTGCACTGCCGCAGTGGCTCCTGGCAGGGCACGGGGCTGTGCTAGGTTCAGCCAAAAGCAATCCCAGGAACGGGAAAAGCACCTTAGCACTGAGGACGCAAAGCAGCACCTGGCCAAGGTCACTGCCAGGCAGGGGCCAGGTGCCTGCAGGACCTCAGGCCAGGGAGGTGCCGCTCCTAGGGCTGCTGATGGAATCAAACGGAACGGCTGCCGCCACCAACACAAACTGCTGGCAAGGAGGAACCTTAACTTGAATACCAAAAATAAATGGATAGAACCACAAGATATTCTGGCCTGTAGGCACTTGTAAGGAGGCGCCTGTCACTCCTTGGTCCCCTTTCAGAACTGCTGCCAAGTCACTGCAGCTCATTACATATTACTTCAGTTATCTAGCAAGCTGAAACAGCAGGATCTTCCCATTCCTTATGTACTGGACCTAGCGACACCTCTGCAAGTTCAGCTCAATATAGATGATGCACTTTTTTCTTTTTTTTTTTTTTTAAAAGATCATGAAGAGGAGCAGAAGTTTCCATGAAGCAGCAGTTTAAAAAGGCTCCTTTAAAACAATGTAGGCACTGGTGGCTATTCAAAGCAACCCTGTAGCTCCAGCTGTGTGCACTTATAATGTCTATTATTCAGGGAGAGGCCACAAAGATGCCTCTCCTCATACTATCCACACCTTCCCGACACTGCATCCAGCTGCGGAGCGCAAAGCAAGCCTGAGGTGGCACCAGGCAGCTCCTCCCTGAACGTGGAGCTCGAGGGCGGCAGGGGGAGCTCCAAGCGAAGCCCTGGTCCAAGCTCAAGGCACCAACATTCAGAGGACGCATCCGAGACGCTCTCCTTGCTGCTCTGCGTCGCCCTTTCCAGCTGAACACAAGAGCCGCTGAAGAACCTCTTGACTCTATCACAGGTCGAACTCCGCGAATCAGATTTGGAAACAAATGTCTTTAATGGTGTCAAGAGGCAGATACTGGGAACGTAGTCTCCGAGGTGCACAAAGGAATCACAGAGCTTGGTACTTCTTGCGGCAAACATATCCTCAGAGAAGCTTTCCCTATGCACTTCTGCTGAAGAGTTGTCTGTAAGATGATATCACCCTCTAGACTGAGGTAGCTCTGAGCTAAAAAAAAATAAACACGTCTAAAGCAGCAAAGATTTCTGAAAATGTGGAACTTAATAGCTGTTGCACTGAGGGAAAGAAGGAATTCTCACAGCTGAAGAGCAGACAGGCTGGCAAAGAATCAGAAATCCCCTTGTCTCTGAATGGAGCATCATGCAAAGTGAAGAGCCATTTGTACTGCTAAGGAACCCGAGAAGACCGAATAACGGCAGTGAAAGCATCAGTACAGCGTGTGCTCCAGGGGAGCAAAGGCAGGTAACACGACGACTGCCCTCTCATGAGTCAGCCTGTTTCCAACAACTCTCCTCTTTGTTCATCTGCTGTTCTACTATTAGACATCGTTTCCTGAAGCACTGCCATGATTGAGAGTCTTCTGCTCTCTATCTTCAGAATAAAAAATTCCCTCTGATCTTGCTACCAGAAGTTCACAAAGAAAAAGTACTTGGTTATTTCCACTTGTTAAGAGGAAGAGGAGCAGGAGACATGGGCTGTTAAAGTAGACTAGTGAGAGGAATTTACCCTCTGCTCCAGCTTAACGAAGCCCAGTGCTAAAGTAAAAACTGCCTAAGAAACTGCACAGCTGAAAGCTGAAGCCATCGGTGAAAACACAGGAGAGCTACAGAGAGTGCCAGGTCAGGAGCCTCCTCATTACTTACACAGCACAGCATAACTGACACCCGTTGTTTTGTGGTTTCCACTCTTGCCTGATTTTTAAAGAGGAATAACGTGGTTATTTTGAAAATGGCCAGCAGAGCGTGTGGTGGTATGTGTTTTAGATGCTGGAATACTTGTGCTTAGAACAAACGTGTTGTTCCCCCTCTCCAAAGTTAGGAGATGGGCAGCATGGGTAAGGTCTATTAAATCTCCAATTACGATCTGTCAAGACATTCAGTTTTATAAATAGGAGTTTTTTTCAGCCAAAGAGACACAGATTTTAGAATATACCTTATCTGGATGAGAATGCAACTTGAGTGTCATAGATAGTTTGATATAAACAAAAATAAGAGGTGCAGATACCCTGATGCCATAAATCAGCGTGCAGAATCCTTATGTACTGAGTGGCTGCTGTAAATCCCCTGCCTAGAATAGGCACCAAAACGTTGGGGCTATCATAGCACTTCTCTCTTAAAAAGACAAACGCCTTTAGTGAAAGTTCATTGCTAAGTGGGGACTGCTAACAACACTGGTGAGGAACAAATGCCCTTTCTTTGTCACAAAAAAACGCACGAGAGGAGGCCCAAACCCAGAGGCCATGAAAGCTGTGCCAGTATTTCCCTCCCAGCCTTAGTGCAGTGACAGAGCCTGGGAAAAAAAGCCCCTGACACACAGTCCTCCACCTAGTGTGTGTGTGTGTGTGTGTGTACACGACCTTGCACAGGAGTGATTGCCCACAAGAACCAACTAAGCAAGAAAGATTCAGGCTCTTGGACTTTGCTAACTATCTGGGGCAAGAGGGTCCTGCAGAGGCAGTACCTGTATTTCACATCAAACACTGTTGAGTCTTCGTCCTCATCGTCGTCTTCATTCAGAGGAGCCATTTCCACCCGCTCGGCTGGGGTTGTGATTATATCGTACTTCCTGGTCTTCTTAATCCTCTTGCCAGACCTGAAACACAGAGGCCCATGTTAAAGCCCACTGAGATCAGCTAATACTCGAGGCAGGATTGCAACGAGCCAAGGGCTGGGTAGTGGATGGGTACCACAGCCTGCTCCCTTCTTTTCTGGGTATCAGGTCAAGCTCAAGACTCCTGGAGAAACCACCTTTAGCCTCATCTGAGGAGTTTCACACCTGGCATTCACGTAAGTGCTGTGAAAAATAATCAGATGCAATTTAAAGACCAGCTACACCTACCACCTCTCCTCCTATAAACTCCAGCTTTACATTTCTTTAGAAAAGGAGATGCTCAAGTTCCTGCATGACCTGTTTTGTGACACATGTTTTCTAATACCTGCTTTCACTTAACAACCTTTGGGTGCAGGGCTTTTCAGCTAATTCTCCTCCTCTTACTCAAATTCTGTGGCTCCCTTTTTCCTTCAATGACTGCTTTACTAGGAATTAGGAAGTTCACAGTGCTCACATATAAATTCAGGTTTGGAGCTAACCCAGCACACGTTTAATGTACATTAAAGAAGGTATAGACATGTACAGCTAGCTTTTAGGAAGCAGAGAGCATGATTTCAGTTAACAAACTGCTCAGTTTTTCCCTTTGGCCTTTTATAGAAGAGAAAGGACAACGGCCAAACATGTCCCCTTTTGCTGTCAAGAAGCCTTGCCCTGGCAAGTCATGCAAGGGGTGCTGGTTTCAACACTGATTTTTTTTTGCATCAGGAACTTGACTTTTAAAAAGCAGCAGAGACAAGATGTGGGCATTACAAAGAGAATGGGACTTGAGAGCTGTGTTTAAAGGTCTGGTAGATACCAGGGCAAATGGTCCCTTCTAGGCCTAAAATAAAGGAAAATTAAATCTGTGAACGTGAAAGAGCTCTGACCTGAAAGTCTCGGCGCTTCTGGCTAGTGTTGTTTTGATGCTTCAGCCCAGGACTGAGCAGGTCCTCGCCCTTGGGATGGAGCTTTGCGTGTCCTCACTGTGCTGAAGACTAAGTTTGCACCAGAAGCATGAAGAAAATCATCTCCTGCCATCTAATCTTTGTAGCGATCTCTGCTGCTGTGTCACGCAGAGCACAGGGTGTTTTGTTCCATTACTCCTGTTGTTAAAACAATTTTATACCCAGTGCAGCAGGATTCTTAACCCAAGCACTTGAAAACGCTTTTGAAAACACCTCTGCACAGCGCTCTGCTTCCCAGCCGAGAGCTGGCAGCGAAGCGACATGGGGAACCCCCCTCTTCCTAGTAATGTATGGCTTTTACAAGAAGCATTTACCCATGCTGGGGACCATAAACATACATTAAGACTAAAGTGTGTCTACCTGTTGGAACAAATGAAATACATTGTTGTGACTTTGCTTATATCAGGGTAAGTTCTTACGCTTTCTGAACAGCCCACCTGCGTATCCGGCCCACTTCGCTGCGAGATACCCACACTCACTCCCTCCCTTAGAAAATATCTGTTCTCCTATGGAGGTAGCAGTAATTCTGGAGTGTCTGAAGCAATTACTGCAAAATAGGTATTTTTAGAAATGGGAAATTAGAACCCTTAAGCCTCTGGCGGTTAATTAGTCTTCTATCTGGGCTATGTTTTAAAGAGGACCTGGAGCAGAACTCACAACACCCTGATCCACTAATCCTCCACAACCCTCACTTAACCACAGACTCATTTAGGAGAGGGCAGAACATTTTTTTTGTTGCTGGCAATTGGCAAAGCTGCCTCAAACATGTGTTTGCAATAGGTAGGGCTATCAGCTCTATCCTTGCCTCTTCTTCCTCTATTAATTCCCCATCATTTTATCTTGCTAATGTGATTGTCAGTAATCTGCTGTTTCCAGCGGCTCACACATGTCCACTTCAACAAGTTCCCTGGGTTTCATAAACGCTGAATAAATAACCTGAGCTAACATTAAAGGAAAACCTTGGGAATCTCCCCATAGGCCCGCAAAATAAGCCTGTCTGCCAGGAAACCCTGTTGCACTTTAGGACTGCGGAACCTCAGCAGGATCCATTTAATCATCGGTGACTCCAATACAAAAGGAAAAACACATTGTCTCCTGCACGGGACCAGACAATATCTTTTGTTCACAGGCAGATAGCAGTCAGCAGTGTGGCAGGGCCAGGAGCTACGGCATATGAGTGTTTCCTGAACTTTCCAGACCTCTTGGAAAGGATCATGATGTGTTAAGCCTCATGGGCAAAAAAGAAAAAAAAAAAAAAAGGAGGCAAATCTTCCCGGCTGCGTTTGCTTTGCTTTTTTTTGAAGGAAACAGAGCGCTGGAAGCTGCGTGCAGAGCACACCCCTGGCATAACGACAAGCTGAAATGCTCCCCGTGTGATTTAGCCTGGGTAGGAGAGCTTTGGGGTATTTCAGCGCTGAAAACGATCTTCCATGCTAACATGGAATCACCATGAGAAAATAAACGCTGCCAGGATCATTACCCTTTCACTTCAGGCCCTGTATTGCAGGGAGGGATGGCACATGAAGACGGGCTGGAGCAGAACGCTGACTTTGTGCCTCTCTGTTTTGACCGGCGGCTATTTGGATCAAACATCGGTCATATGCAGCACTGCATCCTCCTTTCCGAGGCATCATGTGGTGGAATAAATGCTCCAGTCGACTCACTAGCTCATTATGTTATTTATATCTCTAATCTATTTTAGTCAACAGCCCTGATACTTAAAGATAATGCTTCTCTTGACCCAGAGAAAGAGGACTCAGCATTTCTAATGCAGCATTAACACTTCTTGCCTAAGGATGCTGAGGGAAGGAATTGCCCGCTGTAAAAAAAGGAGGAAAAAAATTCACCACTGGAAGTCTAATTAAACCAGTTACAACTTTCCTCCTAGAATCGCAGCAATGTTTTATAGGGAGTGGAATTGGGACCAGACTATTTGCTATTAATGGGCTCCCTAAGCAGTACAACAAACAAGCAAACAAGAAAACCTTTATGGAAATATAAACCGGGGAAGCTCCAGGCTTAATACTGGCTGATGAGTTAGACTGGTGCTTTTTCATTACTGTTGATCTGCCTGGTATCTCTGCTCTTTGGATGGTGCTCTATGCATCAATATATATTTCAAGACACGCATTTTACTGTAGCAAATTGAAAATGCTGTGTTTTCTATGCCACATAGAAAGGAGACGTTGAGCCACAAAGAACAGAACAACTCATTCACTCAGCTACACTGCTAATAGGAGGGTCAGAGGCTGTGATGGGAATAACTTCAGGACCCTCTAAATGAGATATTGTTATAGCTCAGTGAAGCGACGATGCCTGACAGTAATTAGAACACAGTCACCCCGTCTGGTGGTCAGTACCAGTGCACGCTGTCAAACATCACAGTGCAGTCGGACCACTGGCACTCAAGAAGCGCTCAAGGATTATCCTTGATCTGTTGGAGAGATACAGACACATGTGTAACCTACCTAAAATCTTCAAGACAGTGAATCCTAAAGAAGGAAAGAGAATTTATCCTGTGTTCTGACTATTTGCATCAGAGCTGCAAAGAGCCCAGACAACAGCAGATTTTTAAGTCCTCTCTGCTTCTTCTGCCAGTTTGCTCTTATGCTCAGGAATATGCAACCCCTCTGGAGACAAGACCTCTGAGAGCCAGGACAAATGCCTTGTTTGTCATTCTCCCCTCCGTAGCCCTAACCACATGGAGCTTAAATGAAGTTTTGAATGTGAGGTCAAGTCTGATTTATTTTTGTTTTCTTTTTTTATTTTTCCCCCAAGGTCACTTTAATGGTGTGTGTTTCCTTCCCATTCCTGCCAACCTTCATGTCCCTGCCAGAGCGCTCTGGCTCTCACACATGCAGGTGACACTCAGGCTCTCTAAGGTTAAGCCCTGGATGCCCTAGAGCGATGAGGGGTCTCTTATCCCCTAATCCTATGCTTGAACCTCTCTCCTCAAGCTCTATAATTTCTATGCATTTTGCAATTGACAAAAAAGCTAAGCTGAAAATGTTATTCAGGGAAGAATCAAAACTAAATGTAGTTTTTTCCATGCAATGTAACAATGCAATGAGGTAAAAAACAAGGAGGTAGCTTCGCTCCTAAAGTCTAGATAAACATCAGTCATTCCCAGCTTAAGCTTTGTGCATTCTAGGGCAGGTCAAAACACATAGCAGACACTATTACAGCTTTCTGCAACTGCAGCACGGGGTTGTTTGCAGAAGGCACACCAGCACCAGCAAAAGTAACTTATCCAGTTTCCCCAGAAGATATACAGTCTACCTGCACAGAGAGCTGCATCTGAAAAACGGTGTTTCCTAGGAGCTGATCCTAATTGTTGCATTGCAGTGAGATGAGATGAGCTGCACCGGGATAAAAAAAAAAAAAAAAAAGGTAGATTACGAGTAAGGAAACGCAAAAATCAAAACCACAGATCACACAGTCCATACGTAGCCCCAGGATCTGTTCATAAGCTGTTTCTAGAAATTGCGTTTCCTGGTAATCCAATTTACCCAGCTTTCTGATTGAGAGTAACATGAACTTTGGTCTGCTATAGAAATGGTGTTGGTTTGGGAGCATGCGGTGCCCAGGGGTATATGAAAGTCCAAAAATATATTAGGCTTTGCCACATGCAGACTATTTTGGCTATGCTTTCTGGCCCACAGCAGACACAGAAAGGGAAGGGGAAAAGGAGGAAATTCAGATCACTTAGGGTAATACAACATCCTAAATCACAGGACCACCAAAAGGATGTAGAGCATAACAATCCCAGAAGGAACGAACAGGCTTCTCTGAACATTGTCTTACAGAGCTGGAAAGCCCCAGACACATCCAACCCTGCTCCAACCACAAATCAATAACGTGCCTGTGACAGGAAGAGCTGGCCACTTACTAGTTCATTTCATCTCTGCAATCCATATCTAAAAGGATAATTTACTTCCAGCAATCTAGAGCAATTTCACAGTGAAGGTTTAATCAAAGAATGGAATCCAGCAAAATCTCTTTAAATAGGAATCCATGACACTTAAAAAAAAATAAAAAATCCAGTGCTTTTGACTAAAATACGAACAAAGCTCTTATTCTGATGGAGAAAAGCTTTGCATTTATTGAGGGTGAATCCCTTATCTCTTCTGCAGCACAGAATTCTCTTCCAATCTAGTTTATGAGCTGTGAGTTTGACACAGAACAAATGTACCTGTTGGTATTCTTGTCTTTGCAACCCAGATAACTGTGTACAAACAAGTGTTCTTTCAGAATAAAAGGTAAAAATGAGTTTAAAAAGTATTTAAAGGCCTAAAGTGTCATCTTTCATTTTCACTTGGGCAGTCTGTTAAAGATAGAGGGATCACAGATAGATAGATCTGCGAGAGAATTTTTACGTGTCTTTAATGCTCCATTAACTCTGCCCAGTTGCACAACAATAACTTTGGCATGGGAGAATTCATCTGTCCTTCCCAAGGTGACTTGAACCTGAACCTGTTTTTGCTGATTTATTGTACAGGGGAAGGTATTTGAAGGCGACCGCTCTGCGCTCTCGGGCTGGAAACGCTCAGGCCAGCTGTCCTTGAAACAAACCGCTCCGCCTGCCCAGCAAGAAGAAACTGAGGCAGAGGGAAGGAAAGCTGGAAGAACTGGAAGAACTGTGACTACAGCTTTCTGCCTTTCATTCTGCATTTGCTATTTCATGACTTATGACAACTCATACTCTTAACCAGGATGCAAGTGGGTGACTTTGATTAAGAAAAAAAAGTGGTTTTTACTTGTTTCCCTTTAACAACCACAGTTTAATGAGTAAATTCACTTGCACATTTGCCTTGTCTTTTGTCAGCTATTGCTATGCATGGGAGTAATTGTTTAGTAAAACACCGAATTGTTTAGACAAAAATATCAGTTCTGGTCATCTCAGTCTCTAAACGCAGAGTTTATGCTATTACTGTTGTGAACATTGCCCTTCCTGCACTGACTGGCTTCAGAAACAGGAGAACCGGAGAAGCCACCTGTAGGCATCGTGTAAATGCAAAAGCTCTGCCTGGAAAGGGAACAAGGAAGAAACCACAAACTCCACTCGCTTGACCACTTCTGTCACTGGAGCCCGTCGTGCTCCTCCTCCTTCCCGGGGCAGCTCCGCTTTCCAGGCGCTTTCCTGCTGCCCATACCTAGAAGTCTGTCCGGCTGTTAACTACTGTAGGTTTGCAACCTCCTGCTGCAAAGTTAGACAACTTGGTTTGTCAGCTGCCTGGGAAAGCAGCAGCCCTCAGTGCACAACAGGCATTCTAGCCATTACCTTGGAATAACTAATAATTAACACTAATAGTGCCAAATTGCACTTTAGTATTTGCTTTTCCTCTGCAATAAGCCACCAGGGGACTGGTTTTCTAAAGCCATTGAGTTGAATTCGCTCACGTTCCCCGTAGCAGGGGACTCTACGCGAGTTTCAAGGGCTGGCGGGTACCTCGAAGCACGTGCCTGCTGGTCCCCAGCGCTTCCCGCAGCTCCACAAGCCACTGGGCTCGTTTCCCCCTTCGTGGTGGGAGCGGGATGCTGCATCCATCAGCAGTCGACCCACCCGAAGCCTCAGGAAGTTTGATTCTAGAGCACCAAATGTGCTTCCAGGCAAAGCACTGCTATGTCTGAAACGACATCTGCCTCGGGCCTCTCGCATTTCCGCAGGCCAAGTCTGTCTGTTTCGGTGTAGCTAAAAGCAAAACAAAACGAAGGTCTCCCATACCCAGCACGGGGCTCTGCGCTACGGGCGCCCACGTCTGCACGCACAGGCGTGTAGAGCCCAGGCCACGCCTGGGAACAGCTACCCGAACCCTGCTGAAACCCCTTCGGCTTTATCTGAATGCAGAGAATCGTTGAATCATTATGGTTGGAAAAGACCTCCAAGTCCAACCATAAACCTAACGCCACGTGCCTGCTAAACCATGTCCCTAAGCACCCCAGCTACATGTTCCTTGAACACACTGTGGGGAGGGAAAAAGGCAAGAAAACACATTAAGTCTTCAGAGGACTGCTTTACCTCAGGGCAAGCTTTAAAAAGATTATTAGTGGGTGAGAAATCCAACCAGATCTGGAGCGCCGGGTCTGCGCTTGGCGCAGGGAAAGGCCCCGTCGCGCCGGGACTTGCTGGCGGCGGGTCCCCGCAGGAGAGCGCGGCTGCGGGCCGGGCCCCGCGCCACGGCCGAGGCTCCGCGGGAGGCCGCGGGCGGCGCCTACCTGAAGACGCGCAGCAGGA
>VZSV01000026.1:1363055-1378058 GCA_013398735.1 Nothocercus julius | reverse complement strand
GCCGCCTCCGCGCCCGCCCGGCCCGGTTCGCCGCGCCGGACCCGCCAGCACCGCTGCCCCTCGGCTCTGCCCGACACGGAGCCGCCGCCTCCTCCTCCTCTCCACGCCGCGGGCTTTGCCGCCTTCACCTTGGTCTCCCCCAGAGCCCCTGGCACCCCGCGGGGCGCCCTGTTTTTGGTGGCTTTCCCCAGGTCTGTGCCTGGCTGCCTGTGTTGGCCCTTCCTGGCGACTCCTGCCCGCTTTACCCTCTGCTGAGGCTGCTCTGGCGGCCGCCCCCAGGCTCCTGTCCTGGTGCGTGTGGGTCTCCCCGTTCCATACCTGGTTTACGTTGGCCTCCCTCCGGTTTTGGGCTCCCCGCGCGGGCGCAGAGGCCCAGCACAGCTGTGGGGTGCAGCCCCCCGTCCTGCCCCACGCTCTGCCCCGCAGCTCCCCGGCCATACGTTCGGACCCTCGCTCCAGGGGTTGTGTGTCCGTGACGTCCCTGGAGGAAGGGAGCAATGGGAAGAGGGGAGCCCCAGGGCTACCCCCATTGCTCAGGGCTTCCTACCGCTGCACAGTTATTCGTCTGTGGGGTCACCATGTGCTGAAATGTGTCCTCCAGCTCTGAGTCAGAGCCCTCTGACTCCCGAGCACGTTCCTCACCCACCCTCCTCATTTGTTGCCACCATGTGGGGTGAAAAAAGACCATTTTATTCCTAGTATTTCCTATGTCTCTCCTTAACTCTCCTCTATCCCCAAGTCTCTTTCAGACTCCAGAATGAAAAGGAGATCGTCTAAGCGGCGTCTCAAATGACATTCTCTCTTAACCCGCATGGGGAGAAGCAGCAAGTAGTGGCAAGGCGGGATGATCGGGAGAAAGCCTGAGCGTGTTCCCCCAGCAGCTGCGGAAGAGGATGGGGTTGAAATGGGAAGGATGAAAATGCTGACCACGAGCAGCTGGGTTGGGACTGACTTGTCACCCGCGTTGTGCTGCCCGACGGGCACCGCTCCTCGAGGCCGGCCCGCTTGGCCAGCGCTCGTGTGCCTTGTTGTTCAAGGGTGCCCAAGGCACTTGCCTTCCGGGGAGGGTTAGTGCCCTGAAAAGGCCGGATGGTCCTTAGGGACTGTTCTACAAATACATATTTGGATCTTGCTGCCTGTACGACGTGGAGCTCACAGTGCTTGTGCTCGCCCACAGTAGCTGCAGTTGTTGAATTAAGAAAACAAAGGATGTGCTGTTAAATATCCACCCCTTGGTGCACCCTGAAGCCTTTTAAGAGCCCACTCCTAACGGTTCCTTGAGACTCGGAGCGGCCAGCCCCTACAT
The DNA here is from genome assembly GCA_013398735.1 of Nothocercus julius. NCBI lineage: Eukaryota > Metazoa > Chordata > Aves > Tinamiformes > Tinamidae > Nothocercus > Nothocercus julius. The sequence continues at coordinate 1,376,752 of VZSV01000026.1, read as the reverse complement.
TTTGACGAGTACTATGTGCAGAAGGTCCCCATATCTGCTCGTATGAGTCATATTTCCAGCTTTCTTTCATTGCTTACTTTTCTGCAGTTACAGGTGGGACCTTGTCCTTGCAACTGCTGTTTTTCTTGCAAATATTTGGTAATTCACAGCAGCTGGGAAGCCTTCTGAAAAGCTTGAGCAAACTTGAAAAACATTTTGTTTTAAAATCTGTCTGCTTCCTATAGATGCCAACAGTGTTTGGGGGAAGGGGTTCAATTATCTTGTTTTGCTCTGTTTTCCCCTGGAGACATCTATCTAAGAAACAGATTGACTAATTTTATCTTTGCGTGCCCATTAAATCAATGGGGTAACGCTAGGGATCAATATGGCCCAAAGGGTTCCTTAAGAACTCATCTGCTCCTTATTCCATGACCATTTTCTTGCCAATAACAACAATTTTTAATTACAACATACAACATCTGTCCAAATATAAAATGAAGTGATCACAGGGTTCAAAATGTGATCTGTTTAAATGGGCGCTCTGATGGCATAAACCTCCTTGAGCTGCTGATTAAACATCTTGCATCTGTAAAATGGAAGGAATTTCTAGAATGGACTTACTATTTTTTTTTTCTGCCTTCAGCAACAAAAATACGTTAGTCACCCTCACTTAGGCTTCAGGTTAATTGATTTACTAGAATTTGACCTCTAAGATAACAGCGGTCCTTAAGACTCATGAAAACCATGGTCCTCATTCTGCAAATCAGCCTCTGTGTGCTGGACATGTGAACAGCACCATTAACTAAGCCTGACAGAATAAAGAGGGTGACTGGGGAGCCCATGATCTGCAGGATATAATTCATTAGTTTTGCTCTCCAAGGTTTATGTTAACATGAGTGTCACCGCTGCAAGATACGTCTTATGTGCAGGGAGGAGGAATGTTGTCACTGAAATGAAAGGAAAACAGAGAAGGGGGGAGAGAGAAAGAGCTTATTTCCTTCCTGCTAGGTTCAGCAGTGCCTATACTTCAGGGTATTATTTACGTGAATGTGTCACTAAAATTTGGAAAAGATACCGGAGAAGTCTTGTCTGCTGGCAATGTCCTATAGGAAAGGCAGGAGTGGAATAACGCCTGGTTCCTAGGCTTCTCCAGCCAATCGGGAAGCTGTGTCCAATGCCACCCACTCTGCAATGAAGACATCCTGTGTTTTTTGCAGGAAGTTCTTTGGGATGAGGCAATTTTGATATGTACAATGTGCAGAAGACCCCCTAAGCTGTCTGAATCAGTCATTGTTCCAGCTTTCTTTTATTACTTACTCCTGCACCGTTTCCAGGAAGGGGCCCTGGTTTATTTCTGTTTAGGGAAAAACAAACAAACAAAAAGAAAGAAAAAAAAAAAAAAAACAGCTAGGCAGGAGGTTGAATTGGTGATACAGACTCTTTGCCAAACATGGGGGTGAGCTCCCTGGTTTATTATTGGTAAACACCGACGTGTCTCCTGCCTGTTCGGAGATGTTTGCCAGCTGCTCTGTTGCCTCTGAGATTTCACTTCTTCTTGCACTGTGGGGCCTCTTGTCGTGCAGTGTTTCTCCACAGGAGGCAGGGAAAGTTGTAGGGGCTTCCAGCATGAGGACCGTCTCCGTCCCCTGACAGAACTGTTAAGACTTAGGGTGCACATTTTGCACTTACTTGCTCAGAGCTGAGGACTCTCCTTTGCCGAGGGTGGTTCGGGAAGGGTGGGCAGCACACAATCCTTCTGGAGCAGGAAAGCTGGGCGTTGGAAGCGGACCATGTTTTGGCGGGAGTGATTGTCCTTGATCTTCTCCTGCCATTGATGCTCTGGCACCAAACTGGCAAGGGGCTGGGTAAGCTTTGTAACCCAAGTCACTTCGTTTTTAATGTAACCAGACTTATTCCTGACATACATACTCTGCAAGCTTGCAACAGTGTTTGCTGTGTTGTATGTCAGCTTCAATTCCTCCAAAATGCTCACTCTGAAACATCAGTTGCGTGACTAGCATAACCCAGGCAGTGGTGGGTGCTAGATCTGGTGGCACTCTTTGGCTTTTACTGCTACTCTCGCTCTTTTTTTTCTTTTTTTATGTTCCCATGGCAGATACTTCTATCTGCTAAGGCTTTCAGCTGAACACCAGCACAGCGAATTAAAATTTATTGTCACTACAGAGTTCCTCTATCTGACAAGGTGCAATTGTACTAGCATGTTTGGTGTCAAACATATTCCAAACAGTCTAGAAATTATAAAGCTCAGGATTTTTCTGTCTTCTTTCTAGTCCTCTTGAGATGTAGGCTTATGCCTTTGGGATTTGTTGGTGCTCAAATGTGAAACTGTACAGTTAGGAAGAAAAGGAAGGTGTTGTGCATGTGCAAAGTGTAGCTGAGTCCATTTGTACCTTTCCTCTGTCCCCTCCTCCCAAAGATCTCCGTGCCCTATCCCACGGATGATTTTGGGAGTATGTGTGTTGCACCTAGCAATTCTGCTGCTTCTTTTGGCAGAGCAAAATAAAAGGATTATGTCCTTCTGTGGCTTTCTTTAAATGTTGTGTTTGGAGCCTGATGGTCCTGGACTCTCCATTCTGCAATGCAGTGTGCGTAGTGCTGAGGAACTGTTCAATTACAATTTAATTAGATTTTGTTCCTTAATTAGGACAGACTGGGCTTTGTTCCCATCTGTTCAATAGAAACCTCAAGTGACTGATTCGTAGAAAAGTAATATTTGAGCTCTGATACATTTTTTTATGAGCTGCACAGGGTATTTAGTGTAGTGTAGTCCCCTTCAGATGTTAGAGAGGCTGAACAAGTGGAAAATGTCCTGACTTGCTTGAAAAAGGCATGAAGCCCCAGGGGGTAGTATTACCTCCTGAGGACCAGCATCTCTGCTAACTTTAGACAACATAAACTGATCCAGCTGCCCTTGCTATCTTAACTTCTCCAGGAATTTATGTTTCTTTGGAGCTGGAAGAGGGGAAGTTTACTCCAGAAGTGAAAGACTAAACCAGCTTCAAGAAATAGCATCTTGAAAAGGAATGATGAAATGTAACGGAAGAGAAAAAGGGCTCTAGTTTCAACAAAGGTAGTGTAGCAAGGTCTTCCAGTTCTTTAACCTAGCAATGTACTACAGCCATCCAAGGACTCAACTTTCAGAATAACACGATACTACCTCTTCATATTAACTCTGCAACAAATAAATAGGCTGTTAATGAAAGAGAGGAAGATGCTTGGAAGCTATTTCACAATCTCACCCTTAAAATTGCATTCAAAGTGGGAAGCAAGGGATCCAAAATCTCTTTCAGATGGCAATATCCAAAAGAAATATTTGCAGATTGTTGCCATATAGATCATCTGTAAATACTGCCTCTGGATTTTAAATTGACTTTGCAATCCTAGACATATTCTCAAGATACTGATGACTTTTCAAGTAAACATTGAGGTGAAGAAAGCATCGTTTGTATCACATGGTTTCAGGGCTTTATTTTATTTTATTTTATTTTATTTTATTTTATTTTATTTTATTTTATTTTATTTTATTTTTGGCTGTTTGTTTTTGTCCTCATGGACACTTTACTGATATTTTGCATGCCATTTGCCTAATTTGGGAATCATCCCTGGTTCTTGGTGTGGAATGTGGGATTTCACAACTCTTCTTCAATGACATCATGTGGTTTGCTTGGAACACAGCAGTAATAAATCAGAGCTGGAGGGTTGACTAGTCTGTCTGTAATATGGACTGTAATAAAAGCCATTCAGATAAAATATTGGGGGGGGGGTAAGTAATTTTGGGATATTAGGATAGTAAATCGTGTTTTCTGTGTTATTAACACAGAAGGTCCTATTTGAATAATAAGGAAACTAAGTCCTGGTTAAATCCCCCCCTAAATGTAACCCTTTAGCAGTGGTTAATGTGAAGGCCTTCACTCTTAAGCACTTTGGTAGAAGTACTTTGATAAGCAAAGGGGAAATTCACAGTCACTGAAAAATGCAAAGAGTATCTAGTTTCCTTTCTGATGAGAGCCTACTTTCGTTTCTTAATATAAACATGAACCATGGGTAGAAGGCTTTGCTGATTGTAGGGGTGGGAGCTGGTTTAGCTTTTTCCCCCTGCTGAGCTGTTCTTCCCATTTACACCTGCTCAGCATCGCTATAAATTTGAGCTTTCCCTAGCAATTGCGCTTCCTGTAGAAGAGCCTGGCGCTGGCTAAGCACACCGAGTCAGAGTGTTTCTGTATGCGATTGCTTCTGGGAATGGCACATTTCTACATGGATGCCTCTTACAAGAGCATCCCATTTGTGGGGAAGGCTCTTTCTGCATTGCAATGCATATGAAGCTCAGGCTGCCCTTTCCTTTGTGCTCTCTGATGGCCTCCAGGCAGCACCCAGATGTATTTTCAGCATTCAGAGTAGAGAAGAATTTGCAAGAAATTGTGCAGAGAAGGAATAAGCAAAGAATTCAAAGCTAGCTAAATTGTTGGAGTTAGGCAAGCTGGATCTGCAAGAATGAATATGTGTTTCTGTGTGAGGAATGAAATAAATACAAAATGAGGCAAAATGCCTTCCCAGGACTTTTTTTCTAAAAGTAATACACTGTAGGAACAAAGACCAGAGCTGCAGTATGGCAGGAAATAAAGTGCATCATATAAGGCACTTCATGAGCACACCTCTGATGGATCAAACTAAAAACCCAAGCTACTAGCAAAGGCACAAACAATGGAATAACCAGGTCAGGTATGATCAGAGACCCTTTAAGTTGGTATGTCAGATAAAACAATACATTTTAATGGACTGGAGTAATAATTTTTCCAGTAATTATTGGGAAAAAAAAAAAAAAAAACCCAAGATGATTATAACTTTGCCACCCGCTGCTTCCCTGGCTCTTCTCACAGTAAGTTCATCTTGGCCTGTCCAAGTGCAGCTTGAATGAAAAAGACAAATAATTCAAGTATTTTTTTTTTTTAGATAGAGTGCAGATTGTATCCTTAAACTATTTTTCTTCGTCTCAGCCGCATAAAATAAACTCATTGTTTCAGCAGCTGATAATCTTGCAGCCTCCGATAGCTTTGGGGGTTTATCGATGATGTTACAGGGACTGCCAAGAAGCAGGACTCCTTCTAGAATTACAAGTGACCTGGATATGGGGGGAAAAAAAAGGGGTTTAACCCATTCTTTATTCTAACTCTTGGTCCAGCTGAACTGTTGTGATTCTCAGCTATAACTCCTACTTTGTCATCCCAGGAAATGAGTCAGATCAATCAAAGCAGTATTTCTATGAGTATTTCTATTCCTATGTGTTTGCTGTAGGACACAGTCCACACTTACCCATGTCCTAAGAGTAGTTTTGTGTATGTATACACATAGTTAAGGACCTTTAGCACTTTTATAAAAGTAAGGGTGTTAGTCCTGCTGTCCAGAACAAATCTTTGGGAATTCAGCTGACCCTGTTATATTTCATTTCCATATAAGTGTTAAGTCTTCTTCTTCCTTCACCAGAATCCTAACACCCAGTTAAGCAGATATAAAATGAGACAAACCATCTTCTGGCCTTACTGAAATTTCCCCCTTTAGAACAACCTTTAATTCAGGATTAATAGAGCAACATGTGTAATTGTCCTCCAAGCACTGGCCTTCCCGGGCAGTGCCAGCATTCCCCCGGAACAACAGTGCTCGCGTTGCTGAGATCAGCTCTGGATGCAGCCTCTCCCACGCTGAGCGTCTGGAAGCTGTTAGATTAAACGCTCGTGACGTCTTGCTACCATCTCAGGAATCAGTGTTCAGGACAGCATGTTACAGTTGCAAAGGTGGGAAGGTAGGAAAACATCTATTAACATCTGCAGCCAGATTTCAAGATCCCTGGTTGGACCAGACCTAATACTGTTTCCCTGCAAGGCAGGTACCAGAAGAGGGAAGTCCTGCAAGGTTCACTTGTAGAGCAAGATCACGGTGTCCTTGCTTTGGCTTTTTTCTTTCCAAAAAGCTTGAACCCTGTGACTTGTTAGTGGAACATTTGGTTGGTTTTGCTGTAAATTACATGGAAGGATTTGTCTGCTTTTATTTTAGAGATCTCTCCCAGTCTTTGGTTTGCTGGAGGGTCTGTAAGGATGAGTGGAGAGCTAGTAGGATTATGACATTGCCAGATCAAAAGATAAAAGATGAGCAATCAAGAGAGAGAGGAAGGATTATTTCTTAAATTGCTGGAAATTCACTGTTGCTTGTTAGAATCTATTTAATTCAAACATTGGCAAGACATCTGGTGTGGGTATCCAGCTATGGGTATCTCATCACTTAAAAAAGAAACAACTCATATTTTCTTTCCACACCCGATAAAAGAGCAAGGAATAAAGGAAAATGTCTTGATAGGCTTCAAATAAACATTTTTTTCAACTAAATTTTCAAGTCTGCTTTACAAATGAAAAATGTAAAAAATGTTTGTTCCCTTTACAGATCAACTTTAAATAGACTAAATAAATGTAATTTTTCCATACTCCGATTGTCACCTAAGTCAGTCTTTGGTGGTTGTAGTTCCTACCCATCTCTTATTTCTGCCGCACTATATAAAATACCTTCAGTGGGAAACCAAATAGAGCCGACTTTTCAGAAGGAAGCACTTTGAATAAGGCTGGTTGTAAAGAGTTTGGCTGGCACTGAACCTCTGCTGCCAGGGCTGCTGTCAGCACAGGGCCACAAGCCCTTCTTGCCTGTGGGATGCTAACAGGTCTATTGCAGTTGAGTCGAGAGATGTCTACTCCATAAAACTTTGCTGTTTCTTCCCTTTTTCTTCCCCTAGTTCAAACATTTGAGAATAAGAGTAGCGTATATGAAGGCTGGAGTCTAACAGCCCTGCTTGGAGCCAAGCATAACATAAAATCCTCCCTCGGGGGGATAACTCACGATGGTCCTAGCTATGTGGACATGCTTTTCTAGCCTCCACTCCAACTTCTGTCCCCAACCAAATCTGCTATGCTTCTAAATCCTTACATGCATGTGTCCTGAGCCAGGTGTGCTATCTGCCAGAACACCTCAAACTTGACCCCAACTCAAGCCCCTTGAGATTTCAGTCTTCAACTCCATACGTGGCTCTACCCAGTGTGCTGGTATTTCTAAGGTGGACCTTGTTACGACCTTAACCTCTCACGCTGCCCAGGGAATGTCATGCCCACTGTCTAGAAGAGGGTCTGATTAAAAAAAAAAAAAAAAAAGTCAACTCATTTGCATTCAGTTCAGAAAAACTTCCACTTGATGTGCAGTGCTCCCTGCCAGCAGAATGCAAAGCCTTTTCATCATACTAACCCCCCTCCAAATCCCAGAGCAGTGGCTAATAATATCTACTTCTTTAGTGCACTTCAAAGTGTTTCCTCAAAGCCTTTACTACCCGAATAACACCAGAATGACCTTTATTTTAAGGAGAGAGATAAAGCCAAGCTCTAGAGCAACGTAGGGTAGTGGAGTAAGGAGCAATGCACGGTGTGTGCTGCTCACACATCTGTGTGCGGCACCTCGGCTGAGCTGCGTGAGCGTGAAACTGGGAAGGACTTGTAGATCACACAGAAATGAATTCATGCAGATGGTTGCCCTCTGTTTCTTGGATAAATGGGCATTAGCTCATACCAGATAGGTTGGGGGATAGACCTACAGGGAAAGACCAGTCCCCTGCTCCTGCACAGCACAAGCCCTTTAGCACTGGGTGCCACAAGCAATCTGTCTTTTGGATCTCTTGTCCCAGTTCCAGTTGCCTGCAGTGCTCCGTCATCCTGCTCCTCCAGATCCCCCTTCTCTGGCCGCCGGCCTCGCGCCTCGCCAGGAGGGATGTCTCCGTGCGGCCGTCACAAGTGCACCAAGGAGTCGCTGTAGACCCTGGCTAAGATTCCTATTATTGTGGGGCTCGTAGATAAGTAATATATCTGCAGTTAACTGTATGCTAGGACTCCTCTGGGAGTCCACCACCTCCCCAGGCTTGCTTGTCCCCCAGCAAGAGGACCTGGATTTTGGGATCAGTGGATTAAGGGAGCTGCAGACTACAGCAGATTCTGAGTCCTAAAGCGTGTATAGGGAAAGAAGCTACTCTCTAGAAGCCCTCCTTAAATAGAATCTCAGGTTTATATCAAGTTCCAAATACTTTAAAAAAGAAAGCCTGTAGATATTTTCAGTTGTGAATTTTTGTTCACCAGCAGAAGCACAGGTGTGGATTTCAGGAAAAGAGACATAGTTATACTTTCCTGAATAATCTACTCAAGTCAGTCAGCTCAACTAAGGTTGCTAATAGACACCCTTCCTGGGCGTATGGATGGAAATTAATACATTAAGGAGACAAAGCCTTGTGCAGTTTGCAGGCATAACAGTAGCTCAGAGAATGGAAATGATATAGAGTTTTATTACAGAAGGTTCTCGGGCAGGCGTGTTTATTCTCGCCTGCTAGGAGTGCTGTAGTACTTCTCTATTGTTTTCTCTCTGGATTGCTGTAACCCCTATCCCTAGGGCTCCAGAAGAAGCATGTCTCCATACACGGCACCTTCCTCGGATCTTCCCCCCACAGTACGATCTCAATGAGCATCGCCTTTGAAGCCTAAAGGCACTAGGAGATATCAGGCTTCTGTCTGGCTCTGAAATTCATTGCATTGACTTATTTTCACTTTGAGTTTCTAGCCTACGAAGATTCCTTCGCATTATTTTTCAGGTTTCCCTGCTATTGTGATCCCTTTCAACTTCATGTCACTTTTGTGAATGCCTGGCATCCTTTTGTTCAATCCTTCTTTAGAGTCATCAATAAAAATGTCAAAAAAGAACAAAGATCCGATTTCTGTGATGCCCTAATAAACATAATTCTATAACACAATACCTATCTGTTTAGTATTCCTTGTTGTTTGCAGCCACTCAGCTGCAATTCAGACCATGGACTATTGCTTTCAGATCATCCACAGAGGCACATTTTATGACATGATATTAAATGATTTACCAAATCCAAACATGCTTACAGATTTTTAAGATCAGAAAGAAGCATGAGAGCATCAAACTGGCTCCTTTCAATTCTCAACTGAGCCAGCTAATATGCTTCACTAAAGCATTTCTTCCAGACTGTCTTGAGCTGAAGACCTCATGAGATGGGGAATCAAGTACTTTCTTTCATTAATCGTGCATATTGCTCTTTTATTTAAAGCTTATCATTAAATTTAATCTGGCTGCTAGCTGTTGTTTCGGTGTCTTTCTTCTCTAAAGTAAAGATTGTCTTGTATCCATTTTCCCCTATGCTTATCAATGTTTCATGCAGCCATTTATTTTTCTTACTGATATTGCTCTTGATTCTGCAAGCTCTTCTCTTTGTGTGTACCTGGGCAGAGTCAGTTAATCCCTGTGGCGAAGAGGATCTGCTTTCACAGGGCAATTTGCAGAGTTAGAACTACAAACAGATATCTGTCAACTCCGACAAAACTTATTTTACTGCAAATCTTACTGTCGCTCATGGATTTCCTGATGTATCTTGATTTTCAGCTCTCCATACATAACCCATTATTGATCATACTTGGGTAGGCTCAAAAATATCTATAAACAGTGATTCTGATTCTCTCCTCCCAGAAAAATGTACAAGTGCAGAATCACTGCTTTGAAGTCAGTAGAGTTATACTGATGGAAAACATGTATAAATACCAGGGAGATGGACACAATCTCTTTTAATATCTTTGGAGCAGGTCATGCAGAAATAGCATCCCAAACAAAAGCTGTAATTAGCTGTACATCCTGTGCCTCCAGTCATTCTCTACACACCTCAGAAGTCATCTCCCAGTTGACAAGAAATTCGACTAAGCCAAAAATGGATTTACCTATTTTTCTCCTCCAATATGATAGGCTAATAATAAAAATCCAAATGACTAGCTGTAATTCAACAGTAGAACTGACGATGCTAGTTGACTCTCAGGGTTCAACTCTCACTACATAATATTCCCATTTGCAAAGATCAGGGTCAAATCTGGTGTTTTTTTCTTTTGTTGTTGTTGTTTTTCGCTTTTTTTTTCTCTCCAGAGAAGCTCCCTATAGATTACTTTTTCTTTTTTTTTTCCAGATTTAAAGAGGGAAATGCAGAAAAAAAAAAATAAGCAAAGGAAGAGGCACAGGATTTATTGAAAAAAAAGTCTGATTCTCAGGTGGTATAATTCAGCATAGTACAGGGTAGTTGTTCTGACTTATATCAGTTGAACGCTGGGACCGCTGTGTCTGCTCCATTTCCTCACCCCATAAATTGTGAGCAGGGTGATCTAGGCTCCACTTTGTCCTTTTATTTCAGTCAACAAGGGCTGCGTCATTCCTTTCTCTGTGAGAAGGACAGTGACTCACCTGCCCTGACATGGATCCAGGGATTCCCTGGGCCATCAGCGGAGGAGAGACAGGCAGGCCTCTCCCCACATCCGTATCTGTGATGAACAGCAATCCCACAGGCAGGGAATCGAGAGGAGGTGGAGGTATTTAAGCATTTTCTTTACTTGCTGGCATATCTGAGAGTCCAAAGATATGGATCTCTAGGTCCAGGCTTAAGCTTGAGAGCTGCAAATAAGGTCTTGTAGGCTGCCTTAAGCTTGTAAATCTCCCCAGCATCCTGAGAAATCAACCGATATAGTAAGTCCTGAGAGAACACACTGCATTACGCTGATTACTCAAGGTCAAAAATTAACTCCAGCACAGCCTATGGAGACTGGACCTTGCAGAGCAAAAAGAAAAGAGGGAACAAGAAGCCCCGGGAAGGGGCCCTCGATGCCTGAGTCACCACCAAGGCAGTGGGCAGAGCTAAGATCCTGCTCATGGACTGTAGCGTTAGATGAATGTGCCCAGGAGCCGCCTGCAGCACCGTGCAGAGCTGACAGTGCCTTCAGTTTCCTGACATCAAGGTTGCCAAGGAACCAAAGTCCCCCGATCGCCTCGACGGCCATCTGCGCTGTTTCATTGTGCATCAAATCTGTCATGGATATTCATCCCCGGGGCCTTGATCTCGGCACTTGCTGCTGCATTTGACTGGTGTGGTAGCAAAATGCCACAAAGTTAAAGTAATTATTCCAAAATCAGAGAAGGTTAAAAACACTGCTGTGAGCTCAATGCCCCTGCTGTGGGAAATTATTTTGATGTTTCTTTGGGGCTTGGCAGTATCAGAAAGATTTCATATCTGCGTGCCTAAAGCTAAGCTTCTACAGGGGCTTGTCAGAAGGAGATGCCAAATCCTGGCCAGCAAAGTTACATCCCAATAGTTTTTGTGATGAATGGGAAGTAACTTGTGCAGCATTTGTGCTACCATGATAGAAACCGCTTTGCTGGAGAATTCCTGATACTCCATATCAGTCAGCTTGTGCCATCTCTCTATACCTCTCCCCTAGCTCCCATGGGACACAGACACCAGTTCTTCCCCCTCCCTGGGCCTCAAGTCATTCAGATTATAGGAATGACTCAAGGCACCTGCAAGGAGTTGATTCCATTGGGAATAAATAGTTGCACAGAGCTAGTGAAGGAGAAGGGAGGGACAACAAGCTGATTTGCTTCTGGTGATCCATTTTCTGGCAGCTGTGAGTTGTTAGGGGGTTTTAGCAAGTTCCTGTCCTTATAGGGACTGAGTCTCAGGGGAGCTCCTTTTTTTTCTTATCTTATGCAGGACCACTTGAGATGCTGAAAATGGGAGCCCCAGCTTGCTGGCTGACCTGATTTCACTGGATATTCTGGGTAAGAAAGATGTTTGCAGCACCCATCAAAAAGCTGCTCTGACTGGAGGGAGATTGTGATGACCTTATGCTGCAGCCTATGCCATCTGGAGCAGTTTGTGAAGGTGCTAGTAGGCAGAGGGTTGCAGAAGAGGCTCTGTTCTTGTTCAGACTGTGAATAATGGTGAAAGTTGCAATGGAGCAAATCCTTAGTGAAAAACAGGAAGAAAAGAAGATGGTGGGTTCTGTGCTAGGGTGTAAAAGTATGTTTGGGACCTCAGGGATGGCTGTGCTTGGGAGCCCTTGTTTCATTCTCTGTCATGGTGCTGTAAAGAAACAATGTGTGAGCACTGATATGACCTGGGGACAGGACTCCAGTTCTCAGAGAAGAAGGGTTTAAATCCAGATAACATATATATGTACATATATATATAGAGAGAGAGAGAGATGAAAAAAAGCATCAAGTTCAGGAAATGTTTTGTGGATCACAGGGTGAAATTCTCCTCCTTGTCAAGAGCTTTGTTGCAATGCAGATGGGCTCGAAAGCCCCATGGAGCAGCCCATGACCAAAGAACAATGGCAGGCTCTTTTGGAGACTGGCATTGCTACAGCTTTCTCTCCTGCTATATTTCGAGAGGCTTTTAGTAACTCTTGGGTCCTCTTAAGACAGAGACTGTGTGAGGCTTGGCAGTATATTTTGAGTGCCCAATTTGTTTCACAGCACAGAAGCATTTGTGGATCATGATGTTTCTGTGTCAACATGTACTTGAGCAGGTAATTTTTTCAGCGGAAGTGGCAGGTGTTAGAATCCAGATCAGAGCATCATTATACATCATTATTTTTAGTAGAGAACTTTTTAAATAAGCCATGTTGATCTGCTTTCTTTATATGGAATTAAAGGCACTGTAGGCTCACACATGAAATTTCACTTTATAAATCTGTGGGAGTGCAGTTTTCCTCCACTCTTGTCCACTCTTGTTATATTGCCTTTGTGAAATGGGAATAATAAAACTCGTCTGCCTCCTGAAGTGGCAGAGAGAATTAACTCTTTGAAGTTTGTAAAATCATATAAGTGCCTTGCTATTATTAAAGTTACTGCTACTTGAGGCTATTAAACAGCTGCCACATTTCACTTCAGAGGAGGTTGCCTTGAACTGGTAGGTAAAGCAGACTCAGTATATCACAGGGCTGTGTATTGGCATGTTATTCTCTTTTTTTTTTTTAAAAAAAAAAAAAGAAAGAAAAAAAAAGAGAAAACTTTGAGATCTGCTAGGTTGAAAGGCACAGTATAAATATGAGTTATTTGTATAGAAGGATTTTATAACCTCATCAGTCTCCTCTGGTATATCTCTTAATCTAAGGGTTTCAGCATCCTTTATGAACATTTACTCTAAACTATATTAAGCCTCAAGCACCTTCAGTGAGCATATTTTACATTTACATCATTTTACAGCTTGAGGCAGATTCATTTTTTTTTCCACTCAGACCACAGGGTAAGTCAACAATGGACCTGATTGGTAATTCCTAGTGATTTGCAGCACAGAAAATGGAGAGAACAATGCAGGAGCTTGAGGAAGAGGTGGCATCTGAAAGCAGTAATGTTTTTGGAACATTCACAGTCTTTTCCATATCCTTGAAGGTCTTCTGGGAAGTAACTGAAGACTGATGGCCTCATTTAACAAATGCAGGCTCCCACTAAGTGGTTTTGGATGAGAGGTACAAGGGCAGGTCCCTGAGCCTAGTTTTTGTTTGCTCCAAATACACCTGCTCCCATACCTTCTGTATATGTACTGCAACAAGAATGAAAACTGGGGAGTTTCCTAGCTGTGACACTATGGAGACTCAGTGAGTAAATTATACAGACTGGGAAACTGAGAAAACAAGGTGCTATTTCAGATACGTAATCCTCTTGAGTGACAGACTCTTCTGATTACTAGATGTAGGCTATAGGCCCAAATAAGCATATCTTGAAGGAAGGTGCTGAGGACTTTACAGTTTCTAAACTGAGAACTTTAGAATTAGTTTTGAACAGTCATC
>VZSV01000026.1:1331031-1362538 GCA_013398735.1 Nothocercus julius | reverse complement strand
AAAAAAAAAAAAAAAAAGGCAAACATTACATTTCCCTGAGGTAGTTAAGGATGTCCTTGGTCATACCAGATGGCAAATTTATCCAGTCTTAACTCAAGGCCACTAAGCAGTACATCCACAGGAGACTGTTATTGTGGGGATTGGACTGTAAACCTCCTTGCAATGTTGCTGCAAAGCAGGTGGTCTTGGCTCCTTCAGCCTTGGCCTGAGGCAACTTCATCCATGGCTGAAGGGGAAGCTCAGCTGACAAATCTGCTTAATGATGGACTGCTGTTCAGATTGCCAATGAAGCACGCACTGGCTGATAAATTAACACATCAGCCAGCTGCAGACTGTCTCACTCAAAGAGCAGCCTGCAGCCACCAATTTTTTTATGGTGGTCAGGTTTTAGCTTGAGCACTGAGTGGCTGCTTCCTCTACCTGCTCACCAAGAGCCTAAGGTGTTCAGCCTTTCTCTCCCAGCCTTCTGTTTCAGCTATTAAAACTTTTCCCACGTGCTGTCTCAGTGTTGCTACATACTCTATTCTCTACCTGAAAAGCAGAAATTGCTTGAGGCAGGGAGAATGAAAACCCCACTTGGCTTCCTGGGGGGATCTGGCCATCCTTAGCAAATTCAGAGAGCTTCAGGGCCTGAACACTCTGATGATCCTCTCCCCTCATTTGGGAGAATTCCTGTTGTTTATGAATTTTAAATTTGTGTAACAGAAGACTGGTCTTTCCTGCTGTAACAAGCAGCAGGCACATTTGCACAGGAGTCCTGGGGTGTGTCTGTGAACATGTGTGTTCTGTTATGGGTTGGAACTGGAACAGCTAAAGCAGGTATCCACAGTCATATGTGGTTCCCTGTGGCTCGTGTCCATTCAATAGTTTCTTTGTCAAGTATTTATTGATTTCAGAGATACAGGACATAGCCCCTAAAATGCATCTGTTGCTTTTTGTCTTCAGAGCACTCAGCAAGCATTAACTAATTACACTCTCCAGTGTGGACTGTAAAATAGGTAAATATTTTTCTTCTTTTAGAGACAGAGCAGTGAAAGCAATAAATACATTGGCTCTGTCAAGATAAACTGGTAAATTGTGTTAAGGCCAAGAGTACTGAAGAGTCCTGACTGCTGATGGCAGTCATCATCTGTGCTGCCGTAGGAGTATGTGTGCGTGGTTTCCTTTTCTAGAGGAATTAACTGTAGGGACCTCAGACTATTCATTTCTCATTTGTCACCACAGTGATATGCTGAGATGCAGCAGGAATTCTAATTTCTAGCTGCAAAATCCACATGGGCTTTTTCAAGCGCAGAGTTACCAAAAGGGACAAAGAGGAGCGTGATCTCACTCTTCAGCATCATTTTATGCTGCCAGCTCTGCTACCTCTGCTCAGCTGCATTTGCAGGTGCTCTGTAAGAAGAAATTCTGTAAAACAGCCTCTTCTTTACATCCACTTCATTTACTGTTGCTAAATAAATCAGATTTTGAAGAGGCATTGGAATTTAGGGTGCTTCTTTGCACCAAACAATTGAACTTCCCAGCACTGCTGAATATTGTAAGCAACGTTCACACCGATGGTCTGCAGAGTTTTGAATCTTGTCTACTGAAATCCAGTTGGGGAAAAAGATAAACCCTGTGGATATTTTGAAACCCAGGGATTTCAAAAGGAAAGAGGCTTCCTGTTAATGCTTTCAGTTTGAACTCAGGTTTTTCAAAATCATCCATACAAACAATATGTTGCTACCAGTACTGTGGCTGGAAATTACTTACTTTAATTTTGCATGTTTGCATCTTGGGTAACTTCAGTCATAATAGTAATAAGGAGAAGAAAAAAAAAAAATCTGAGCTTGACATCAGTTTGCCCAGTTTGATGATGAAAAGTTCTTCTGTTCCTTCTGCTGCTCCTGCTGTTTTACACAGGGAAGGCTTCAGTAAACAGAGAGTGAAGCTGCACAGGCAGCAGCTCAGAAGAGGATTAAATGCCAGGAGGGAGGCACAGATGATACCTGGAGGTGACGCATTTTGTACTGAACATTTCATTAGCTCCCACAAAGCTGTCTAGCTGATGCCTGTTCATTAGCTACATACATCCCAAACCAATTGCCCATGTAGCTCTGCGAGAGATCCCAGCGCTTCATCCCAACGGTGCCGCATACAAAGCAGGAAAGCTGCAGATTTCAAGCTAGCCCTTCAGTAGGAGATATAATTAGGGAGTCTGGTCCATCAATATTTCACCACATTGCTGCTCCGTGAGGGAACCGGCTGTGGGATGTTTCTCTGTAGCTCTTGTGTGTCTCAAACTTATCTCCTTGACAACTCTTTAGTTTAAACAAAGGTTATTTTGGAACTGGAGCTGTCAAAAATCAGCAACTCCAGGAAGTTTTCTTGTTAAAAATGTTGGCTCGGCAGCACCATCTTCTGTTCTGCCCTTTAAGCAGCCTTAGATGTCAGGCTTTGCAAATGAGTGTGTGTGTGTCTTGGTTAGCTTGGGGCAAGAGAACAGTTTGAGTAAGATTGAGTGAATGTTTTCTATGCTGAGAATCTAAGCCATAAAATAGATATAGCCCAAGAGAGGAAATGTGAGCACAGCTATGCAGACTGAGGGGTGACAGCAGGGTTGTGGTGCACAGCAGGGAGGGGTAAACTTTGGTTATAGATGAACCCTGGTGTTGTGGTCAGATCACTTAGAGACACATTTCTGAAGCAATCTACCAATCTATGCATCTATAGCAATCTATAGCGAACCTGCATTTTGGTGGTGGTTGTCCTCCTGCTTACAGGGACCCCCAATTTTTTTCAAAGGTGTTAGGTCTTGCAGTGGCTTTGGGGGATATCAGTGCCTGCTTCGAAAAATGTCTTGCAATGCCTCTGAGCCTCACTTTTCCCAGATGTGTCATAGGAACTAGAGTTTGAGGGGAAAAATGTTCTTCCTTGTCAGAAAAGTTCCTTGATAATTGCTCTTTGCTAGTGCTGCAGAAAAGCAGCAGGTATTGCCACTACCTGGCAGAAGCTGTTGCTTGTCCCAGAACTTCAGAGCACATTGGGATTCAGGCAGAGATTCATGATATGAAATGTAAATTAGGGGGGGCAGTTACGGTTATTTCTCATTTCTCAGACTGGCTGTTGTCTTCTCTGAATGTTCTTCAGTCTCTCTAAGCTGGTAGCTCACCTCCTTTCACCTCCAAATGCAAATCTGCCTTTTCCACTTCAGTCTATCACCTTCTTTCTGTCTGAAATCTAATCTTTGTGGCAGAGGTTGATAACAGTGACAAACCTCTCCTTTGTTTCTCCAGTCATCTTTGCTGCCAGTCCTAGCTGTGTAATGTCACTTGCTGCTCTGCTTAGCACACTGCAGTAGATAGACTCCACTAGGAGAGACTAACCACTCAGGAAAGCCCTGGTGACTTTGCAGAATTAGCCCTGATATTGCACTGTACAAATGCATATGTGTCATGTTGTGTGTACTTGTGTGTGTACTGAGAGAGAGTATATATTTTACCTTTCATATACATACTTTTTTATTTTAATGTATTTTTGCAGGCTCTAAGTGATTAATATCTGGACAACTCAGCTCTTTGCATGACACACATCACCTGAGAACAAAGTGTTCGTATGAAAAATACAACAAAGCCCTTAAATCTGAAACACAACAGCTTCCTTGTAAGAGATGCTCTGTGGCAGGATTCTCTGACATAGCAATAGGTCTCTTTTTAATACCCAGACCAGGGTAATATAAGAAATACTTGGAAAGCAGCCACAGCTTTCACAGCAGCTGCTGCTACATTTTTGTCAGGATTAAGTTTATTTCAATTATAGAAAGGCTTGTGATCACCTGCTAGGAGGTTTTCAGCAGTTCAGGAGGCCGAGGGAGTGTGTACAGCTATATTTAAATGCCAAGCGCATAGCATATCCCAGCACCATAGCATTTGCAGAGCGCTCTGCAGATAACTTTCTAATTAAATGTTTAAGTATAGATTCCCATTTCCTTTATGGTTTGCAGTGAGTGGATTTTTTTTTTTAAAGATCCATATAAATCCTAGTTTAAATTGGTGAAAATTTAAAGGAACAGGGGAGACTGAATAGAACGGACATCACACTGCTCATCCCTTTGTTACTGCTGCATTGCTCAGGCTATGCTGGAAGAGGGCTAAATAGAGGGTACCTTTTGGTGTTGCTTCTGCCCTATTTTGCTTCATACAACGAAATAGATGAGAAGCTCAGGCCCGGTGTGAATAACAGTGCAGCGATGCCGATGCACGTGAGTGTTAGCTACCACCTTGAAAGGGAGAGTTTTAATTTGCACTGGGGTTCACAGGCTATGCAGGCAACAAGAAGAGACTAAAAATCCACTGGGGAGCCTGGAGCCCTCTGTGCAATGTGCATGGAAGACTGAGGGATAAGAAGAGGGCTGAGAGCTTTTTTTAAACAGATAGAAAATGAACATCCCCAAAATGATTTATGGTAGGAGGCTGCACAGTTTCAAAAGGCCCCTCTGCCAACAAGATGCCCCAAATATCCCTTCTAAGATGTACCTTGGCCCAAGCAGCCAGAGCATAATTGGCTGCACTGTAAAAGAGCAGAAGCTTATAGGAATTCATCAGGGTTTTAAGGTCTGTGCTATTTCCCTCCATGCTCTAATCCAGATATAACCACAGAGAACTCTGGAGCCCCTAAAATTTAGTAATATTAAAATGTTGCCTTTCTGTGCCCTCCTCTGTGGGTGGTTTGCACTGTTAACAGTAGATGGTTCCACAACAAATACCAGTATCCTCATGTGACTGTAGGCGAAGCCAGACATGAAGAGGGGCAGAGTCCTTCAGCCACAGCTGTGCACCAAGGTGGGTTGTTAAAAGCCTTTGGTCGGAGCACAGGGCAGCCGTGTCGCAGTGTGGGTAGCACTCACTACAGGCCTCTAGCTGCACTTCCAAGTCAGGCTGATGAGCAAGTTGTTGCTACAAGGGCAACAACCCCTGGCCTCCTGTTGCCCATGGTGCAGCTAAGGAGCATCTCGCACTCCAGGACTGACCTGCTGCACGGTCACTACTGCTGTGAGAGGAAGACACTCGTTCTTCCTGTGTTGTGACCACCAGAGTCCAGAATGCCTGCAAAGGTGGCAAAACTGCCCCTGAGCCATGGACTCTGTGTGTGTTGGGCCACTGCTTTTGCTGACCCCGGCGTCTGCCTAGCACGCAATCTGCTGGGCTGCTTTCCTTCTCATTTGTCTCCCTTCTGCCTGTGGTTATTTGTATCAGACACTGAGGGATCACCAACATTCAAATGTCACAAACCAGCTGGTGACATGCTGCCCACTAAAGAGGTGTTTGCTTGTCGTGTCCGATCAGCACCACATGAAACCATGATGGAAAATGTGTGCTAAAAAGGACAGAAAATAGAGGGCAGAGGACAGTGACAGCTTGAGCAGAGGGGAAGCCTTTGAGTGCAATGACTGCAAGTAAAGGCCTTGGCAGCTGAGGGAAATGACTCCAACAAGAAGGTCTGACACCTCATCTGCTCATAGCTTAGCTAACAGGCAAGTCACAATTATCATCTGACCTGGGGAATGATGTGATTTGACTGTCCTTTTAAAAATAAATTAGGCAATGGATAATGTCAGTTTTTATGAAGTGGCAGAACAACGAAAGCTTCCCACCAAAGTGCTGCCAGGAGGTTATTCTCAAAGGAATTAATTTTGTCTACATAAATATCTCCATAGAGCGCTCCAAGCATCCGACCAAAGCATCATGCACTTTGCAGACTAGTGGGAGATTGGCAGTGTGTGCCGAAGAACAGGGATGGGGCTGATTGTCATGACAGAGGAGTGGAAAGACTCACCTCCCCTTCCACCCCTGCCCAAGCAACTACATCATCCCCTGCCTTGGTTCACCCGTCTGTAAAATGCACAGAAAACCCTTCCTGTAGTGCAGATTTACTCCCCAGGGCTTTGTCCTTTGGAGGAGATCCAGCTGAGTGGGAACAGGAGGGTTACATCTCTCTGTGCTACAACGGTGGGACTCTCATTGCTTGTAAACCCTGAGCATTTGGCCCTGCCAGGGAGTGCCAAGGGTTGGCCCCCAATTCTCTCCATTTTGTTGCATGTTGCAGAAGAGCTGACAGAGTGCTGAGCTGTGTTTAGAGCCAGAGGGTGTTCATGGAATTCTGCTCTGGAGCATCTTCTTAGTTCAGAAAATGTCAAGCATTTTTGCTTTCAGCCTTTTTTCATTATTGTCAATGTCTCTCTTTTTTGAGTTCATAGGCAGTGTAAATTTTGTGTATGGGCAGCTCAGTTGCTGCCTCCAAGTTGTTCTCAGCTGCTCCTCCTCCTCTGTGTGTCTCAGCATTTACATGCATTGCCGTGTTTTCTCAAGCCAAAGAGATTTTTGACACATAGAATATATAGCATTTTAAAGTATTTCTTACCTCAAGGGCTTTTGCTTTATAAATCTTAGAATATTCCTTTTAAATCAGGTTAAAAGAAGTGGAAAACAGCAAAGTCCTTGTGGAAGTACAAAGAGTCAGCTGCAACTTCACGTACAGCCAATCTCTGCTGCTTTGTGTATCTTACAATTCAGCCTTTCAGTACAGGCTTATTTACTTCTCAAACATGTTAGCTTTCCTAGAAAGCCTGCTGGCTTAGCTACCTGCTAAAACACGAGCATTTTTCCCTATATATGGGAGATGTTTTTACACACTGGTAATTCTTGATCAGATTTGACATGGCAGCCTCCCTGTGCTGCTTGTCTAATGATTTAGAGAAGTCTTCCTTGAATCATTTGCTGCAATTCGCAATGCAAGCACGGCGCTAGAACATCTGCCTGTCAGACTTGTAGATCTCACCCTGGTAAAAACTGTTAGATTACCATTCCCTTCCAGCAGACAGTAAAATTATTCTAGGTTTTGAGTGTTTGTTTGTTTTTTTAGTGGAGTGACACTCAAATGAAATGTTTGCCTGCTGCATGATTTCCATTGACAAGGGATAATCTTGCTGCAATAGAAAAGAAACAAAAAATGAACTTTTCTTTTGCAAAGACACTGAAAATATAAAGGGAATGAAAATAAAATACCAATGCTGTGTTTTTATATCCATTTATAATTTTGTATTTCTAGCATCCTATATTGGTGTGAGTCTGACCCCCACAGATGCTGAGTGTTAGTAATTGATCTCCCAAGGATGGGTAGGGGCTAAAGATAACTTGTAACAGGAGGGGGAGCTCTCTCTGCACCAACTGCTAGGAAAGCACTGCTTGCTCCGGGCTGAAAAAATATCCGGAAAAAGACGTGCTCACCATTTTATCTCTCATGTTTCCCACGTGCTTGCAAGCAGAATTTACAGGCTGTTGAGTTGCAGAGACTTGGTTTTATATATTATATATATATATATATAACAATGCTACATAAATTTAACAGTGATACAAGCTTTCATGCAAAGTGTTCTTTCATTTTGTTCAAGAAGAAATAATAAAATACAGGCTTAGATGGAACGGACCAGTTGTTCTGAAGAAGTTTAGCACAGGAAGGGAGGAGTGTTCTTCTCACATGCTTTAGAGGTCTGTATGTGAGAACCTTCCTCTTAAACTTCCAAGACCTGAAAGTCCTAAAAGATATAGTCAAATGAGACATCTGAAACTTCCCATTTAAAAAAAAAAAAAAAAATCAGATTAAAGTAGTGTTGACTTTTTCTTTCTTCTCTCCAGCATTGCACAGGAGGGCCTTTCGGAACACCCGTATTTCTCACTTTCAAGAATAATGTTTCTTACTTTTTCAGTTGTCTCTCTCGCCCATCTGAGTACAAATGGCCGTTTGCGCTGACCTACCAAGCGAGCAGCCTGTCCCACATGAGCAGCCACCAAGGTGCTGCTCTCTAGGTGGTCCCGCTTCCCAATCCACCTTGAACTTGACCTTCTGATGGGCAGGGAGATGTCAGCAAGTCCTTTACCTGCCTCAGACCAAAGCTAGAGCTTGGCAGAGCTCATTTCAAACAGCCCGAAACCCAGCCAGTTGGGCCCGGTTTGCTTGGGAGAAGCAGAGCGATCATTTATTTCTTGGGAAGTTGTACTAAACTCCCAGACTTTGCAATTACTGCTTCTTCCTGACCTCCCAGCGCGCCCTTCCCAGGGACCGCGTGCGCGGGGAGGGGACAGCGGAGCGGGCCGGGGGCGCTCGTGCCGCTAGATGGCAGCAGCCCATTTCCATGAGGAGCTTGAGGCCCTCCCCTCCTGCCACCCCCCGGGGACAGGGGCCCTGGTGCCTGTGGATCAGCAGTGGGGCACGGGTATTTTGTTAAAGGGGCTTTTTGGTTATTTCCCCGCCGACCTGAGCACCCGTTTTGCGGCGCTGCGAATGCTGCAAGGTCCGGGGAGCAGCCGTGGAGCGCTCAGCAAAAGGCAGAGGGATTTTGCAGGAGGGAGCGCTGTGGGCTCTCATGCAGTATGTGAGCTGCTAACGCAGTATTATGGATGACTGGCAGTGCATTGGGGTGCTTTAGTGCTTGATTCATCACGCTCTGGGTTTAAGGACTCCTAGCTGCTCGTGCTGGGTGATAGAGCAGCTCTCTCCTGCCTCTGTTCGCTGTGATCCATAAATGAATCTGTGGGAATTCACTTTTATTTTCGCTCATATTTTGTGCCTCATTTCCTCCTGTCCATTCAAATATCAGATGCAGTTTAATTCTCCTGGCTGCTAACACATTGAACAAGGATGACAGACTAACAGCCCTTTGATTTCTTAATTACTATTTTTTTTCTTTGCAATGGATATTTCTTAGCCCATCAGTAAGAATTACCTTCCAATTTATGGCAAAGGGCAAAGAAATGCATGGCAGAGACATGTTTCCTTTTTTGTACACTGTGTTGACTTTGGTTAGATTGCAGTTGTGACCTATATACATATATATATCTATATATATATACACATACATATATATGTGTGTGTATGTGTGTATTAGATGCTTAGGCACTGTTGTGATTGGTGCAAGAGAGAAAGCATAGCCAGAAAAACGAAGTTCTTTATTTTTCTTTTGCAAAGGCCGTATCCTCATGTCAGAAAAGGAAGGATTTAAGTGTGCTGGTGTTAATCTGATTAAGAATGTGGAGCATTTTTCATTATTTCCTTTCTGTTTCTTCTCTGCTGGGGTATTCTCAAGCACTAGGAAATTATGCAACCAGCACGATTGTTTGACTCATAATTGCAGCAACTCATAATTACAACAACGCTTGGAAGCAGCTTATGCCTGTCTGTTGAAATGGATTTATTCACTGACAGAAGATCTCTGTGTCTGGACAACACAAAAGACTGGTACATACCCTTAAAACCATGGCTTATGCCTCAGCTATAAACAGATGGGGCAAACCAGCCTATAAGTTTACTTCTGTTTAGCCTAGGAGAGCCATATTCACCTCTTGGCTTTGGTCCCAAATTCCTATCAGAATAATGGCTTTTTAGGTCTGATTCCTATAATCTCTGGTAAATTGTAGTTATGTCCATGAGGCACATAGAGGTCCTGAGCATTTCACAGTCACAAGAGGACTAAGACATGGACTTGCCAGTGCAAATCTCCCTTAGTTGGTAACAGAGATTTAGGCACTAGAAGAGAGAAGCTGCGGATCCATCTTTGATGAAGGAAGTGGGGCCAGTGCACCAGATACTAGCCAGCTCCTGGCTATCATAAGAAGTCAGTACAACCCCTCCAGTTTTAGTGTCCAAAGCTGCATGTGCAAAACCTGCATTTATACACACAGGGGCAATGGCAAGAGATGTTCAGATCAGGGGCCGAGCTCCAAACATGTCAGGTAACACCTCACTGGGTGACTGCCTGTCTCTTTAATAGTAGCTTAAAGCTGGGACAGCAGGGATTACAACTGATGCAGCTCTCCCACCAGGTCAGTGCTCTTGCTAGGTGCATATTTAACAGGAATAAATTCTAGTGCTGAGCCAAAAAAAAACACAGCACTAGTCATGAAATCCGAGTCCCAAGAAACTCAGTGTCTTTGGAGCAGTGCTTTGGGCTCTAGCCTACTTTCATTATTTGTCTTCATTTCTCCCTCAGAGGTTTTTTGTTTATCCATGTAATGTGATAGTGACCATCTCAGTGAATTTTAGCCCAGCTGCAGGGCGTGGCAGCCTGAGCTGGTGTGCTGTACTTGAGGAAAAGGGGAAAACTCCAGGTCCTCGGTGGACCAGTTTTGCTGAGAAGATGCAAGCCCTGGTGCCACTGCTACAGCTCTTTACCAGCACCGTGATGCTGTAGGAAGGAAGCGGGGATAAGGCTGGATGATGGTGTTTGATCCAGTGCTTGAGGGACCCGTCCTATCTTCCAATGACCATAGAGAGTGTTGGCCAAAATAGCAGTTTCACCCTGCAGGTGCTGCCAGGAGTGCTAGATATGAATTATGTGTATCCTGGAACAGAAAAGGCTTCCTCTGACATCCTCCTCCAGATTTAACCCCACAAAGTAGACAATTAGGACAGGTTTCTTCATGAGCAACCAAACAAGTAAAACGTGGCCTCCTGCAGATTTTGCATCCCACGTTACTGCAGGCTCCACTGCAGCAATCCCTGTTCCCTCCCTGCGTCTTCCATCACGCCCGTGCTAGGCAGGGGTGTGCGCTGTGATTATGTGCACGTTAATTGGCTCGCTAAAGAGCACACGCAGCCTGGCCGGGCAGCTGCCACCAAAGCGAATGGCAGATGGCAGCTGAGCTCTGAGCCTTCCTAACCAGGGCATGAGTGTTTGCAGGATGGAGGGGGAAGGGGTTTTCAGAAGACACGCAGAGCTTCTCCTTGCTTCCTCTAGCTGCCCTTTCGGGGATGATGCATAAATACGGACTGCAGCTAGAAAACGGACAAATATTGAAACCAGAAGTGGTGAAACCTTTTTATTTGAGGGAAAGAGCTGGTATGATCCTTCCAGTTCCCCTATACCTGCCTGACCCTTTATGTGGTTGTTATATTATTCTGGCATGAAGAAAATCCAGAGCAAGCCATAGGCTCCTTCTCCCAGGTGGGTTTCACAGTGCATTTGGCTGCTGCTGGCCGAGGAGAGGGTAAAGAGTCAAGCTTAGAGCTGTGGCACGACCGGGGATATTTCATGGCCAGCATCAGCCAGCCGAAGTCCCCGGTGCTGCCAACAGGAGGCATCTTGCACTCCTTGACAATGTCCCATGCGGTCTGGGAACTGGCTCAGGGAACAGATCCAGCTGAAAAGTAGGGAGAGAGAGGGAAAAAAAAAAAAAAGCGGGGAGGGGGAGGGAAAAAAAGAAAGCTGGTTTGAGGCTGAATCTGTTGCCTGGTTTGGCTGACTGCGTGATCACTTGATCTCCATCATGTGCATGGGAGAAGGGGCCCCGTTCTCCCTGAGCAGCAGCTTTCACGGAGACCCACGTAGCAGCCTGAAGGGGTAGCTAGACAAGCGTTGCCAGGCACAAGCAGCGGTGCCGCGAGCAGCCCTGCTTTAACAGCCTCGCGCTAACACCTTGTTTTTTGCAGCCATGCAGCAGGTTGCACGAGAACTGGCTGGCTGGAAGCTCCTGCTTGGCTTTCAGCCAAATTTGTTCCCTGGTCCTGCGTGCCCGGTGTTCACATGGGCTGGGGTGGCAGCCCACAGGAGAGAGGAGCCCCATGGAAGGTGTGACAAGGCCTTGGGGGGACGGCCATCTCCTCAACAGCAGCATGGAGTTGTGCCTGATTAAATCATTATGTAACTCTGCCCTTCATTAGCTGGAGTGACAATGGCAATGCTTAATCAAGTATCTGGCTTGCAAAAGAGGTGTAGGAGGGATGGAATCACTTTTTAATTTACACCAATACCTTTTTTAAAAAAAAATCCAAACTATAACTTTTTGTTGATTGCAGTACAGCAGCATTTTAAGAATATGTGTGTGGGAGGGATAAAATATATTTTAAATCCCCGCTTTCTCTTTCCTCCCCTATGAATTTTAGCAAGGATCAGTTATGCTGGTGATTGTTTTCCATACTGGATCTTGTGTGTTTCTGCCAGAACTGAAGTTTCATGTGCTATAAATAACAGCCCTGGAGCTGGTGGAAAGGTGTTGTAATGGAAACACTGACTTAACTTCACTCACGTGGCAACCTTGCTAAAGATATACACAGATTTGGAGAGATGACTTGGTAGTTTATACAGGACTCTGGGCTGACTTGACAGGAAGGCACTTCAAAAATAACTTTTTGTTGCAAAAATAAACACAAAAAGACTTACTACTGGGTGGCAAAACTGCTCTTGGCTCTGTTAGAGCCCCAGGCCAAAGTCCAAGGCTTCTGCAGACAACACTGTCATGGGACTGGGGGTTAATTACTTGAGGTGTGTTGGGAATTGTTGGGTGTGATTTATTAGCACTTCTTATCTGATACACAAGGTACCTGAAATGAGAGGAAAGACAAGTTGAGCCAGAATAGCCCTGCTTTGTGAAAGTGGAGGCTAAGAAAGCACTAGACTAGATTGCTGCACCGCCCTGCTGTCCCTGTGTGGAGGAGAGCTCCTGGTTGCCAAATGTTCCCCTGAAGCGAGTACCTGAGCCTTTCTGGGGCTGCATCTGGCTCATGTGGTCACACTCAGGGTTTCCTTTCATGTTTTTCATGGCTGTGATCCCTTTAGCTCATGTGGAGCGAAAAACTGTTCACAGGGAGGAGGAGCAAAAGCTGAATGTTTTAAGCAGCGATGCTGTGGTCTTCGGGAAGTTTCTGCATATTCCGAGGGAGCTGCCTTTCTCTATTTTCCCACTGAAACACACGTTGTGCCACAAACCACACAGTGAACAGTCAGCAGAGCAAACTGACTGCAGGTGTAGGCAGCAACCGTGCTGCTCGGTGAAATGCTCTGCGTGGCTGTGGGGTACAATCCACAGCAGATGTTACTGCAGGAATTAATTTTATACTTAATGTATGAAAGCACTTCAACTGTGGATGTCATTATCTTGATTTTTTTTAAAGAAACTAAGTCCAATTTGACCTTTGAGCAACCCTGAACTAGTAGTCTGTAGCTGTGCAAAAAAACAGGAAGTTCCAAGTCTCAGGTAAGCAGAGATCTTTGTTCAAACCACAAATTCTAAAGGGAAATCTAGGCTTAGGGCTTCTAACACGAATTAGGTATTTCTACATAACACAAGTTTCTCTCAGCAAGGCACCAGTGTTTAAATATGGAGGTAATTCCTAGCCAGCAGGGCCCAGAGCACTGGAAATGCAACAGATAAACAGGCATCTCCATATGTGAGGCAGAGCCACATGGGAGAGCAAAGGAAGCATCACCAGAGCAGTAAAAATAAATTCAGTATGTGTTTTTCTATACAGTTTGGAGAAAAAAAAAAAAAAAGTGTATGAGTTACTTGAAAAATAGCTTATTGTTTGAACATGAGATGCTCACTTTGGAGAATAAATTTCATTAGCTGCTCTGCTCTTCTGCTCTCTGGACAATGATCTCCAGAGAAAGGCTATATTGGGGTAGCTATGGCAGCATTTACCGCACATCTCAAGATACAGGGCTCAACAGGTGCCTGTGGTTGTGTTTACCCATTTCCTTGTGACAACAGTGTCCATCCACTATACTAAAACCCGGATCAGATTAGTGAAGTTACAAAGCTCACAAAGTTACGAGTTTTGTTCTCAACTCTCTGGTGCAAGTTTAATGATTCAGGCTCTTTTGCTGCCTTTTTCTCTATGCAAGGCCTTGGAACTGCTGTAGAAATTTCTAGCAATTCCCTCCAACTGGTTTCTCCCCATCCAAGTGCTGCCACGTGGGCAGGTCACACTTGGCTACCAACTCTCTCCATCATCAGACACTTCACGTAGCTCCAGACTTTGTCTGGGATCAGCTTTCAGCTGGAAACAGGTTGGCAGGTATTCTAGGCTTGGTAAGAAGCGTGGTGTATTGTTGAAGGATTTCATTTACAACTTCAAAAAAGTTGTCTCGAAAACCAGAAACCTTCGCATTTTATGTGAGTTTGCTTATCTGCCAGAAACTGTTTCAGGTTACTCCTTCCAAGCTGTGCTAGGTAAGGAGATAAAAACAGCAAGTGCTGTGTATCTTTGCTTAGAAGTCATTGCTTCTAATTGCAGTCCCTTCTTATAAGCTTTAACATCCAGAACTGCAAAATGGGGTCAACCTGTATTAAATGTAATGGCTTTTCCCTGTGGAGTTTATAATGAAAGCAGCTTCAAAACAAAGGTTTCCATAAAACAAAGCTTTTGAGAGAGGGGGAGGGAAGTCTCTGTAACAAAGAAGTCCCCTAACTCACTGTAGTGGCTTCATTTTCATTTACTGGCAACAACAAAATGTATAGGTTTGGCTTGAGACTTTAACCGCTGGTTATCCAAGCAGAACAGATAGGTGTGGGGAGGACACATGAAGACGTAAAGACTGGGGAACGGCAGAAAAGCAGAAGGTGCTTTGCTGCAGGACCTGACCTAGCAAGCAATACTGAAAGGCAGGCAGCTCCTGAGAGGGCAGGAAGCACAGATATGTTGTTAAAAACCGATCATGAGCACCAGCTGCATGCACTGATAAAAATGAGGCTATGGCACAAGGAACAGGGTGTCACTGCCATTTCTCTGCAGGCTGGGTGCAGTTGGTTCCCCATGGGTGCCCTTGAGGAACAGGCAGTCTGCCTTGCCCTTTGAGGTGGGGTGAAAAGAGTAATGGATATAGGAGCTAATTCTGAAATAAGCAAAGAGCACAGAGGGGCAGTGATGTTCTTGTTGGGCTGTTCCGGGTGCAAGAGGCCCTGCCCAAGCAGTGAGTCGGTAGGTCTCTAAAGCCCGATTTTCACACACCGAAAGAATGCACTGCCTTAAATGGGGCATTTAGTGCCATTACAGTTATTTGTGGATGCTCCTTTATTTGTGCCTTAAGGCATTTGGGCACTGCAGGTGAACGTGGCTGTAGTTTTTAAAAATACCTCTTGCCCCTTGCAGTCAAATGACTGGCAAAGGCAGTCTGCTCTTTCTTTAAAGGCATTTTTTCTTCCTGCAACCTTAGCAGACAGATTTCCTAGGCAGTTATTAAAACACCCAGCCTGCCAAGCGCGAGAGCTCTTTGGCTTCACCTCTCTGCCAGCACCCACTGCCTCTCGTTAGGGTCGCCATGTTTGAGGCGGTGTCGACAGCTCTTTGGGGAAGCAGCACCACCTCGTTGTGGCTGCTCCCTCTCCCCCGCTGCTGCTTAGCTCTCTGCTTTATATTTTACCACCGCACCTGCCCAAGGGCCCGCGGTAGCCGCCTCTACGAGCGCGCTGCTGGCGCGCTGCACACCTTCTCTCAGGACACAAAAGCCGCCGCGGGGCGCGCGCGGCCGCCCGCCCTCCCTCCGCCCAGGGAGGCTCTCGCCCTTTAAGCGCAGCCCGCAGTAATTTTCCATTGCCCCGCGCGGCCGCGCCTACGTGGCGCGAGCTGCGCGCGGCGGCTGGAGCGTGGCGGCGCGGCGCCAGCCCCGCGCCCGTTGCCTGGCTACGGCTCTTGGTATGCAGGCGGCGCGCCGGCTCCTGGGAGGCGCCTTTGTTCCCGCGCGGCGGCGGGGGGGGGGCCCTTCCCCGCGCGGCACGGGCAGCGTTTCGGGGTGGCTCGAGCCCCTCGCAGTGCTCGGTGGTGGCGGGGAGGCGCTGGCCGTCCCTCTCCTGTGATGAGCTTTGCCTTCGTGCGAGGGAATGTCCGGTTATTCAGAGGTCCTGTTGTTTCTTTGCTCTTGTAGCAATGGCGACAGTTGCTCTTGCTTGAGTCGCTGAGGAAACGTGACAACGAAATCCCCTCAAATTTCCACGCTCACCTACCCAGTTCTGGCCTTTCCTGAAGAACTGTGCTGATATTTGTTGTTCTGCAAGTCAATAAATGAGTTGTTGCATAACCTTTGGAGTCCCAATAAGTGACTCTGTGCTGTAGCCCACGTAGGGCGGTCTGAAATGCTGTGGGTGAGGCCTGTAGGGACATGGGTGGTGGGGTTCATATCCCCCTCTGCTCGCTGGGGCCGGCTCAAAGCATTAGCGTGGCTGTGCTTTCTCAACATGGCACGCATGGCTTTGGTTCAGGGATAACTTATCTGCGAGAGGCCTGACGGTGCCACTAACAAGGCAGCTTTCCGTTCCTTCATTAGCAGGCTGTGGTGTCAAGGGCCCCCCCTCTCCTGAGCCCTTGAGGAGCTGCGTCTGAACGGCAGCGTGGAGGTGCCTCTCCCTGGGCCCTGGTGTAGCCCTCCCTGTCACCCAGCGGCGATTGCCTTGTAACCACAGCCTCTCTGAGCTTTATAACCTAAAGATGTGGGTTCTTAGAGCTTCTCTTGAGAAAAATCAGCAGTATTTCCTGCCATGCTGCATGAGCTTTCTTTGCCCCCTTTTTCAGTCCCTTCTTCCTGCTTCCAGCCTTTCCACCACCTTTATCTTATCCCTGATGCCAGTAGCTCCGTAGCTGGTGCCGAGGCCACCCAGAATCCCGGCTGTTGCTCCCTGCCCAGCACTGCCTCAGCCCTGGAGAGCAATACAGAAAGGCCAGGCACGTTTATCTGCTGGGCTCCGTGCTACGTCTCACCTGGGATGTGCCTGTCCTGCGGCACTGAAGTCTGCTTTAGACGCTGGGAATGAGGGAGCAGACGCTGCGGACAGTGTTTTTTCCATATGCCTAGGCTGATTTCTCCTCCCCCTCCTGCCATGATAGTTAAATAGGCTGTTTCCAAGAGCACCTTATTCACACCATCGCTTGGTTCCCTACATTCAGTTAACTTTCTGGCTTGTCCTATCTGTCCTTAGATTGCAATGTCAATTACTGCCCCTTAGCAATTTCAGAAAATCCCAGCATATAAGATGATGGAGTCTGACTGTTACAAAGCAATTGTTGGTAGTGGCCCTTTTTCTTTTCACTGTGTTTTTAGACATGAAAAGCGGAGCTTCTGAACTCCTGAGGTGTTTATTTTTATTTTTATTTTTTTTTAAAAAAGCCAATCTCGCAGGTTTGTGAAGGAGAGTCCCTTGGTAAAGCAGTTCTGGCCCTGTGTGACTTTTTCTGGAATTTGTTTGGAGTAGTAAAATGCAGAGGTTCAGGTCTGCCAGGATGAGGGTTTGCCTTGTTGTTTGAACAGTTAGGAATGTGGGTGAGTCACTGCCTTTTTTGAGGAATGAAGCCATCCAGCTGTGTTTTGAAGATTTTGTTTGCCCTTATAAACTATAGTGCTTTTAAAGGTCACTTAACACTCCAGTAGCTTTTCTGCATGTCAGTCTTAACATTTAGATTGATGCTTTGTATGTCTTTCTTTAAAAAGATGCGTAAATGAGAATACATCTTTTAACACGTGCTCAGAGATCCAGAGGATCTGGCAGATCTTGAGAGTTCAAAGTATGCGAAACCGCTTGGATCACCTTATCATGTATTTCCAGGTACTATCCCAGTTCTTGCCTGGCATTATCTGAAGCAGAGTCTGGATGATACAGGTCCGGTTAACTTCTGTCCTTGGGAATCAAGGTTCTCCTTCTGCAGAACTAGAGCTGCAGAAATTGTTCAGGGTGCAGTTCCTTTACAGCATGTTACTAATTAAAATAGCGACAATTTCCAAATACAAAATTAGAATAGTCTTTGGCAAGAATTTATTTTGGGAAGGCGAGAAAGTAGGAGAAGGAGAGAATGTGTAGGGAAGAAGTAGAGCAAAACACAGCACAGTTTTCCAACTCTTTTAGCTTTCAGCTGTTTTTAAATGTGAGGACCTGTGATCGTTTTGCAGCCATCTGAATGAATTATCTGATTTCAAAGGTTTTAAATACCCCCAAAACATTTTATTCCCTTTCAAAATATGGTTCTTTATGCAGATGCTTAAATATGAATGTACGTCCCTATTTTTATGTTTCCCAAATTGAAAGGAAGGAGAGAGAACATTCATTTCATGCATAACATATGCCATTCTCCTTTACTGCAGTTTGATTTCTAAAAACAACCTTTTTTTTTCCCTTGTCTTTCTGAAATAGAGAGGCTTCATTCTCAGATGTGGTTTTGTTTTTCTTTCATTTTTTATATTGTGTGATACATGTCTACCAAATATTTCCAAATATTCATTATGTATTTCATAGCAGAAATGTGACTCATGTAACTATGTAATTATATCCAAACAAATCTGTTTTTTTTTTTTTGTTGCAAAATATTCAGATTTGATTTGAATGCATGATAAGCTCTGAGCATTGAGATTACGAGAGAAACTACCTACAAAATCCTAAGGATTAAGGTCATGCATGAGATATTTAATTCTCCCTCCTGCAAGGCTTGATTGCAACATAAATTCAGCTCCCACTGACTTTTTAAAATAGGATAGCTTGGAAAACAGACCAGATTCTGTTAAATTCACTTTGTGGCTAGAAGAATTGGAGGTGCTGAAAAAATAGGAACTGTGAAGAATGGAAGAAGTGGGGATCAGGAGGGTCAAAATCCCTACTGGCTGGCAGCTTGAAGGAGAGGAAAATCACTAAGACTCCTTTCTTCCAGAATTTGATCTGTTATAGAATTAACTAAATCAGAGTGGGCAGTTCCTCTTCTTTATTTCTGTGTTTGTGGTAGCGTTTAGAAGTCACTGTTGGGACTGAGAATCCCTTGTGCCAGGTGAGCTGAAGAACCTGTGTCCTCATATGTAAAAGATGCAATTCTGGGAAATTTGGAGAGCAGAATGGAGATGATGGGGGAAGCACTTCTGCCCTATGGAAATTCAGACATGTTTTTCCCTAGGACTGTATATTTCACAAAGCTCCCTCTTCTATCCTAGGCGCCTCACTAGCCAGGTTGTCTTACTAGTTGTTCTGTTGCTGGATGCTGGAGATGGACAATTGTATAGAAACAATAAATGTCTCAAGGAGTCATGAGAACAGTATCTTCAATATCATCATTTTGTGTCATATGGAGGATGCGCCGTCAGCCCTGCCAGACCCTAAACCCACTGGGTTATACCCTACAGCTTGAGGAATTGTATGCAGATATGTGCTTCTCTATGGCCATATGGAGGAAGGAAGCAGCAGGAATGTAATAAAATATGATGCACTTTTCTCCTCTAACATTTGGTGTTATCTACACAGGCTGGCTAATGTCTGCACATGTCTCCCTCCACTACATGCAGCAGAGGGTAGCACTGGGCTCATAAACTTGAAGTAGTTCTACTTTTTGTATGCAAATATAACTCTTCTGAAAGGTGCCAAATCGATACACCTCTAGTTCATAGATTTTGATTTACGTCCCAAACAGGGTCATACACAGTAGAGCACTCACCTCAGTGCTTGCTTCCCTCATGTCATGGCTTGAGACAATGTACTGCAAAGCTCTACCCTTGAAGGAAGGTAAAATTGCAATTCCTCTTTGTAAGCCTGAGTCCCTGAAGCCCTTAAGACTGCCACTCATCTCTGTGAATCTGACAGCCGCTGTGTTTTTTTTAAAGAGATGATGATTCTTTTTCTATTTGAAGTTGCTCTGAGATCACCAATTCTCTTTCCATGAACTACTGAAAATCATCTGCAGGAAGCGACTTCCAGCAACCAGTTCAAAAATGGTGTGTATCTTTACCAAGAACAAAGCACCCCGGCTTTTAGCAGTTTGTATCAGTCCGCTGCACGCATTGCCTCTGGAATTAACCTGTGGCCATAACAGGTTATTCTGCTGGAGACATCTCCTTAGTTGCTTCCACCCTTGGTGACGTGTGTAACTAGGGCATCGCTGCTGTCTGACTGCATGTCCCAAGGGGCCCCGATGTTTGTGAGAGCCTGATTGGGCTGAGAAGGAGGTGGAGAAATGCAGTGCTCTGCAGAGGATATATTTAGTGAATGCAGCTGTGGGAGGCAACAGGAACAAGAGAGCTCTTATGCTGGCAGAGCTCTGACAGCTCACAAACCTAAATAATCTGCTATTTCTTTGGCAATATAATTTCCCTTCTATTTTTTTTTTCAGTGTAAGCTTACACTTTCATATAGTCAGAATTCAAAGTCTGAGCTTAGAAATCAGATGTGTTATGGTGCCAATCTTGCTACCCTTCAAAGGGAGCAGCATTTGTGCCTTCCACAAATGCTGCAATTACCTACAGCAAGGAGGGAGACTTGATCTGCTTTTCATGCACGAGAGAAGTCAGTGTTGCAGGAATGTCCTTCCTGCACATTCCAGTGCCTGCTCAGGGCTGGAAGGAGCCCTGCAGCATTGATATGGTCTTTTCCCCAAGCTAAGTAACTCTGCTTCTTGCTAGGGCTGATGAGCCTGGGTGGAGAGCCTGCTTTGGGTACGTCAGAGCACTTCAGGGTGCCATATCACACTCTGCTGATCTTGCTTGCAATCCTCAGAGTGATTCAACATCCTCCTGTACGTCATGGAACACAAAAATGGGATTATGAGCCTCATGCTTTGAGCCTGCCTCTGTTGTTCTGCTTCAGGACCCCATTTGTCTGTATTCCCAGACTGTCAAGATTGGCCCCTGTTACAAGAAAAAAAAAAAAAAAAAAAGACCAAAGATGGGGAATTCCCTGTGTATCGTCTTTTCCTGGCTTGTTCAGCAGTGCACAGCAAGACATGATCTGATCTGTCTCAGGCCTTAATAGTTTACGATGAATTAAACAGTAGAACACAGACAAGAACTGTTTTTTTTTTTCTTACTCTAACACAGTTAAGAGGTCAGAAGATCAAAGGAGGTGCGGGAAGGTTTGGAATACATCTACGTGCCTGGGCACAATCCAAGGATTATGAAGACACCCGTGTTTGGAGGGGGATAGACCATGCCAGCACCCTCTTAGGCTTTACCACGTGTGCATTTTTACCGGGCAATGCAGGCACCGTAGCAGCCCGGCAGGAGAGGCTGCAGCAGGACAGGGCAAAGTGGAGCAGAGCCCGGTTCCCTCTGCCCTGGCAGCACCTTGCCTGTTCCCGCCTGGGGTAGCCGGCACCAGCTTCTCATTCCCAGGAAAAGGCAGCTTGGTGTTGACTTGTACCCACCCAAACTTCTTCCTGGAAATATTCCTCCTGTGGCTTTCACAGGTTCCACTGCAAACGGGGAAGAATACTGTTAAAAGTGTGTGTTCTTTCTGGCTGTAGCTGATTTCACTGATCCAAGTGAACTTATCAAAGGAGTTCCAGTGGTCAGTTTGAATACTGAAAGCATTAACTAAAAATAGAAATACTTCACACAAAAGTGTAGGAATACATATGAGCGAGCAAATTGGAACTGACAGCAAGATGCAATAGACAGCCAGTCTTTTCTGTCCCAGTTCTTACCAAGACTGTGCCCGTGACGGGTGTTTTCCAGCAATTAAAGGGTTAACGTCAGGACTAATTGGCTCTGGGAGCTCCAGTCCTGTGCAGCAGATTATTGGCATGCTGTTTAAGAGCAGCTTCCCTTCCCTTCCCCCATCATTATAAAAACATGTACTGTAGTGCGAAACCAAATACCACATGGCACACTGTACGGACCCCACCGGCGCTGCAGCTCGGGCTGGAGCACAAAAGCCCCTTTATATTTGGGAACTCACGGGAGAAAATTCTGTCACGCCGGGATGGCGGCGGTGCTGCCCGGCTCAGCGGCTTCGCGAGCGCTGCCCGAGCCGCGCTGCTCCGCGGCACTTGAAAACTCCCGGGTGTGGGAGAATTTGGGGTGTTTTCCAAAAGCTGCAGCCTCCGAGGCAGATGGGAAAGGCTGCGAGAGGGAGAGCTCTGCGAGCTCCTTGTCCTTGCTGTGTTTATCAAGCTGCAGCTCGCAGAGGGATCTGCCAAGAGTCCCCGAGGGGCTGAATGCAGAGAGAGAGAAGAAGGTGAAGGGAAACTAGAGACAGGGAAAAAAAAGAAAAGTTGTATTTCTGTTTCCCCCGGGACGCGTGTGTTTTCAGGCTGCCGTCGGTAGAGGCGGTCGCCATTTTGTGAAAGGCTGTTACAGCAGAGACATGTTGCGGCCGCGGAAGTTTCTGCTTTCAGTGTTTCCTTTTAGCTGTAATGGAGAGCAGGCTCCTCCTTCACCTTCAAAGGTTTTTGTTTTACTCTTAAGTTAAAACAGCAAGAAGGACAAGAAAGAAAATGAGGAAAAAAAAAAAAAAAGAGGGCTAAGTTCTTCCAGGAAGGTGGAAATCAAGTCTGTCCCTGGGAGACTTGGAAAATTTATAAGGTATGACTTGGCTCCAGAAATATCACTAAGTCCATAGCTAGGATGCACTGGCTGGCTTGGCTTCCAGGTGGCATTTAAGGTATTAGTTGTGATCCAAGGTCTCTGATAGATTTCTCTCCAGTACCACAAAACCATCCATTTGATCACACGAGAACACACAGACT
Source organism: Nothocercus julius (assembly GCA_013398735.1). Lineage (NCBI taxonomy): Eukaryota > Metazoa > Chordata > Aves > Tinamiformes > Tinamidae > Nothocercus > Nothocercus julius. Next base: position 1,340,305 of record VZSV01000026.1, on the reverse strand, counting down.
GTGAGGAGAAGTCGGACTGAGTCCTCTTTGTTACAAAATGGTTAGAGAAAGTGTTTTGGGGCAGTTTTCTTAAGGGTCTCCATTGCTGGAATTTACTTTTTTCCACTCTTTTGGCTCATTTGTTTTCACAGTACATTACAAGGCTCATTTGTTTAGCAAGTCTTTCAGAGATGGGAGAGGGAGCATAAATGCTCCTGTTTGGGAGTGCAGGATTTTGGTTGTGCATTATTATTTTTTTTTTCCCCATTTCGGAGTCGGGAAGCACTGCTCATTTATTTTTAATGTAGCTGTATTTTTATCCTGGCTTCTTAAGGAGGCAGGGCTCACACAACTGTGCTGTGAGAGATTCCCAGCAACTTCGCATCTCGTGTTCAAACAAACCTCCATTCTAGAGCCTCTGCGCTTTGGGAGAATCTGCTGGTTACCGCACCACAAATTAACCCTTCCACTAAAAGAAGACAACACGAGTGCAGAGGTTACCTGCTTTGCTTTGCGCGCTAATCAGGCGCCCGAGGACAAGCTCAGCAATGTGTAGCTTGGAAATGTCCCTGCCTGTGTCAGTCTCCCCACCCGCGGCTTGAATTCAGGGTGGAGAGCGGGGGCTCCCGGGCAAGGGGGATGTTCCCGCAAGTGCCCCAGGGAGCACACGGGGAAGCTCCGAGCGAGGGGTGAGCTGGGGACATGCGTGGCTGCGTAGGCTGCTCCCCATGAGGACGCTAGACCTTGTTGTTTCTGTTGCTCACCAAGTGCCTGTTAACTCGTAAGTGTGACACTCAGGTCCAAAATAGGATTTCTAGAGAATGTAGTCATGCGCAATGCCACGAGGAAGGGACTTTCCTCCGTATGCAGGGACAGCTCGGGACATCAGGTTCTGCTTTGCTACTGTTGCTGCCTCAGCTGCAGTTTCGTTTTGCAAGTTACTTGATCCCTTCTGTGTCAGAGCGAAGGTGTAAATTCTTAGTATACGTATACTGCTAATATGCTATAATAATATACTTAGTATGCATGTACTAGTATGCCTTTCTGAACCTCTTAATTAGATTATGTTTTTCATAGGCCTATTTTTGTTTTATTAACATCACTTGAGTAGTATTTTTCATTTAAGTATTTTTTTACTTTGTTTTTGACTACAATTTTCATTATATTGTATGTGTGCATGTGTGTGTGCACATATATGTGTGTGTGTATATATATGTGTATATAAAGTTATTTCTTTTTTATTCTTTTGAATAGAACTGTTTTTAAACAGAAAAAAAAAAAAAAAAAGCTTTCCTAAATATTCATCAGCAGCACCTGAGAAGCTGGTAAGCAGTACAATATTTTAATTACTGGAATTTTAGAATATTATGAGTTATTAAAGTCCCAGTTTCTCACTTTTGCCCATGCTATGTTTCTAAATGACTTAAGTGTTTGACTTTATCTCCTACACGTATAAACGCAGGTTGAACGTGCATTTTCCATACCACCTGCAAAGGTTCTGTAGTCATCTTTATCTTACATGCAGAGGTCAGAGTGCTCAAATGTACTGTTCAGTATTGTTAAAATGTGTGGTTTGTATCACAAGAAAACTCCTGATATGACAAAGTTGGAAACCTACTGGCTCCTACTTAAAAGCCTGACATTTGATCTCTTGATAATCAATATTGTGTTTTCTGGAAAGGTTTTAAAGGTATACTGAAGGATGAACTACTTAGCACAGTTTAATGTATATATTATTCCTTTTGCTCTTCTTAATAAGTGAGGAAAATAAATGTTGGAGAACATACAAAGAGTAATGGCACAATTGTGTCTCTCTTACGGATCGGGTTAGTTTATGCCATTCTCATTTCCAAAGTGCTGTACATGTTCATACCTAAGTTTAATTTGTATGCTTTCAAATCCTTAGGACAACACTGCATTTAGATACACCAAGAAAAATCTGGAGTGATTCCACTGACCTAAATATAATTACTTAGAGCAAAATTAAAGGCACAGGCACATTAAAGGCACATAGTTTAAAGCACGCATGTCTGGAATAATAATAAGGGATTGAAATCTCAGCTATTAAGTTAAATGCTTCTAGACCTTCAAACAAGGAATGTGTGTAGACAGAATAATTTTGTTAGATTCACTATTACACCTTAAGAAAAGTATTCAAGTTTTGAGTTCACAGAACCTTTTTCAGATCTTCCCCTGAAACTGCAACCTAAATTGCAATCAGAGTTTGCAGACAGTGACCAAGCATGAGGGATACCCAACCCAAGTTATCTTCTTTACATTCATTCTAACACTTTAACTGTACCAAAAGCCGTTGATGTCCTTTGGCAGTAGGGCTAGACCAACACTATTTTCTTGCGGTCTTTATGTTTTCTCACCAATTCACTTTCTAATACTGATCTTGACTAAATACAAAAACACACTATTAGCAGTTTCAAGCTGAGGCAAAACTATCACAATTGACTGCTTGTTCAGAGAGAGAAAGAGGGTGTTTTGGCATGAAGGACCGTTGCTTGCAAGTGTTATAGCTGCTGATTCTCAAGTTTGGATGGACGACATTTGATGTGCAGAAAACTATTTTAGTCCTTAGTCTGATGAGGACTCCTTGCTGGCTATGTGTGTGTCTAAAATAATATCACTCCATCAAAAATTGATTAACAAATATAAAGAAGTTTTGTTTAAAACAACAAGTGCAAAGGGGGTTCTCTAGTTCGTATACAACACACTACAAGGTGATCCAATGCTTCATCCCACTAAACATCTCTAAGATTAAAAAAAAGTATGTGCTTGTTATAAGATTTCAGAGAAAAGCACTGCTTCTTTTCACTGTATGTGGCAATTTGCTGAATAATATATCATTTTGTCAACTGTTATATAGCAATCAATAAAATGCCCTGTGGTGCTACCTGTACACAAGACACAGGAATGAAGATTGTTATGGAAACAGACTCTTACTAAATTGTTTGACTTGCTTGAAATAATGGTTTGACTTGCTTGAAATAAAAATCTACATTCTATGCTTGCATTTTTAAAGGCAAGGGTTGTTTTCTTTTCAACCTAGTAGTAGCTGCAATTCATCCATCTCAGTGTGAGTTGAAATCATCACTTTTGCAAAGCTAATATGAAGACCTATGTGCCTCTGAAACTACAGAGAGGTTTATCAAGAAAGCAGATCTACTTCAGATTTATCAAGAAAGCCTACCTGCTTTTTGTTATCTTGGTCATCTAAACTACCTAGTCTGCACCAGAAGTCAAACTGACATTTACTAGAAAATAAAAATGATAGTTGTTTTGAGTCCTTGATTTGGATTTTTCCACAAATGTATGTAAACACGTGGGAACTCTGTTCTTCCAATTTTATCATATTCTACAGGCATTCAGGCAATCAAGTATTACAGGCTTATGTTTATAGAAAATAAGCTTCAAGGTTGGACAGATAAGTGTTTTTGAAAAATTAATTTAAAATCTGCACAAGAAGTAAGCATGATAGAATTGCAAATGATCTGATTAAAAGCATTATTAATCTCATTATCTAGAACTTCTAAAAAGCAGATCTTCTACAGTAGATTTATAATCCAAATATTATAAAGATTTTGTTTAAAATTATAGAATGATCTCTTCTTTCTAATTCTTCACCTAAGAAGAGTATGGTATCTTGGAGAAAAATATTTTTTATTTTGAAAGCCAAGACTGGACATGGCTCTCAATCTTTCCAAGGCTTTTTGTTTGTTTGTTTCTTTTCTCCAGAATCTTGATAATATAAATATTTCCTAGCTTTGCAGAATACTAATACGACTCTGCAGACTTTACAGCTAGACCTATATGAGAAAAAAATAAATAAATAAATAAATAAGTTTGTATCTTTTAGTTTTTGAACGGCTATAAAGCCCTACTAATATGTTTAATCTTCACATGTTTATAGTCCTGCAGGTTTCAAAGCAGCGAACTTGATCAGCGCAGAGAAATTAAAGCACATAAGTCAAGGAACCTGCCGTTGCACGCTGTAGCTATAGGTATAAAGTTTCTGACAAGGTGCACAATAGTTTCTTATATTTACTTTCACTGGTGATTTCACCAATAAGCAAAGTTGCATCTCTGCTTTTCCTATAAGGAGAAATGTAACAGCTTGTTATCACTTGTTTAAATACTACTGTCTAAATAGATAGGGGCAATATGGTCAACTAGGACTTGTTCTGCTTAGTCCTGGTCCTTTTATAAAAATTTGTTCAGCCAGCACAGTAGATTAATAGTAACCTTAAAAACTTATTCTGACAAACCTTATCTTATGTAAAAGCAAGAAGTAAAACAGGGGTAAAGAAATAGATTTGTTATTTCAAGTGCTGGTTGTGTATTCTAAGGATTGTAAAAATATTATTAATCATCCATTTTTTTAAAAGTTTGAATCGGTCTTGAGTTCAAAACTGCTCCTTAACAATTAAGGGCTACTGTGCCTTCCCCAAGTTGCTTACGCCTCTAAGATTGACTTTAGGGTAATTACTATGTGCTGAGTCTGGATGAAATGTAATGTAAAACCTTTGACTGAAATGATTATTATTTCCTGTGATTGAGATGGCAACAAGAACTCATCTGAAGATGTTCATGTTTAGTAACAATAATAATAATTAAAAAAAACCACTTCGTATTTCATAGCTCCTTAAAAACTTCATTTTTAATCTTGCGTTTGATTCCTCAAGAAAAAAAAAAAAATATAGTGCAACCTTCATTCAAGCTAATACAAAGCACAATAATTAATCCTCTTATTAGATAAGAGTAACTGGATTTTTTGCCTTATTGGATTTCATGCGAACCTGGAATAGTGAGGTGGGTGGGCTTTCCCGTAGGTCTTGGATATAAAAACTGAGTTCAAGCCTCTAGATCAACAGAAACAACACAAATTCTTTGATATTTTATGACCAACAAGTTAAAACTTGCTTAGGAAAGAAGATACATTGTGCCCATCCCCACAGGATACATTGGGCCCGTTTCTCACTTTCTTTCTGTCTTTGTGCTTTTATTGATAATTTTTTTCCGCCTTTGAAAACAGAAATTAGAAGTCAGAGGTGAGTCTTGGTCGAAAGAGCTTCATTTTGAAAAAAAAAAATGAAAAAAAGCATTGGACTTTGCTTAGCAGACTGAAAGATTTTTTTCTTTACCATATATTTATGACGCTGATGAAACTGTTTCTAATTATTCCTAGTAATAAATCCTTTTCTGCTCAGAAGGTTCATCATTTTAAATATGAGTACTGTAAAAGTGCCGGCAAAGCCACAATACTAACATAATCTTAGTTTTCAGTATTAAGCTGTAGAAACAAAAAAGGGCGTATTTAAAAGGTCTGAGTGTGTGTGTATGCGTAGATGTGTTTGCAATTACTCAATACAGGCCGAAACACAAGCCAGGCTGTGAATTCTAGTTTGAGCATAATAGTATGAACTGGTTGCTCACATTGTTATGATTTCTTGTCTTGTGACAGTACCAAAAACTTTAGCTAGGATCAGTATACCAAAATAATCATTACCAGATCCATGGGGAATTTAGTGCTATGTTTAGAACTTTGTCTTTATTTACATTTGTCTCTGTTGATGTTAATCTGTCAGATTTTAGTCAAATCAATATTAGCCACTATGAAAATTCCACCATTGAAAGTAGCATTGATGTAGTTATATTTTTGCAGTGTCTTTGTTCAGCCAAAATCTCATTTTTTTCAAAAGTAGGATAAAAAATAGACTTGCCTAGAGTACAAGGCAATTTGTATGTGCCTGGACCATCACTGCTGTGATTTTAGTACTGAAATACTGAAGAATAAAACAGAAGGAAAAGCATATCTTATTTGTTAATTTGTTTTAGGAACATATCACATGCTATAAAAAAAAAAAGCAAATATCATTATACTTTATTCAAGCCAAAGTAACAATTTCTTTGAACACACCCTTTGGAGGATTTTAAATATCTACCACCAAATAGCTGACTATGTTCAAAGAGCATCTGCTGCTCTTGCTCGTGTGATCTCTAATAACGCATTTCAAACTATTGTGCTTGCCTAGGGCCTAGAAAATTGTTATTGATTTTTCCTGAAATGTGATAGAGTTTTTGTTGATCAAAAGCATGGTGATATTGCACATCTCTCAATTTTATCTACACTTTTGTTTTCTACTTCAAATGACAGGTGCAATACTTAATGAATTTGTCACATGTTGGTGTAAAATCTCTGCCCTTTCCAATTTATATTTGGCTCAAAAGACCTGTATCCTAAGCCTTGAGCGGTTACATCTCGAAGAACTCTGGTTCTTCAGAGCTGACAATCATTTGGTGAACACTGGTACAGACAGCATGTTTGGGCAGAGCAAGGAGGGGACACTGACCTGTGAAATTACAGAATCCCTTTGCATGTCATCCTGAAGGAATAATTGCATTTTTCCTGAAAGGTGGAAGGACAGGGACACAGGTTATAGTGAAATAATTTGGATGAGTACTAGAAAGCAAGGTTATGTGCCTATATTTGCAATAGTAGCCACAGATGGAGTCTTCAGAAATATTTCCCAGTTTAGCGATGGGAACATACATTGTCTAATTGTTATCTGATATGTGACTCAAAAAACATGGTTGCAGTATTTGGTCTAACACATGAAAAATAAAGTGTCATTTAAACCAGAAGAAATAAATAGTATGGAAGAAATAAACTGTATGGAGGAATTTCCTGGGCATCTCTCAGATCTAGTATTTGACCATAGGAAATAAAAAAGGGAAGCTACTTCTTTTGGAAAAAAAAAGAAAAGAATGCAAACATACAGTATTATCGGTACTCAAATAGCAAAGTTCTCTGAGTGGGTGATTCTGTGCTTACTTATACATACCTATAATTCTTGAAAACTTTAAAAAAAAGAAATGGATCCTTGTAATGGATCCTTGTATAAGCTTTTAGGAGATGCTTTAGGCCTTGGTGACCAGCTGCATTAAATATGATATTAGACTTCCAATGTCTTTTTGGTTACACATAACAGAAATGCAGGAGGTAACTTTTGAAAACAGCTTTGTCTGCAAATGTATATGAACAAAAGCTTGTGAACAGGAATAATCTATTTTCTTAGGTAATCTGATAGAGTCGGAGAAAAATAAATACTTTGAGCATACACTTTGGGTCTTATGGAGTTATAAGTTAATCATCACTATAACAAGATTCTTTCTACAAATATAAGTCTTGAGTGCTTGATCTTTTTTCCTCTCCTTCATCTGTTTAATCTGTTTTGTGGAAGCCATCATTTTTTTTTCTATGGATGTATTTGGGCACAAGCAAGTCTGGAAATTGCATGTTGGAATTCTTGCCTTTATGCTTGCTGTGAAACTGTTTCTCCTTGCTGTGAAGTTGCATCTTTCAATGTCAGTTGAAAATACCTATGTAAGTATAAATGTGTTACTGTGCTCTACTTTTATCTAGTTCTTGCCTCATCCTTGTTTGCCTTTCCTCTTTCTTCATAGTTGGTACTTTTCCAGGGAGCCCAATAGCTGGCTCTGTCCATGCAAACCTTTGCATAGTTGTGCTAGGAGTTCCACAGAGAGCAAGAGGATTAGTGTTTGCAAGAGTCTGAACTGGGAATAAAGTTGCAAAACAGACCGTGCTCTCCATATTCTCCACAGACCAGAACTTTCTTGGGAGGAGGCCTTTTGTTCCCCTCTCCCAGTGAGAAGCTCTTCTCTGCCTCCCTGTCCCACCATTAATACCCTTGGCAGGAGGTTCCCATATTCTGGCGCCTTTATCACTATGTGGGCCACCAATATCACTTATAGGGACCTTACTACCACTGCCCTTGCTGTTGCTTTTCCTGATATGGAAGGAGTCTTTTTTTCTCTGTGATGCTAAAGGAAATAAATCCGTCCCAAATTTTTATCCTCAAGGACATGAGCGAATGATTCTGTCCAGCTGACCAGATTCCTCTGGTCTCTAAGCTTAGAGGACCCCAGCTCAGGGAACTGCAGCTGAAATCCAGGTGCCCAACTCTGAGCGCTAGACTAGCTCCTGAGACCTCCCGTAATACTCTTATTCAGCATTGTTGTTTTTATTACTGCCATAACTACTCCTATTATTGTATAAAAGAGGAGAGAATGAGCCATCTTTCCCTCTGTTTTTAATACCACAGCTTTTAATGGAGCATGCTGTGCACATGAAAAATGAGAAGGGGGAAGGCATGGGGATCATTCGAAGTGGCTGCTGAAGTATATAAATATTCATTATGTCACTCGGTCGTGCTTGCTGGGTGTGCCTCTTGGAGTGGAGCATCTGACTGACTGGCTGGGGACAAACAGCCAAGACAGTGACCAAGAACGTGGAGGATGCCCCGATTTGTGCTGGTATCTGAAATGGTTTCCATGGCAGTAGTCAAAACAGGAGACCGTGCCCTGGTGAGGTTGGCACAAAAGCCAGTTTCTATGGTATTGGGAAAAAAAAAAAAAAAATGTGATGCTTAGATTTACTTGGGTATTTGTGGTGTTTTTCTGAGGCACTAATCAGGATAACCTGATGCCTGGGGCTGGCAAAATGTTTGTGGTGGCTTTATCTGTAGATGGCGATTAGGAGCCGGTTGAAACAGAGGTAGAAAATGGAGAGGGTCCAAGGTCATTGGCTAAACTCCGGTCAAGGAAGCAAATGTTCTTGTGACACGGATGCAGTCAGGCCTGTTCTCACGGCAATTTCAAGGGTTCTCGATGAGCGGGACCAGCGGAGGCCCGAGGATGGGCTCTCCGGTCAGGGTGATGTATAGTTGGGATATGCTTTCTGGGAGTGCAGGGCGTGAGGCCACGCTTGGCTCTTAGTGAAGCCTCTTTTCTTTCTCTCCTGAAAGCCAGTTTAGGTTGGATTAGCCTCACTGTTTATCAGCGTACAGAGTTTTAGTGCAGGTTAGCAAGGGGTGCCTTGAGGTGGCTAAAGCATGAGGGGATTTTTGAAGCAGAAGGCGCTTGGTCCAAGTGTCTGGTGGCTTCTGTTACGCTATAATGGGTGGTAATTTTTGTGTGAGGCAGCTACCCAAAGTGTAGCGCCACTGACAGGAAGGGGCCTTCACAGCCAGGCTGCCTTTGGGATTGTTTTGCGGCCCTGGCTAGGTGCAGAGTGGAAGTTTATGCAGGGTGGCCTGGGATTCACGCTGGCATTCCCAGCTGGAAGCGGCAGGTGAGCGGCGGCAAGCGGGAGGGCGCGTCGCGCTCCATGTGTGGCACTCGGAGAGCGGGGCCGATGCCGAGGGCGGGCCGGGGGTGCGCCCGGGGCGAGCCTGGCGGATGCCCCATGCAGGTGGGGCTGCCGAGG
>VZSV01000026.1:1263261-1329961 GCA_013398735.1 Nothocercus julius | reverse complement strand
GCCCGCCGCAGCAGCGCGGAGGGGGGCGATCCGCAGCCCCGCTGCCCTCCAGCGCAGCGCGCGAGGGGGGCACCCGCAAAGCGGCTCCCAACTCCATTGCAGCACTGAGGAGGGAGGGGGGTGTTGGAGGCTCTACTATATCATCACCTAAGTGTTTAGCCCTGAGCCCCTCTCTGTTTGAACAGTGTTTGTCCCCCGTTGCTGCTGAAATGGGGGAGACGTTTTCGTAGTTTGTAAGAACAAAGACGCCATGTTCTTTTCTCTAAAAAATAAAACTTGCTTTTTTTTGTGTGTGTGTGTGGGGTGTTGGCTTTTAACTCTTTCCAAGCCAGTAAGGAGAGAGGAAGAAAAAAAAAAAAAAAAGCTGCGGATGCGACAGCTCCTTGCTTTACCCAAATAATAGATTTTTAAAAAATGCTTCGCTTGTAAAACAATAGTTCCAGAGCAGAACTTTAAAGGGAACTCTGAGAATTATGCACAATCTGATTTTGCAGTTAAAATGGCCATAGAAGAACTTGCCAGTATTTAAAAAAAAAAAAAAAAAAATCAATTTTGCCAAGTCTACAGTTTAAAGTTCGTGAAATACTACAGTTGTCATTTAGACATACTACGAGAAGAAAAGGTGGTTACTTAAATGTGAATTACATGATATGAAAACTAATGGATTTGTGTATGACATTAAAGCTTTTTTAAAAAGCATTTGTTGGGTGTCATTTCTGATCACAGTGTTCAGTTTATGCATTTCTCAGGGAGCTTGAAATCATTTCTATTTATATAGCATTTTTATTATTTTGGTTAATAATTTAGAAGTTGTACAACATGTTTTGGGAGACTCTAAAAATGAAAGTTTAAATGGAACGCCTGATATTTGTTTTGCATTAGCTTGCATTCAACAATTACGAGTTTTGGAGTAAAATTCTAATTCCAAATATTTATTTCAAAAGTCACTGTAGCATGTCAGTAGGTAAATATAAAGTAGTAAACTTTTTATATTTAATTGAAGACTATGTATAGCCATATTTGTTTCATTTTTCTGGTATAGACTCGTACCAGCTTATAAAATTCAGCTTTTAAATATCAGAATTTGAGGTAAATCTACATTTTTTCACTTCTTCCTTTGTTAATACAAATTGTTTTTGCCAGCAGTGAAAGTTGGCTTTTATAGAAATATATTGAGTGCAAGTTTGAGTGACTGTTGCAGTTTTATCACTTTTATTCAAAGTGCTCGGCATCTTCGTTTTAGATTTGACTTAAATGGTTTTATAACCCAAGCAGTAGTTCTGCAGTGTAGAGGAGGTTCCAACATACATAGTTTGCCGAAAAGAAAGTTCTAGCTCTAGATGTGTGTTTGTTTTAGTATATATATATTTTTTATGAATGTTAAGGAGTAATTTTTTTTAAATAAGACTTGGTTTGTTTCAGCTCCTGAAACTAAAGCAGGTGTTAAGTGTTGCTGAAAATAATATTGCTCTTATTCTGAATGTATTTTATTTAAAGATTCTGCATTCATATATAGGTTAGGAGGTACTAGAATTTTGATTTATATTGAGACATATTTAAAGTTAGTTTTAAAACTAATCTGCATATATATAGAGAGAGAATGATTTCATACTTTTGCAGTACAAAATGGTTGCAAAATTAAGTGTTAAGCCTTTTCGCAAAGAGCAACAAAGTTGGCTAAAGGTAATGCAAATATGCTGTACCTTGTGCTAAAGGCATAGTATAGGATCTGATTAAAGGTCAGTGATGCCGAAGGTCTTACAACTGCGTTCTAAAGGGAAAAAAAATATTTGGAGAGATCAAGTAACTTGTGACTTAAAATTCATAGAAGCTGATGACAGAAGCCATTTTAAAAGTACTTTACTGTTGCTGGAGGTATTGTTTAATTTTGCATAGCCTATTTCTAAAGGCTTTAATACGGGGAAAAAGTACAAGGATTAAGGAGTATTGTGTGATTAAAAAAGTTACACTTGAAAAAAAATCTTAAATTGACTAGATACTTGATTTTGTGGTCATTCCAAATTAAAGTAATCGGAGACGGAAAAGCACATTGCAGAGATACCTGCAAAAATACAGAACATATATGTTATATGTCAGTCACTCTTCATCTACACTGTTTTTCTTCAGCCAAATATGTTCAGCATCTATACTTTTATTTTTAGAGCTGAGCACCAAAGATACGGTTACTACTGTCCTAAGTTTTTCCTAACTTAATTGCCTAAAGATGAACAAATTTCAGGTAGAAAGATGGACAGAATTCAAGCATCTGACTTACTCTTCTGTTTTAAAGCTAAATACTAAAAATGAACATGCTTCTCTTTTTTTAGGTAGAATTTTGTGAATGATACTTTATTTCCTGAGTGGCTTCCTGAAGATTCGTACCAGAAGAATCGTATATACCTTGTTTTCTTAGGTAAGAGTGGTTATTATAGCTTACGACAGTATGTTCATTTCCATGGTATTTTTTGATCTTGGCATTTGCTTTTTTGCTGATGTCCAGACAGAGAAAAGAAAAGGGGGGGAAAAAAAAAAAAAAAAGGAATTTCCAATTTAAAAATTTGGACACATTTTACAAAATTACTTAGTCTTTTTTTAAAGCCATTTGTGCTTTTTTGTCTTTTTTGGCATAGACTGCCTTATAAAAATTTGTGATGTTTCTGTGCTAGTTTTGTATCAACTTTACCTTTTCAAAGTTAGTTAAAAAGCGGATTAGTGTGTATACATTTCCATTGTATTTGATGGGAAACTACCGTACATTCACATAAACCAAAATGTTTCATATGGCTCTTTTCACAAATGAAAATATTCAGTGAACTTCATAAATTCTTTGTGTTTTGTATTTAATGACCTTTTATTGTTAACACTTGGGCATACTGTGGAGTTTATATGTGACTGTAAAACTCTAGACCCCAGGTATTTAAACATAAGAAGCTTTTGGGGAACTTTTTCTCCTTTTGGAGACCTGAATGCTAATACTTGGCAAATAAAAGCTTTTTTTTTTTTTTCTCCATTTTTACTGTAGGTAAGATTTTTACCAATCATAAATCACCTTACGTGTTTTCAAAAATTGATTTTGTTCAAGAACAGTAGAACTGTAGGTAGAATCTCTGCGTACCTTTGTTCTCTGAAACTTTTTTATTTAAAGGCTGGTACTGGATGTTTGGTTACTTCTGAAGAATCAGATGGCTGAGTAAAAGACCATGATCAGAATTTGTTGCTGTGCCAAATCAGGTAGGTTTTTTTATATTTTGTTATCCTAAGAGGCAATTCTGAACAAAGTAAACATTGAACTTTTCATCTGTGTTTCTTTCTTACCTTGTTGAATTTTCTTTAAGCAATATTTGATAAATTTTAGTATGTACTGAATACAGTAATGCTAATGTGCCTTTACACAGTTCTAAGATTATATAGCCATTCATAAGTAAAATATATCATTTTGAGGATTTGAAATAATGCTACCATCTAGCAGAAAAATAAAGCTGTGTTTATTAGGATTGCTGTTCCTACTAAGCATGTGCAGTTTGATCAAACATTAGAAACAAACCTCCTTCAGTTCAAATCATTGTTTCAAGATATTTACTCAGTGACTTCTGTAAGCTTTTCCATTGTATTTTTACATTAAACTGAAAACTTTTCTACCTAAGTTTTACTCTTTAAAAAAAAAAAAAAAAAATCAGTACCCAGTCAGTGTGAAAAATTTTACTGTCTCTCTTGGAATACAGCAAAAAGATGATTTGTCTTTTTCTTTTTTTTCCCTTTGAGGCTTTAGTTTTCTGTATTTAAACAGAGTTACAAGTCAGACTTTCATCACCATAAAGTTAAAAGTTGGAAATCTTGTCTATCTTAACTGGTTCCTTTTCACAGGTTGCCATGCTAATGTATTTCAAATCATTTCAGCACATAAAAGCTTAAGGCATCTTGATGGAGACGTGAGTGTCAGGATTCTCAAGAATGCTCCTGTTAAGTTACGATAAACTAAATAAAATTATAAGTTAAGCTTTGTATTTTTTTTTTTTATCCTTCACCTGAGTTCAGATAGTGTTTGGCTTGGATATTAACTTCACTCTTATTATGAGAAAACTCATAGACCTATTTTGGTTAAGCTTTTGAAAATGCCTTTTGAATTGTAACAAGCCTTTATCTGCACTGAGTTAACTGTTGGGATGCTAGAAAGTAAGCAAATAATTCTTTTATAGAGAACAGACATGTAGCATATAGCATGGATGTCCTGCAGCAAAGCAGAGCTAATGATGGACGAATGAAGCCGTTATGTGCATTCTGGATCTTTGTTATCTAACTATCTGATGTGAAAGTTGAGCATTCCATATTAGAAATGATTTTATATATTTGAAAAGACCAGCAGAAGATATTGGATATTCCTTGTGATCCTCATTTTAGAGGATCAGCATCACCACACGCATTAAAGTCTATTATGATAAAGTCAAGAAGAGACTAATTCAAATAAACCCTCATAGTAATGTTGGGACTAAGCTTGTGAAATTGAGTTTTGTATTCTTAATATTTAGTTCTTGAAATTCTGAAATTACCAGTTTTAATTGACCTCATTATATATATATGCATTTATATATGTGTGTATATATATGATGCTCATGAGCTGAGTCATCTTGATTTAAGTATTTTATTATACATATGAAATGCGGCTCTTTGATCTCAATTGTCTTATCTACTTCCTATATCATCATGACGCTGTTTATGCACAACAGATACTATAATAAAAGCAGTTTTAAATGTCCTGCGTTCTTTTTGTGTGCTTTTTAGTGCATTTTCTTGTAGGAACAACATCTTTTCTTCTGCTAAATGGCAGCTTGCTTTTCAGGTTACGTAGACCTTGGTGGACTATGTGCACATTAATGGGGACTCAAAGGCTTAACTTTCTGAGCCTTCAGTATTTTAATATGGCATAAAATCTGACAGTCTACCTGGAAAATCATTGGGGTTGTGATGCTTTATGTCTCTTTAACCAAATAATTTATCCTGAGAAAGAAAGAATTCTCTGACAAGTAAATAGTTCTAGAGGAGCTGGCATCACCTTGTGCTAAAAAAGGGGATATCCTTTTCTGATTCTCAGAACTAGCAGTGCCAACTTAAGTGAGGAGTCATGGACCTATGATGCAAGGCATATTTTCTATGGAATAGACCATACTGTACACATCTAAATTAGAGAATGAGATATAATTAATGTAAGAGCTACCTCTAAAATTACTTGCAAATTCCATGATCATTTTTAAATATGAATAGCTTTTTTGATTTTATAGCTACAGAAATTACTGCAAGTAGTCTGATTAGAAGATTTTAATTTGACCTAGAAAATAAATGTTAAACTGGAAGTTTAGATGTTAACCTGAAAAGCTAAAATTGGTCAACTGAAACTAGCTTTTACTAGCAACTTGTTTGTGGCTCTTGGCATAAGGTTCAGAATTTGTGATGCATTAAACATTTCAGTAGTAGAAAAATGTGATTTTCATACTATCATGTTATTACTTTGTCAATACTGCTTTAACCTGGACACTAAAAATGCACTGGTGTGCTTGAAAATGGTGGAAGAATGTTTGCTAGTGTTTATATGCATGAAATGTTACAGGTTATTACCATTTTTGTGCTATTTTGACAAAATCATACTTTGGTTCATCCGTTCACTCCAGAGTAGAGAAGTTTTACTACTTCATAGCAGTATCATTCTGACGAACATCAGATGCCTTTCCAAAATTTTACTGAGAAGGACGCTCAACAGTTATCTTAACAGTACTCGTTTTGTCAGAGGAAGCTGTTCCTCTGATGATTATGAGCATGTCGGGTAGTCTCATTAGAGCTTCTGTGAAGTTATAATATCTGGATATTAGGACTAAATTTATAAAAACAAAAAAAGGGAAAAAACTTGAGTCTAGCTCAGGTAGCCCAGCTGTGCTTTAAAATACAAGGAAAGGTTGAGAACTGTATGTTGAAGTTTTTATTTTATTTCTTGTAAACTGCTACACATAGGAGAGTAGGGAATCTAAAGGGAAGGAGTAAAACCTTTTAACTTGGTTCATGTCTCAAGCTTTGTATTTATTCTAAATGCATGATTCGTAGGTGGCTCCTCTGTGAGCAAAGACTGGCAGCCATGTTGTATTTCTAGTACAAAATGTCCAACCTCCATTTTAAAGTCCATCACTCATCTTGCTTTCATTTCATAACTGCTGTTGGATTGCATTTGAAATGCATCTTTTAAAACAGTGAATTTCCTGTTATTTTGGATAACTGACATGTTCGTGCCAGTTTACTACTATAAACTTGAACTCCACCTTTTTGAAGGTGTCTTTTTTCAATGTTAATTATTGCATATGTTAATATCAATAAAGTAGTTACAGTTCTTTTCATAGATCTGTTTCTGCACAGCTGAGTAGCTATCAACATAAAGATGAGTTTAAAAAAAATACACAGTATAATATCACTGAATATGTTAATTTTTAAAAAATTGAGGCTGTATGTACATCAATTCCTAAGAGATTACAGGAGAAGCAGTTTGCTTATATGTTAGAATAAATGGCTCATGATAGTGCACTATTTAATGCAGATTAATTTTACAGTCAGAAAAAGGGAAAAGGGAGCTTGAGTTGTGTTAGGTCTTATTTTTAATTTTCTACTACTTCTGCCTAAGATGACTTGATTAAAAGACTGTTGTGAGTCACCAATAAACATTTTCCAAATTGAATTTTCAGTTTTTGAGCTTGACTATTTATGATTATGGGTTTTAGAATAAATTACTTATATGGCAATGTGTTAAACAATCGGTTGCGTATAATTGATATAATCTCTAAGTAAAATGAGTACTTAATTTTGTGTTTTTCTTATTGTGTGTGTGGAGATCATGTGAGTTATTTTCAGCATTCTTGTACTAGATGCCTGAGTAGTCCTTTCATCTGCCTTTTTTTTTTTTTTTTTTTTAATTAGTTTCCTAAAGGATTTGTGTGTGTAGCTGGGTTTGGATTTTTGTGGGGTTTGCACAGATTCTTTGATGACATGTTGACTAGTGATATTTTATGGCCAAGATTTTGATAAAAGTGTGTTCCATACACAGTATATGCTGTGATCTGTTGGGAGTATTTTCATTGAAGGATAAAGGCTTTATGCTAAGCTTGGGCTAGTGCGCTGGTCTTCTAGATATGTGTGTGTTTGTGTTTTTAATTCAAGTATTTTAATGTATCATTTTCCCTGCAGATGTGTTGGGGAGTTGATTTTTCTCAGTCTTAACAAACTAACTGCTGTTGGTTGAAGCGCTGGTAAGTTGTTACTCCTAATAGCCATATTTTTGTTAAAAGCTATAAAGTAAATGTTACAATGTTTACTTTCTGGAAGTTTTTGACTAAGTATATCCTGCAGTTCCTTAAAGCCCATATATGCACATGTCTGTGTTTCCAAAAGGCTGCTTTTGAAGGCCGCAGCAATGTTCTTGCTGGGCTGTTAGGAAACAAAGGTTATGTTTGGATAGTACTCTCAGCCTGTCCTACTCGAGAAGAGCTTTCAGATCTAGCTGTAGTACTCTGGTCTTCTGCATCTGTGACTTGATTCCAGGCTTCTTTGAGGACTACTAAGTCATACCTATTGCTTGTTCAGAAGGGTTTGGTATGCAAAAATCTGTCACTACAGAGAAGTGCTACATACATTTACCAAGTGGTGTGGAAAGTTTCTTAGCAGCATGAATTTGTTTCACAAGCATCTTGTGTTGTCTTTTTATATTTCTGTTGGCATCAGAGAAGGCCTTTGAGCAGATAGGAAGTAACCTGTCTTCATAGAACTTTCTTAGGTGGCTTTTCTCTGGTATTTCAGTTTGTCTTGATCCCAGAATGTTTTAACTTTGAAGAACATGATATATAACACTGATGCAGTTTGCCTTACTAAACTCCTAGCTTTATATCTCATTTAGGAATCATTCCCTGTGTAGTCAAGATGCAAAGTAGGCAGGCTTGTGTGGAGAAATTCAATCAGTTGTACTGTAATGGATGAATATGGAGATTCGTCCATATTCATTGGATCGTCTTGAGTTTGCTTTTCTAAAAGTAATTCAGTTTTGGTAACCTTTTGCTGCTTCTAGCATATTCTCTGACTCTCTTGGGAGTTGTCTCTGGTTCTCTTTTTAAAATTCTGACTCCTTGATTCTTCATCCTTTAATTAGGGCATCCATTGCAGTTTGTATACGTGAAGTGATGCGTTTCATCAGTGGAAACTCTATTCTTGTAGAGCTATGCTTCAAAAAAAATTTTTTTAAAGGCAATTTCCTAGACAATCCTTTCAGTTTGATCTGCTACCTGTTCGGGAAATGCCTTACTTATACTGCAGGCAGCTTGAGACGCTGTTGGTCCAAGATTAAAGAGTTCCATCACTTCCTTGGATAGAAGCTGGTGATCTTTAATTGTTTTATGGCTATTATGTTAATAAAGACCTTCAGCAAACATGCTTAACTTGTAGTACAGAATGCCTTCTATGCTGCCTCAGGTGCTAAAAAAGTAGCTATTCCGTCTTTGTATTCCGAAGTACATTACTATCTTGATTCATACACACAATGTCGAGACTAATGTAGAGCTCTTTCTAAAAGGATAAAGGAATGCATGCAGGTAAGGTAGGTAGGTACAAGCTGGGCCAGAACATGCTGTCATCGCCTAGTACTGCTTTTTTGTTTTTTTAATCAGTGTAATCATCCAGTCTTCAAGCAAAACTGGAAATCTTGATCTTTCAGGAATGAAGTTCTTGTTGTTATGCCTACATACTCTCAGATTTGATGGTTTGATTAGCATATCTCATCTTTTCTCTTGTGTTCTGGAAGTTTTTTTTACTGTGCTCTTTCAGGGGGTCTTCAGATTTTGTTTTTTTGCCCAGTGCACTGTGGAACAGCATACTTCCTATGTTACAAGTACTCTTTACTCCTTCAAACTATTACTCAAAATTCTTGCTATGCCATTCGTTTTTGGCCATTGTGTTGCCTTTCTTCCCTAATCCCCTGCTGTAATCTTTGAACAATAGGAACTCCTGTGACTCCTCTGAACGTTTCCTTCTTATCTCTGTTTCCTACTTCTTTTTTTGTGTGCCTCTTTCTGTTTTCTCTTGTTGTATTATAGATCACCTGTGTCGGATTCAAGTATCTTGAGCAGGCATGGATGACTTTAGTTACGTATTCAGTAATTTTTCCATTCTTTGCTATTTCGTGATCTTTACCCAAGAGATAGGGTTGATGTGAAGCTCTGAATTCTTAGAAAGGAATAGCAGTCCTCAAAATGTCTGACTCCAAAATGCATTTGTAAATGAAGGTCCAAATGTATGAGTTCTTAAAGATTCTGGTATTGACTTCTCAGGCTAACAGATAAGTTTAGTTCAAGTAGTACTTTTTAACTTCAGAATTCAGATCTGCTTTGTAGTTTTTTGTTTTTGTTTTTTTTTTCTTTTTTTTAAACAGAAAAGAGTGCATCTGTGAATAAAGTTCTTGGTATTACCTGACCTCAAATTAATTTCTGACTCTAGGAAATCTGGTGAATACTCTTGCTTAGCTAAGAACACTTAATCTTACATGAGCTGCTATACCTTCTTTGTTGTGCTTAGTGAACACCTAATGGCAATGAAAGTGGGTTTAAGACTGCCCAGTCTACTGTTCTTTTTTTTTTTTATTTTTGTAATACTAAGCACAACCTCATTACTAACTTTGTTCATCAATAAAGGACATACCTGATTTTTTTCTCTTACAAATTTATTTGAAAATAATCTTGCTTTAATACAGTTTGGGTAGATAAAACCTGAAGTCATATACTTCAGAACTCCATTCTGTCCAGTCAGCTCCCTCTGTTGGAGTTATTTGAAGTAGTTTTCCTTTACTAGCAGCGTGCAATTTTTCTTTTTCCAAGATCAAGCTTCAAAGCATGAGAGTTCACCCTGGAAACCATTGTAAATGTAGTGGTGTCTTGCACACGTGTATTGATGCATAGTTGTTTTACGTGTTGTGATTGGCCTTCAGCCTCATTCCTAGGAAATACAGAGTTTCAGTAGACACAAGATTACTGAGGCCATGTTTTTGGTCATAAGAGAGATCTTTGGTTCCATGACCTCTTAATAGTTAGAGAAACAAATAAGTAATACAGAAACCTGAATCAAACTTTGTAAACTGAGCTGTTTCAAAACTGTTGTTTTAAGCCTTTGGGCATGGTAGTGAATGGCCTCGGTCTGTTGCAGATTGACAGGTTAACAGGGTTTGGAAGGAAACTTGCGAGGTATTGCACTGTCTCTCCAGGTTCTGTTTTTATCAAGGCCAAAATAATGTTTGGAAACAAATGCAGTAAAGAGTAGATAATAGAAGCTTGAGGAATGGGGTGATGCCTAACTTTTTTTTTTTTTTTAACGGAAGGAATTAAATATTCATATCATTCATCAGAAAGAGGGATGTTCACTGCCATTGTTTAGATGTAGAATCATTGCATATGTCTTAATGGAGAAGGGGTATGTTTTTACCAACATATATTGAAACTTCGTGATGAAAATACTTTGAAAACAGAATTCATAAGTAAAAAGTTCTGTGAGATCTTTTAATGCAAATGTAGATTTCATGTGACAGTTTACTGATCATTGTTAATACTTTGGCTGTTACTGTGGCATATTTTTGATATATGAATCACTTCTGTAACAAAAGCTGTGCTAGCATGTTCTCAGTTATATCATTAGTATTGTTTACTGCTAATTATGAGGCCAAGAGAAGAGTTCAAAATGAATGCAACAGGAGTATTTGTGAAGTCTTTGGTATAACCAAATCTAAGTGAACCAGGTAGAGAAATTTACCCAAAGTTATTTTTGGCAGCTCTCAGAAGGCTAACCCGAGAGAAATGGGCCTTTGAAGGTGGACTAACAAATGATTAAATTGCATTTTTTGGCAGCTGGGGTTCAAGCCAATAACTAAATTTCCTTATTTCTTAAAAATAGCTATAAAAATTATCTTTGAAAGTATTACATAGTAGTTCCTGCCACTCCCTTGCTTCTCAATGTTTGATTGATGATAATGGGCAACTTTGTGGGTTTTGGTATATCAGTCAAGACCTTAGCACTAAAAAATACTTCAAGTGCTAACTTATCTTCAAATTCCATAATAAGTCAAGTGAGTGAAACAAGAAATCCTTGCAAATTTGGTTGTTGATTTCTGCTTTTTAAAGGAAAGATCCTATGAATGATTACTACTGCTACTTCACATATTGGGCAGTGTAAAAACAAACGACCAGATCCTGCATTCCACTTATGTGCTATATGTCTTTTCCAATTTATTTAAAATGAGGAAAAAATCTGTCTATTCAGGAATATAAATCATGACGTTAATAGCAGCAATGAAAGGCAGACTGAGACTTTTTGCACAAATTCCATTGCTGTTCTCCATTATGCAACTGGTTATTTTGAAATAAGAATGGGTAAACTTGAATGATGGGAGAGAAACCACTAGATGGCTCCACTCATTTTTGCGATGGGTAGTGGTAGTTTCTGTGTCACGTACTGCGAGAATAAGCCCAGGTTATCATGGGAAAGAAATAGTGTTGGTGCTGGCAGTTAGACTGAGATGAGGTTGACGCTTATACCAAAAAAAAAAAAATAAAATAAAAAAAAAAATCCTAAATTAGAGAGCAGGTACCCCAAATCACGAGAAAATATTTTTAAACCTTCTTTTGTATATCAGTCTCTTCTAGGAATAGAATTGGCTTTAAAATGACTTTTTTTACACCGTTTAGTAACTTATTGTACTTGGCTTTTGCATGCTAGGAATAATATTTTGTTTGTATTTTTAGAAATACATGACATTAATGTTGGATTTTTTTTAATTCCTGGAAGAAAACGTGAAGATGGGGACATGTAATTTGTATTTCCCCATATGGAAGTAATTTGATCACCTGGTTTTGTCACTTGTGGGCATGTTTGCTGCATTCTGCAGAGTATAGTTAGACTCTGTGATCAGTATTACGGTGGCCTTGCTACAGGCAGCTAGTGTAACTTGTTACGTTTTCAACTGATGTCTGACATGACTTTTCCCACCAGTAGCTAAGTTAGTCAATTTGTTTATAAATGTCTTTGCTATCTCACTGTCTCTCATGAAGTAGAAACCTGAGTTAAGATAGTGGGAATCTCTAGTCTCCAATTACCATATTCATTCAGGAAATCAGTTTTCATGCCTTTGTTTTTAATGTATTGCTGTAATTGAAGCAGAGCACGGACAGTAGTTAAAAACTTTGGCTTAATTATAATACCCTTGCTTTGCCATGAAGAAGTGAGTGGCAACTTTAGTAAATGGGTCAGTCTGATAAAGATGATTGCCAGAGCAAGGAGCTTGTATGTCCCACCACTAATTTCTCTGGTGCTCTTTCACTATGAAGAATTTTCAAATTTGGTTTATGGAGCCTGAAAGCTTTCTTGAACTTACGATCACTCCTTCCCTACTTCTTTATAGTTTTGATTAAAGTTTGTGGTTTTGACTCTTGTTCTAGTGTGACCTTGTTAGTTTGTGATAAAAGTAGGTATTCTGGGATGTTTTAAACTGAATGAAGCATCAATTACATGCTTACAATACATCTTCAAGGTACAGTAGTTGAATGTCTTAGTTTAAGGATAAGATTATCTGTATTCCAACAGCATTTTTCTTTTAATTTTCCATAAAGAATCCAGTTCAGATGAAGAGAGTCAAAAGGAGTCTACGAATGAGAGATCAAGATGGCAGTTCCACTGTTGATTGAGAGGTTGAGGAACTGGACTAATGCATGAGTGCTGTGATAAAACTGTCCAAGAGAAGGATGTTAAAACATGGACTCCCGTGTTACTAAAGCAGAGAAGAATTGGGTTCTGATCATCCTATCAAAATGGACTTTGCACTTGAATTAATCAGGGGCCTATATTGGTGACTGTCTAGTGATGGATGGATCCATTTGAGGGTTGGGTGGCAAAACTTCGCTCTAAGGTGCTGTATGCATCCAGGGAAATTACATTGCTAAGACATGTTGCTATCCCTTCGGAGAAAATGTAATGTTCTTTTCTTTTTTTTTCTTTTTTTTTTTTTTTTTAAAAAAGTTACTTAATAAAAGGTTTTGGTTTCTTTTACACTTCGTGTTTGTTCTTTCTGGCTGATTTTTTTTTAAATTGTTTTGGTACTGGAGTGTATACCTTCTTTGATGCTATTAAAGTAAGAAATATTTTAGCCAATAAGCTCTAAAGGCAAGACAAATTTTATGAAATATTTGATTTAAAATACTGTGGCTTTTATTTAAAAGTTATCTTTACTTTGTTACAATTTGCAATGAATTCTTATCCTCTTTCTGGTTCTTTCAGGTGATCAATTTTAGTTTGGGATCTTATTTTTCTTTCTCTTTCAGAATTTGCTCTATTGTCAGTGTACTTTTGCTAAATTCTCTGAAGTTGCTTTAACATGGAATTGATACCATGTGAAGGGTGGGCAAATATGACAATGAAAATGCACGTTCATGGTTTTCTGGAAAAGTTTTCCTTTATTCCATATGACTGAGGTTTTCTTAACTAATTTTTGTAACTTCTAGGTATATTCATTCAGTTGTGTATATGTACATAAACTCTCAACAGATTTTCTAGACAACTTAATTTCTCAGCAGCCTTATCTGTCCTAAAATTGATCTATCCTGTATATGTCACAGCCATTTGATTTAGACTTAGCTGCATGATACTGTACCATATTAGTCAAGAAAAATGAAGTAATTTTTAATATTACTACAGATGATGTGTTAACTTTTACATGAATTTTTAAATGGTTTTAATGTTCAAAAAATGTTCTCAAGTTTTTTTTTTTTTTTTTTTTTTTTTTTTTTTTTTTTTTGGGTGAAATTCCGTGGATTGAATAGGTTTAGGCCTTCATATGCCATTTTCACCTGGCATTTGTAGGCTGTCCTCTTGGCTTTACACTAGAAGGCCAAGAGAAGACAAACCTAGTGCTGACATAATCTCTAGATCTCAGAGATTTCCTTTAAACAACAAACAAAAATGTGTTGTAACCGTTTGGCTCGCTCAGACATTTTTGTAAATACTCCATTTTAACCATAATTGTTCATAACTGTTTAATCCAGCCATTCTGATTATACACGTTTGCCTACTCAAGATTGCTTTTGCTGTATGCTCTATGGTGGAGCTGGTACTGGTACCAGCCTAAAGGGTTCCACATTCCAATGAGTGGATTTCCTTAGTGTTGTACAAAGTTGACTGAAATTGTCTTGCGTTGTGTGTTCATTTTTTGTTGTTTAGGTGCAAAGGTTCTTCTATAACAAATAAACTAAAATTCTTTAGATTATGACAACATAGTATACTTATTCAAACCTCTTTTCATTTGGAAAGGTGATTGGTTGTTGGAGGGTGTAGCTGGAGGGTTGTTGGATGGCAAGCACGTGGAGTAGCAGTTTAAAAGGCTGTGTCTTGGTTCTGCTTGTACAAGCCAATATTTTCAGGTTGGTGGGACACTGTGTCGTGGATGGTCATGTTACCCCTCTCTGCCAGCCTCCCCTGTCTGCTTGCACTGTCTTGCTGTGATGCTTATTGGTGTGCAGGAGGTCCTTGTATTTTAATTTGTTGCTTGTGGGGAGATACATGGTAGTCAGGATGCAAGAGGTATGGGGATGCGTGGATGTCCTCTATTTTCTCCATGAGATGTCTTCACGGTGCTCAGATGTTGTACGTGAGAAACTGCTTGGTTTCTAATTCTGGATCTTGGCTATTACATGGCTTTGAGGAGCAATTTGTCACGTTAAAATCTGTACATTAATGGGTTAAGAATGGGAATTGGAAATAAGCCTTAATGGCATTGGATTTATTTTACAGCGATGCCTTCTATTAACGGATGAAAATTGTGCAGCTTTTGGATTTTTGTTCTCAAGCAAAACCACCAGGGAGGCGCTGTTGAGTTGAAAGGGGTTGTTAGCAATTGTGGGCTTTCCTTAGGAGTGTGTGAGGCTCTTGCTTCAAGCTTTTGGTATGAAGTATTGGGTGACAAATAGAAGAGCTATTGTCTGGTGATACTCCCACTTAATTAAAAAAAAAGCTACCCCTTGGGTGGGGTTGACACCCAAGGTGGGCTGTTGCTGACAGCATGGCGATTAGTTCCACTTCCATTCTTTCAAAATGGCTTGTAACAGCACCACTTCCTGTCCAGAGAGGAAGTAATTTTAGCCCCAGCCCTGAAATATTTAGCAAATCTTTAAAACAAAAAGAGCAAATTGCATTTCTTTCTGGTTTCAAAAGGGTGCCTGAGCCACATGGGGTTAAGGTGCCCCCTCAGCTGGGGTAGTTGGAGGCAGCCAGGGCTGTGGGGGGTAGCAGGCACCCTTTAGGTGGAGGCTATCTCTTTTTTTGGTAGAAATGAAGGGGTGGGTCTATGGTACATCACCTGAGTTGTGGGGTAAATGTAGAGAGTGTCAATCAAAGGCAGAGCTCAGAGCTGGGAAGGAGCTCTAGATGGCGGCTGTGCCTTAGAGAGAGCGCGCTCAGCTCCGTGCCTTCCCCAACACTTTACGCAACTTTCCCTAACTTTCGGGCAGCCTCAGGGGGCCCCCATAGCCCCTTGCCTCTCCTAGGCACTAATCGGGGGCCGAGCGGACCTTTTTCGGGCAGAAAAGCAGCTTTTGAGGGCTCCCTTTTCGTGCCTTGCTGGAAAGAAGAAGCCGTGGAGAGAGCCCAGGTCGTTGTTTTTCCAGCTTAGAAGCCATGGCGTACCTCCATTTTTGTGCGCTCTCCTAATGAGCTTTTTCCCCCGGATATTTTTGTACTAATTATCGCTTCTTTTGCTTTATCGGCAGCATATTTTTGGGATTAGAATATATATATTTTTTTCATTTTCTGAAATTCGTATTTTATCATTCCGAGTCTAAATTTTGGATCTAATGTTTTTCCACTACCCGAAACTAATATCGACTTGGTCCTGGCGGCGGTGCATGGATCAGGTAGGTGGACAATTAATATTAATATTTTTTACATTTCTGCCGTTTTTAGTCTTTTGATTTTCGACCGATTTGAGCTGTATTGGGATGACGCAATAAGATACAGAGATTATTTGAATCCTGTATTACTTTGGGAAAGTTTACAGGATGCTCCTCTACTGTGTTTGTTCTCCGATTTTTCTTTAAAAAAACAATTATTTGTTTTAAATCTCCGTTTTGCCGTGTTGATCAGTGTTGTGTATTGTTATAACAATATCATTGCAGCGTCAGGACTTTGTTCCTGATAATGAAAGCCAGTGAAAGGAGCTGGGACCTTACCTTTCTTTCAACTTTTGACAGTAAATACCTGGGCACAGGACTTCAAAGCAGACAGACACCCCTGACCCCCCTCTTAATATTTAAGAATAAAAAGATGATGAGAAATAAGGACAAAAGCCAAGGAGAGGAGGGTTCAGTCCACAGCAATGCATCGAGGTATGATCTATCAACTTTTTTTTTTTGTAAAACCTGTGAATACCCTGTTTACTTTGACAGCCTTGGGTTACTGTCGGTGCTTAATACAAAACATTTTACTGATTTTGTTTCCTTTTTAAGGAATGACCTTGAGATTGTTAGCATGCCACACCCTAATTTTTTTTGATAGCAATTTCTGAAAGTTGTGTTGTGACTTAAGGGCCCATGTCATAGTCAAAAGGTAATGTACCTTAATTCGGGGGAGCCCTTTTCTCTGTATTATGTTTTTCCAGCTTTTGAATTTCAGTTTTTAGGTTTTTTGTGCTGTGAAAAATGACCTTGTCGGTTTAGCCACTGCTGCATTGCACCATTTTACATACAAGGCAAATTTTTCTTTGAAGAATCTCAGAAGTCTAAACTTTAACTGAGGGCCATACAGAAGCCTGATGTAGTAGTAAATTATAGTAAATAGGCACAAGAAAAAGTTACATGAATGAAAAAAAGCTCATTTTAAAATATAAAGTGGAAAGTGGCTGTCTGTCTGATAACTCATACTTCAAATTTTATCTGGGCTTATAGAACTTTGATATTGTTTCAGTATTTTAGATTATTTTGATAGTTTAACCAGAGTTTACCCTGCTGGTGATAGTATTTCATATTATAAAACATAAAATGGGATTGTTAACAAGAGGCTTGAAATGCTTTGCCTGATCGTTTAATATATTTTTGCTTGGCGTGTTTTTATTTACTTTTGTCAAGTGATGAGATTCTTTACAGATTTTTATAAACTTAACCATGATATGGGAAAAGTATGAAATACTGAAAATGCTCATGTTTTAGGAATGCAGAAGTATAATTACTAAATTGCCTGTTTTGTATTTAATGGATTGCTTTATTCAAAATTGGAAAACTGAAATATACATTTTTATTATACAGAGTTTTCTCATTTTGTTAATTTTAATTAAATCATCACCTGTTTCTTTTTTCTTTTTTCTTCCCCCCGCCAATGTTTTCTTCAGTTACTTCTAAGCAATATGAATAAAAAGATTCCTAAACTGTTTGTATCAGATGTGCACTATGTGAGGTTTGCAGGTGTGTGAATAGTATTCTTAATGCCTAGCAATATTTTATCTGTCTTAAACACACAAACTTTTAATGCTGTGGGAATATATACACATTACCAAATCACTGGAACCTTCAAAAATAAGCTTGTATGATATTCTGGATATTAAAACTGCAGTCAAAATCTTAAAGTGGATGTGGGTATGATTGTTTAATGTGAAATGTTTATTAACTAAATTAGCTCCTGGGACTGCTGAAACATTATATACAGCACCTACACAGAGCTTGTATAATAATGCAGTTTAAAAAATGCATCAAATTTTCAATCCTTGCTGGTTTATGTTACTGGAAGTAATGAGTCTTAAATAGCTGGGAAAATGAAAACTTTTTTTTTATTCAACGTTGTTCAGATTATTTAAGTCTTCCTACGCTTCTTTAAAATGTGGATTTTCAACAAAAAGCAACAAGAGGTACATTTTGTTAAGGAAATCTGAATTAAGGTAGTTTATTGATGTTGAAACTGTGCTAGTTATGAGATGAAACTGGAGACATACAGCAGTATTGCCATAGAAAAGACCTTTTTTTTTTTTTTTTTCTCTCTGTCCTCGGGGTATTATATTTGCATAGTCTCACATGTGTAATTTTGCTGTTTTCATTGAAAGGGCGAGTTTAACATAATTGATCATTTACATGTAACACCTGTTGTGCAAGGAGACCTGTCCTCCTTCCCCCTCTCCCTTCACATTTTTTTCCTCAGAATAAACTCGTGGTGGGTGACATCCACTCACCTGAAGTGTGGGAACAGTGGAACACAGGATATTTATAAGTGAGTCCTGTGGAGCTGAGTTCTGACTTGTGAGTCAGCTGAATGTCGTAAAATGTGCTTTACTTCCTGAGGTTGGCTGTAAGTTGTAGGGGAAATGATTTCTAGGAAGTAAAGCCACCAGTTTGCTTTACTGTAGCCCTGAAGTGCCTTGATGTCTGCACATAATGTGCTTCTGGCCAGTTTTCTGCGCAGCTGTGGGACTAACTCGAAACGTATGAAATCATGTTACACAATCTTTGATGGAAAGCTTGGGTGGTGGAAATGGATGGATAAGGTACATAGGGGTGGTGCCATTGATTGGAGCTGAAGAAGCAAAAGATATAGGACTGACAAAATGTGATAAAACTGAATAAATGTGTATAATACCTAAGCAGACTAACTGGGGAATAGGCTTGGAATTGTGACCCTTAAATTTCCAGGCCTAAAAACAAAAACCCCAAACCCCACATGCTGAATAAACAAAACACCTTTGAGTGAGAATTGTCTCGAAAGAGGCGTTCTTGTAGGGGAAAATGCTGTTAACTGTGATGTTCACAGTAACATGAACAGCACCACCTGTCCTGTGCTATACTGGTAGTACCCATAGCAGTGAGACTTCATAAATCTGAAACTTGATGATTTTGGGTTGCCACCACCTAGAATAAAAAAGGTGGGGTGTTGGAATTACTAATAAGCACCACCTGTGTCTATGGGACTTGCATAAGTAATTGAACATAATCCTGGTGTGTTATCTAGCATCTTCTCTGTTGCATTTTTTTTAAACAGCAGCTGAGAGCATTTAATACATTCTTAGTGTGACCCAGCCCTCCTGTAAACTTCAGAAACGCTTGAAATGGAGGTTAAGGTAACACTCCCACAAGCCTAGGAGTAGGGCCTTTGCACAGGGTAAGAAGTAACGCAAGGTTGGTGCATTGCTGTAATTTCTGCTGGGATCGACTGGGTCGGTTATTGCGGTTGCTGTCCTGCTCCTGCAGCTCTGGCGCAGAGCTCAGCAAACAGCCATGTTGTTGGTGCCCAGCTGTCTGCCTCTAAAGCAGATTTTGGGGAAAATGGTGCTGGTGGAAGCGATTTCAGGCAGCTCTCTGTTCGGGCAGCTGCAGGTTTGAGGTCTGAAGGGGGTGTTTTTCCCCCGGGCGGCTACCGCAGCGAGTGCTGCAGCCGTCACAGAGCTGAGCACGCTCGTTTTATGTGGCAGCCATTTTATGGAGACGCGGGTAGATGCGAGAGAGGACAGTGCGTGTGTGTGCAGGGGGCGAAACCGCGGCGTGGGGACAAAACCTGCCCTCCCCAGCTCCCACCGAAAGCAGGGGGCATCTCCCACTGCCACGGGCAGGGCTTACAAAGCAGCTATTGCCCCCTAAGCCAACCGGGGCGGGGGGGAGAAGGCGCCGCAGCGCCTGGCATTTTGGTGCGGGTCCAGTGCAGTCACAAAATGGCTGTTCCTTTGTGCCGCAGCGCTGACAGACATACTGCACTGCGCTGCGTGCGCTCGCGGCGGCAGGAAGTTGCTGGTGGGGAGTTCAAAGGCCACCTCGCCTCGGCGGCCATTGGCTGCGCGCGCCTTGGCGGCCGCCACGCAGGAGGCGGTGATGGAGGAGGAGGAGGCGGCGGCGGCCCGGGCGGGCGGCGCGTGATGTCGGCGCATGCGCGGCCTCCTGCGCCGCTGCCGTGGCGCTGCCGCTGCCTCGCGGCTATTTTTTGCATGGAGTGCCGGCTATTTTCAGAAGTGAGGCGGCAATTTGCAAGCGATCGGGTTATTTTTGGTGCCTTTTCTTCTAAGAAAGCTTTATTATTATTTTACTTTTTAGAAGAAATCATGAGCATCTTAGTGTTTCTGCAACAACTAGCCAGTGCTACAGCGTTGTGGTTTTCAGCACTGTTAAGTCAGTTAATCTCACTGTTTTAATGGAAAATGTTTCATGTTGTTTGCTGCTGAGTTTGAGCTGACTGCAAATGCTGAATGTGGTTATTAAAACGTGTCTAACCACCGATTTCCCCTTTTCATTCTCCAAGCTTGCAATCTGCACTTTTTCTTTTATTTTTTACTGTTGTGACTATTGTGTATGAATCACACTTTGCAATTAAATTTACATCAGCGGTGCAGTGGTGACTTCAAAGAGGTTTTTTTTTTTTTTTCTTTTAAATTTTAACCCTTTAATCATCCTGAAGCTTTGAAAAGGGAAAATTCTTGATCAATACAGCACAAAAGGAATAATATGCAAGGAATTCAGTGAATCATGATGTCATGTGCAGGGACACAAAGGGGACTGTGGTTTTTTTTTTTTTTTTTTTTTCCTTCGCTTTGTTACCATTTCACATTACCCTTTCCAAGGAAATGACCTGTCTAGTTACATACATGCAATTTTGGGGCTTGGAATGTCTGTTTCCTGTTTTATGATTGCATAAACTTCTGGCAGCAATGTATATAATGCTAGCTGAAAAAAAACCTGGAGGGAAGGAAGCTGACCAACCTCAATAAGCTAGATTTGCTGAGATTTTAAAATGCTGCTGTCTGCTGCATGTGTCTTTTTAATTAAATTTTATGCTGATTAATCAAATTCTTTGTGTTCTCTAAGTGCATGACTGGTGTTTTTCTGAATAAAAATAGGAAGGTGGGAATGAGGAGCTCACCTGTGTAATTCTGTAACCCAGCAAAAATGCTTCCGTTTATGCTTCATGGTGGCTGGATGTACATTTTTTCCTGGGCATTGCTGTGCTTCTGCACACGTGTGCACATGTACTCCCCATGCTCCCCCAGCACTCTTGCCTAAATTTATTACTGCCTTCAGCCAAGACAAATTGACGTGGCTGAGATTGCAGATTAGAGCTGCTGTTCCGCTTTCTGCTGGGCTGCCGGCTCACCCGCTCTGCAGCGAGGGCAACAGTTTTTCTTATCGGAACCTTCCCCCACTTCCTGTATGAGCCAAAGCCAAATCCTCCTACAGGTCAGGGAGAGAACTTGGCATTGCAGTGAGACAGAGGTCACATCCCAGCTGATTCTAGCAGTATGTAGGGCACAGCACTTGGGAGAGCACTCGCTTCCCCTGTGTGTGTGGAGCCGTGTGGCTTTCAGTATTTGGTCTAGAATAACGACACGGATCTGTGAAACTCGTGTTAAAGCAAGCACCTTTGAGCTTGCTTGGAGGGAGGGCACGGAAAATACTGGGATGCTAAATGCTCATCGTTCAGGCTCAGTGTAGGGGAAAAATCAGAGGAAAAATCCCAACTCTGTTGCTTCCATGTTTCTCTCCTGTTCCCTGAAAGATATCCGTAGGGTTAACGGGTTAGCAAAGCGAGGGATTTTTGCAATGGCATGTCTGACTGTTTATGCAAGTTTCTTGCTGCTAGTTTGAAGGAGCAGATCAGGGTACTAGTAGCAGATGCAGTGTGACTAGCCAAGTGATTAAGCACCTGGGGTTGAGAGGGGCCTGGTAGTATCTGCACTGGAGCTCCTGATGCCATGGCCTTCCTTGTTCTTCAAACTACTGAAGCAAACCTAGTCTGGGAAGATTTTGCAGGATTTGTTGCATCTCCTGGTAATGCTGGAGATGTGCATATACCCACTATACCTTAGTTCTCCACTTTGTGGCAGGCAGAGCAGTCCTGATGGGAGTTGCCTTGTTAAATTAGGCAGCCAAGTTTTGGACATGAGGAAACACTGCCAAATCTCCTATTGCCAGTAGCTGAAATCCAGTTTAGGAAGGTGGTAATAATGGATGAAGAAAGAGTCTCTGCTGTATTATTTTTTTCCTTCAAGGAAAATAAATGCAAGCAGAACAGCAGCTGGGGGAGAGGAGAATGGCCTGGATTAGGGACGTAATTAGGTCCTGGAGCAAAGTATGTATTAGCCTACTCAGATGGTGTCTGTCCAAGGCTTTTCTGCTGTGTTTCTATTAAAAGATTTGTACTGAAATGTCACTTAAAGATGCCCTTTCCACAGGTAGGGGATACTTGTAAAGACTGCCTTCAGTTCGCTAAAGGGTCCTTGAGTTGATGTCAGAAATAAGAGTAGATGGAGAACTCATGTCCTTAGTGACTTGCAGTGAAGCTTCTGTAAATCTGTCATGCTGTTAGTCTCCTTTTCTTGGAACCAGGAGCATCTTTAAGATCTATAAGCAACAGTATGAGGCTGAGTCTTTCCAAATGTGCAGTACCTTTTATTTCGTCACTGCTTGTGCAGCGCTGCTGCTAAATTATAGTTTTCAATATATGAGTTGTTTTTAATACCTGTGGGTTGAGATCAGCCATATTATAGCATGTGTGTTCTTCTGGTCTTGGCCTCTAAAGGTAAAAAAATACCTTTCTGATTCCCTTCTGGTGTTGTGCTGGTAACTTCTCACAGGAGGTTTTGTCTTGGCAGGGCTTTTGTGAAGCATTTTGCCAAGTGCTAAGTACTTCACAGCAGTGATGCTGAACACCTCATTGCTCCGGAACCTTTACCCAGGCCATAAGCAGGTCTGTTGCAATGTGAACAATATGCTCATTGCAGCTCACCTGGCTCCTTAAAGAATGTTATGCTGTAATTATTTGGGTCTTTCACAAGTTTTATTGTTAGTTATAGAAGATATAGGGAGGAACTAGAGAGTTGATGCCAGTTGGAAAGCTTTGAATGCAATGTGATGTCCATGGAATGAAGGCTTAATGATCAATCTTAGATCTATTGTTTTTAACGGTCACTTGGCATAGAATCCTCTGGCTAGGTCAAGTTCCCTTCTTCTTGACCTTCAGGTGATTTGGAAGCAGGAAGGAATTTTTGTATATTCATGTTTTGTTAATAATTATAGGTCCCAAATTTCTGTGTTACCATGTTTCTTTAATTAAACCGCTGAGTCTCAGAGGAAGTTTGCAAATGTTCAAAGGGGGATGGGGAGCTTTCTGTACTAATTTAAGCCTAGCTCATGAGTGCAATCTAGTCTACCGTGAAGCATCTACTTGTTCTTTCCACACGATCTGGTGCTGGCAGTGTACAGAGTTGCCTTTGTGCTGGCTGCTGAGCTGCAGCCTGGCTGTCCTTGGGTGTCACAAAGCGGAGGCTGTGGTTAGGATGGATGAAGGATGTGGAATAATTCCAGGGATGGAATGAATCCCCGCCCCGTTATCTCAGCCTTACGAGGCCGTGTGCGCTATGCCGCTCCCAAGTGCGGACGTGCTCCTTTCTCTATGCGGTTATTAGGATGTTCTCAGCAGTGGGAACAGCAGCAGGAGTGAGCTGGAGTCGGCCCACAGCAAAGGCGAATGTAAAGCTCTGGTAACACATGGCCACATTCCTGGGGGGAAGAGAGATCTGCCCTTTTCAAAGTCCTGAGAACTGCAATTGTGTTCCCCTTTCATGGGGAGGGAAGGGGAAGGATGCTGCCTTTGGAGTCTCTCAATGCGGCTCCTTCATCAAGCAGGCAGGCTCTGACTCCTTTTGTCACTTTGCTGGATTCCTCTCTTTTCTTCTTCTGCTAAACATACCAGGCATTTTCAGCCTCTGGCTCACAGATGAGAGAGGGAGAGAGCCCGCTCTCCCACTCTTGAATGAACTGTTGGTTTTGCTTTATTATGCAAGCATAGTGTGGTGTCTTTGTAGTGGGAAAAAAACTTGGAAAATGCTTGTCATTCAAGAGAGTCCAGGATGCTTTACGGGGAGCTACAACAGAGCCATGGAGGATATATTTAGCTCACTATGTGCTCAGGAATTGCCCTGCCCTTGGAAGTTAGGGATTCTCTGCTGGAGACAACAGTGGTGTTGGCTGGAATATGAAAATTTCTCTTTGCTGTCTCCCCTTCCAGTCCTGTTGAGTTTGACTTGAAACTGGCACAAACCAATTCAGATGGTTATTTAGATAAGATACCTGCTGTGTCTAATTCCTTCCTTGTTACAATAGCACCATTGCCCTACTGTTCCTATTGCTGTATGTATGTAATTATCGCACGCTTTGCAAGCAGGGATTGTGATCTTTAGGTGGAAAACCTGCCTGTTTTCCATGATAACTCTCTCTCCTCTTGCAGATTTCAGGGAAAAATTACCTATTGCAGAAAGTAAGGTTGGGGAAATATTTTTCTACCCTTGCCTCACCCCTTTTAATCTCTGTCCTTTGAAGGGCGTGTTGGGTGTTTGGTAGAAGTGACCTTGTAATCTTGGGGGTCATTTGTGCTCCTTGCCAGCCAGCCCACGTTTGGCCGGATTGCATGTGTGCAATGTGCATGTTCAGAGTTTGAGACCTGCTTCCAAGCTGCGTGATGTCAGTTCTTGCCTGTACTATGCACTTAGCTCCTGTACATGCTCAGAAGCTGTCCTGAAACTCTCGTTTCTGTGTTGTCTGTGTATTCTCCCTGTCTCACTGAGTGATCTCTAGTCAGAACTAGTCTGCTGTTCCTCTTGGTTGCTTGTTTAGCTTAGAGGTAAGGTTTTCATAGTTTGGAGGTTTTTCATTGCTGCTGTGTGTTTCAACCGCATGTGTCAGCATTTAATGATGATATTTGCATGTAACAATAGGGAATACCACATTTATAAGTCCACTAGACTTAGCTCAAATGAAATATTAAAGCTGCGTGGGATCCAGTTGGGTCACCGGGTTAGTTTTCCTCTGGTTCCTTGCTGCTTCTTTTCTTGTAGAACAGTTCACATCTTGGTCTTTTTGGGAACATAAATACAGTGGAATAGTTTTAAATTTGTGGTCTACATTGAGTTAGCTGATCCTTGTTTTGAAACAAATCCAGGATCATTTCCAAGGATGGTGCCACTGGAGGATGGGTGAAGCTGGTAGCCCATGCTGAAGAGCTGCAGGGGAACAAGAAGGCTCTTTTACTGGTAGAGCTGGATCTGGCTGCTGTGTCTGATCTGAAACCCTAATGTCTGGGTAAAATGAACCATTCTGTTCACTGCAGGCAGTGTCAGCTGTCAACTGCTGGGCTCCTGGTCAGTAATTAGATAGTAATTATGAACAAGTAGCACATCTGATGGATTTACCTGCAATTTTTAAATATTACTGCAGGTACCAGGTGGGTGTGTGCTTCTGCCAAAGGCTGCCACACATCAGACAAGACTCCTCAGTCTGCAGCAGGCTTTTCAACCCTGTCACTGACAGCATATTTCCCTGGTGCTGTGGACCCGAGGTGACCAGCTGGGCTGCTGAGCTGCTGCTGGCCGGGAAGGGAGATCTTGCCTCCCTCCCCATCTCCTCTGCAGCTCCTCTCTGCTGTGGTCTGTGCGGCCCTACTTTTACTTGCTAAGCCAGCAGGAAGCTCCTCTTCAATTTTTCTGGGCTCTTCTGCTGATGCGTTAGTAAGTTACAGCGGGTTGTGAAGAGTCCAGTGAGCGGTGGAGCCAGCAGCAGGTGTGAACTGCTAAAATGGGTTGTGGAGGCTGATGGGTGAGAGCAGTCCCAGGTACTGGCTTTTTGCCTCTTGGTGGCAGCAACCTGAGATGTGCACAGACAGCTGGGCATCAGTTTTCCACTGGGTGTGTGAAGCTTTGTCTGCCATGCATAAAGGTTAAGTATGTATTTGCCAGAGGGGAAGAGTAACCTTGGATTCAGATACTGTCTGGCTCTGGGAGTCTTTGCCGAAGATCATTTGGAGTCTACCCTGGAGGTTATTCCATCAATGGGAATTTCCAACTAAGGTTGTAAAGCCCAGCACTGCATTGCTGCTGGGATTCAATATAGTGATGTGGGGCATTAGTAGCAGTTTTCTAAAGATGGATTTTTCTTGGTTTGTAAGAAGATCTTGGGCCATTAATATTCCATTATTCTACTGGCTGAAATCAGAATTGGCTATAAAAAGCCAAACTTGTGAGGTTTCAAGCTGAATGCTCTTAAAGAGCCTTCCATTTCTCACCTCTTAGTTCCAGAAACATATTTCTGGTCATTTTCTGAGGGTGTCCAGCTTCTCTGTCATCCCCTGAAAACCTAACGACTGTTCCTGCTTGCTTCTTAGGAGCTTGTAAAACATTTTGTTACTCTTAGCAAGGAAGATCTCTTACAAAATGAAATCATACTACTCACATGTGAAATATTAAATACTAATGCAGGAGGCTTCAGGAATGTGGTAATTGCTTTGGCAACTTAGATGCCTGATTGCAAAGGGTCTTATCACTGCCATTCAGCTAGTTATTTCTTGGAAGGAATGTTTCCTTCTTAATAATTTCTTTACTGATGTCAGGAGCTACTGCTTAATTAAAACAGAATTATAGCCTGAAGTACTTCTTTAAAACAATAGGAACGTGTTTTGCTGAGTCTTAGCGGATCTGAGTTTTTATGGGACTTTCTCACTTTCATAAGGGAGTTACTGATGGACCAACAACAACTTGTTGGTGTTTGTGGGTGTTCTTCCCCTATTGAATCTGGAGAGTGTTGGGTTGGTTTAAGCAGTGGTTTTTTTTTTTTTTTTTTTTTTTTTTTTCTTCTCTCCCCTGAGACATGCGAACTTAAAGCTTAGTTGAAAGTAGGTCTTTTAGAAATTAACTTAAGGTCATTAAAACAGAGCATATTCCAAAAATAGGCTTAGAGAAAGGGATTAAGTCTCTGGTTACCTACAACAGTAAGGATTGATTTGGTGTGTAATGTTGCTAATCTTGCTACCTTGCTGGCAGGTAGAACTTTGATAGACTTGATGATACTTAGAAAGGACCTTTTGTGAAATTATGCTTTTTTTTTTTTTTTTCTTTCTTTCCTCCCTTCATTCTGGGTTTCAAGAGGCAAACACATATGCTTTTGTCTCCATAACAGGATTTCTAAGGTTTTAACAGAAGGAATTATTTGTAAAGCCTTCTAAAGGACATGCCATTTCCCAGCTACATTTGCTTCCTGATAAGTTCATATGTACCTGTACATGCAAATGTGTATGTGTGATCTGTTGTAGAGAAATCATCCTATTTTCAAGTGACATTAATTCACATCTAAGAAAAAGAATAATGGCAGTACCTAGCTATGCTGTGAATAATACCTATGAATAATGGATATTCATGTGCATAAAGACTAATAAAGCTTAGGACTGTGAGAAACAAAGAGCTCCAGAGTGGGAGGAGACCGATAATTACTGTTCAGCCTTTAAACAAATAATGCCAATACCGTCTGGCCTCAGTCTAGGTTGTGTTTGTAATTTCTTCCAGCTATTGCCAATAAATCTGCTTGAAGAAAAAAATATTTTCTTCTTTCATGTGTCTGGTGGAGAACCTCAGCTTCTGGAACATGAGACGCCAGCGTGATTCAGACACAGAAGGTTGGATGTCTCCAGTTCCCATATTTTCCTGAAGGTCAGGTCCTCATCCTGATATACAATGGGATGGCCGGTGGCTTGTGGGAGCCTCCATGGGACGCTGTGGAACCTGTCCCGCTTCCCATAGAAGCAGGGTTCCATAAAGCTAGGGAGGTATCATTTCCTTGAATGTTGTGGCAATGTTTCCTAACAAAAACCCTTCCATTTTCTTGGAAAAGGAGCCATAAAAGCTTGAAAATTCACCAGCGAAAGAGCTTCAACACTTAAGTAGAGATAAAGTAGCCTCAGTCGCAAAATAGTGTGGTTGAGTGGCACTTTGAGGGGAAACGTCAGCAGATTTGTGCATAAGTTCAATGGAAACATCGAGGTAGACCCCTCTGTGGGAGAGGTAGGCGAGTGGGGAGAAATGGTGCTCATGCTGGCGGGAGACGTAGCCGGGCTGGGAGTGAGGAGAGAGTTGGGCTGCAAAGAGCCGCGGTGGACAAGCGCAGGAGCGGGAGCTCCAGGGATTGAACATGGAGAGGAGGTGAAAGCCGGCGAGAGGGTTGGAGCGATGGGACACGTCGCTGAGCACTGGACTGCGCCTTTGGTTTGTGTGGTGGACATGGGATAAACATCGATACCGCAAGGCCTGGAACAGCAGTCGTTTAACTTGATTTTCCAGCTCTCCTAGGAGAGAGCAGTGTGAGAGCTCTGTGCCTTTTGCGAGAAACCAGGGCAAGGAAATGCAGCAGGCGGCAGTGAGAACCCCTCTCAACTCTACTGAAAAATCATCACTTCTCTTGCTTCAGGTTGTGAGATTTTAACTTGCAGCTCATCTCCCCCCCCCTCCTGCCTCCTTGCAAAGTCCTTCCATTCTGGGAGTCGTGAGCACACGCAGCCCGTGCAGCGATGAAGCCGTAAGATGGTGGAAGAGCAGGCGCTGTGAAATGGCGGCTGGGAGCCTGGCTGCGCGCCCAGGGATTCCTGGATCAGGCTCCGGCGCCCGCGCGGCTGCTGCCCTCTGCCCGCTCCGGGGGAAAGCGCAGCTGCCGCTCCGGGTGCCCTGTGGGAAGGCTCGGATCCGGCAGCCCCTCCGGGGGTTCCCTCTGCAGAAAAACGGTTGGAGATTTTAAAGGAATTTGGGAATTCATCTGGGAGGAGAATATTTCTTCCCATGGGGTGCATTAGTCCTATTTGCACGTGCGTATATTTAAAATACTACTTGACTGTAGCAGAGATGCTTACATCCCATACATTGATTTCTGCATTTTTTATGTAATTATATTAATGCTTTTTTATTTTTTTCTTGAAATGTAAAAACTGGGTCAAGCCTCTGCCTTTTTGTTACTTCTGTATAAAAGGCAAAATATTAAAAATCTGCTTTCCTGATGAATTTTTTTGTCTCTTCTTTTCATGGTGTTATATTTAGAATATATTCTTAATATGAAGGTACCTAGCTGCAGATCAAGATACCTAGAAAAGAAATGCTCCTTGTTCAAGATGTTTACAGTCTCATTATTGCTGCACTCCTTTTTAGTTCTTGTGTCACTATTGGATTTGTATTGTTACTTGCCATTTTCTTTACTAGCTTGTAGGCTGTGTGTGGTAATGAGTTTTCCATTTTAATGGGATTTGAGATGGAATAAGAACGTATGCTGTTGGAGAGACTGGTCAAAGGTAACTGGAGTATTCTGGCTCCCTGAGAGAATAGTACACTTCTAAAAGAGTTTGGCCTCCTTTGTTTTGCTGAGAAGCTTGAATTTTGAGTATGTAAATATTCTGTATATTAACCTATTTTAACAACAAACATAAAAAAAAAAATCCTAGTTGATGTTCAGCTCTCCTGTTTTTGCACACTGTAAGAAATGCAGTCTTCACAGCACTGGTGCCATCTTTTAAACAGAAACTCAGCCATGTGCTCCCATGAGCTGCTCTCTGCTGTTCTGTGGCTGAATTCACTCTTTTCTGCAAGAAATGTGGTATTTACCCATGTGTACCATTATGCATACATGGTGCTGGCCGCTTTCCAAAATGGGATGTGGGATTTTTTGGAGCCCTAGCTGTAGCACGCTGCAGGTGGTGGAGCACTGCACCAGAGCAGTTGCTCGCCCTTACTGGGGAGGGGGGAATCTCTGGGCTCTCCAGCCCCAGCAAGCGTTGCTTTCCTTGCGCCGAGCAAGACGGTTCCTCCCAGGAAGACCCGTGCTGTTAGTGCTGCTCCTCGTGGTACCAACCCTCCTGCTGCACTGGCTGATGAGCAGGAGAGGCAGCAGTGGAGCCTGTGCTCTCTTAAACTGTGTCCTGTCCTGGGAAGGAATCGCGTCCGCTTCAATACGGCGCTGCAGGGTGTCTGCGTTGGGCCGTGCAGGTCGTGTGTCCACATAGGTCACTCCAAGCCTCCCTTGTACCTGGGTGTGATGCCCGTTGCTCGCTGCGTGTGTCAAAGCTGGGGGTGGTACAGTTAAAATGTAATCTCTTCTCTCTCTACCATCAGTCACTCGGCATCCGAAGAAGCCTCTGGCTCTGACTCTGCGAGCCAGTCTGAAAGCGAGCAGGGCAGCGAGCAGGGCAGCGAGTCAAACAGCAGCTCCGAGTCCTCCGAAAGTCAGTCGGAATCCGAAAGTGAATCAACGGGTTCCAAATCCCAGCAGACCCCTCCTGAAACCAAAGAAAAACCGGCCTCTAAGAAGGAAAGGATAGCAGATGTTAAAAAGGTATTGCCCCTGCTGCTCTGCATAGCCGTGCGCTACTTACCCCTCTGCCCACACGGAAAGGCAGATTACCAGAAGGAAAAAGGAGGAAAAAAAAAAAAAAAAAGTTAACAAAAACGTTTTTGACTTGGTGACCATTTTGCTGCCTTGTGAATGCACACAGACCAAGAGCCTCCTGCTCTGGCTTCCCCAAATTGCTCCTTGGTCCGTTGGTGGTTTTGTGAGCAGGAAGGAGCTCGTGTGTTCGCTGACCTGACACAGCCCTTCAGGTAGAGATGGGGCTGACAGGTGTGATGAGAGGCAGGTGCCTCCCTGTCATTGGTCAGCGGCCTTGTCATTTCACCCTTTCCCTCTCCCTCCATCCTCCCACTGGACACTCCTGTCTGTACTTTCCTTTGCGAATAGTCAAGCTTCCTCGTGGAGCATAACCAAGAAAATACGTGTTTGGGAATCAGTTGGGTTTGTTTCCATCACTGCCTGTTGCTTCCAAAAAAAAAAAAAAAAAAAAAAATTAACTTTTATTAATGATATCTAGAGCAGTCATTCTTAGTTTTTTTTTGTTGTTGTTCCCCCCGCCCCAGTCATTCTTTAGGTTCACGCTGCCCATACTGTTATGGGGGAAAGAAAGATTGTAGCATCTAATGTGCGTGGTGTCCCAGAGCAGAAGTTGGGCCTTGGTCACCCTTCTTTGAGGGATGGAGGCACCTGAGTAACACAGTGCAGTACAGAGTGAGAAAGAGGAGCCCAAATGCCCATTTGGAAATAGGAACTCTATGAGCTGAATTTAGGTGGAGCAGAGGGAAATCAGGTTAGGTCAGTTCTGTTTGTGGTGTGTAGCAATCCTGGTCCTCTAAGCTGTGGTTTGCAGCTTGTTCATGAGCGAGATTTTTGAGAAAGTTGCTACGTATGTTAAGACTGAGAAGAGCAGTGATTTAAGCCTAGGTTCCCCAGATATCTGCAAAGTGAAAGTGAAGGATTTTTGTTAGACAACTATAGTTCTACCCTATAGAAATTCATAGGCTGCCTGCTCAGGCCATGCTGCATCTCCCATGTTCATCTGGCAAGGAAGGATGCGTTTGTCAGGGAGCTGTCATTATACAATATTCAAGTTTCTGTTTTATCCTTAGTAAGTGGGGACTGAAGGATGTTGTCTTTTTCTCTAAGAACATGTCCCTGACAACAAAGATGAAATTTATCCCAGGAGGGAGTGCATCCATAAACAGAGTGATAATTAGAGTGAGTGAAACATGGAAGGGTCAGTATACCCTCTAATAAAAAAGCTTCTCCCTTCCTTAATTTCCTTGTTGCTGGGTGTTTCCCTAATTGGGGTCTAATCATCACTTAGGCTTGTTGATACCTGTTCCCCTTGAATAACCAGTGCAATTAATTCTTGTTGTTCATACTTTGTTTCTGTTCAGATGCACCCATAAAGGTCAGGTTAATTTGTGAGGTGCTATCAGATTTATCAGGGGAGTCAGTCCCTTATCCAAAGCCCATACCATTTAAAAATGAGCAACCAGCCCTTCACATGGTTTGGGGAACACTTAGGTTTGTTTGGTGAGGTGGAGAATAAACAAGCTCTGAATTCATTTTTTTTTCTATGCTTGTGTGCCCAACAGAAAGATAGCAGAAAAAATACAGACTGCAGCCTTGCATTCATCATGCTTTCAACCTCAAGCTGCTGCTCTGTCTAGCAGTGTATTTTGATTTCTTTTTCCTGACTGTGATTTGCAGAGACACGGGGACTGGGAACAGGGAGAAGCAGAAGGAGAATGGATAGATTTAGAAATCTGTGGAGGATAAACTCTCTTGAGGGATAGAGTTGGATGTCTGAGAGGCATGGCAGTGGTTCATGTTTTGCTTGTAGAGCTGCTGATGTCCTGTGCCACCAACACAGCTCTGCGTTCATGTCCCTCAGGTCATCAGTTCTTGTCTCCTCCTTCCTCTGCCTATCCAGAGAGAACAGATGCATGTTTTTGTACCCCTTGTGTTAAACCATTATGAGCCTGTTTACAGCAAACGTGGTTTTCAGAGCCCAGCCATCCGCAGCAACAGGCTCTGCACGTCCTCGTGTTCTGCGCAGCCAGCGCGCATTGGCATCAGTGTGTTGAGGAGAGGACAGCGGCCCCGCACGTGGCCCTGCCGCGCTGCAGGGTGCCTGCGTGCCCAGGTGTCCGCGGGGCACTGCGGAAGTGTAACCTGCAACGTGATGGTGGCCCAGCTGTGCAGCTGAAGACACTACAGGAGCTTGTTCCGGGAAAGTGGCATAGCAGCCTCTGCCTGTAACCAGGACAAAGCGCTGCTGGGGCCACAGTGTAGCACCTGGACAGTGACTCCTTCCCGAATTAAAGCTGCGGCGTGGGTGGCGGGAGAGGCTGCATTGCAAGTGCTGCAGCGGAGGTTGTTGCCTTCCCGCCGGCAATCAGAACTCCAGCTGCCCCCGTTACCATGGTTTGGAGGGCATTCCTGGCTCCATACACCATCCAGGATGGGCTGCAGACTTCCCTGAGCTCTGGTATGTGCCAAGATGCTGCTAGTGACTATATGTCACTGTGCTTCTTGGGTAGCTGGTGAGGTTTTCTGTAAAGAAAAGAGATCAGGGTGAAAGCAGTTGGTGAGAGCGGATCATCTTTCCATGTTGGTGGGTCTCTTCTTCCCACGTGTGGGGTGTCGCATCCTTAACTTCTGCATTTAACTGTTGCCTGCAGAGACTGGGTGTTTCAATACCCTCTCCTAAGCCTAAAGGAGCTGGGAAGTATTTTGTAACTTGAGAGAAAGATGAACTAGTATAAAAACAACACTGAGATGAAATATGCTGCTTTAAAGCATTGACAAATAGTCCAAAATAATCCTAATCGCTTTCAGTCAGGTTTCTAAGTGCTCACCTACTGGTCCCTGCTACTAGAAGTCTGTAACGGTTCTCCATTGGTTTTTCAGAAACTCGCCATCAAACCTTTCTAAAACAGAAATAATTGGGGTGAAGCAGGCCTTCTGATGGTCTGTTTATTTTGCAGATGTGGGAAGAATACCCTGATGTTTATGGGGTTAGGAGGTCAAACCGAAGCAGACAAGAACCGTCGCGATTTAATATAAAAGATGAGGTAAGAAAAAAAAAAAAAAAAAAAAAAAGATGAGGGATTATTTAACATATAAAAGTAAACAAAAGCACCCAAAAAACAAAGGCAAGTGTCATCTGCGTCACCTTGTAAACACTGAGTTCTAGCCTGGTTCACGGATGTTGGAGCTCCCAGTTAAGGTCCCAGTCCCACAGTTGAATCTACTTGGCCTCTGGAGTCAGTGGGACCCTGTGTGGGCTGAGATCTGCATGCACTGATCTGATTGCTGGAGTGGGGCTCAGTGCAAGTCATGCTCTGCCATAAAACACCTACTGGAGAGAAGGAGTCTGTGTAAAAGAAAACAAAATGAATCCAACCGGGAATCAAGGAAACTTCCCAGAAACGGCTCACAGCAATAACACAGTCTTTGCTGCCCATCCCAGAGCGGATCACAGTGATAAATGCATTTGTGTGTGTGTGTGTTCAGCTTTATGAACCGTCACTTTTCTTTGGTTGAATATTGGGAGTATTTTATGCTTCAGCTGAATGTGAGAATTGTTAGGACCTGGCAGATAAATCTTTAAATAATTCCATTTATCAGAACTCTTTTTCTGGTTACCTACCTTCATTTTACATGTTGCAGACTTTGTGTGTGGAACTTCTCGTATGCAGATTTTCAGGAAGGTTGAGTAGTTTTAGAAGAGGGAAGATAAATGAGAGAGGGGCTTGGTTTTAGCAGCTTAGGATTTAAAGGTAGGCACAAAAATGTGCAGCTGGGAATCTGAAAATAAGTAGCCAGATTTTCAGAGGAGCTGGAGCGCAGTGGTGCTCCCTGAAGATCCGGCTATTTGTTCTTCGGTGCCAAAACACACGTTCGGATGCCTCACAGTTGCACACACAGGTTTGTAAATCTGGGCCTGACATGGCCAGAGTCACGCGGCAAATCCAGGGGCAGAATCCCCGTTTCCAACTCCTTGCTCCGGCTCTTTATCCTTTAGGCACGCATCACCCGCGGTGCCACTGCCCAGGTCCCCCCGCCTCAGACTCCTGTGCTGGATGTCCCGCATAGCAGCAGGTTAGGAAGGGGCTTGTAGCACCTCATTGACGTAGCTTTTGTTTTCCTTTTCAAGTTCGGCAAAGCCCAGACTCGCTGGCCGCCTCTCTGTGCGATGCCGCAGCATGCACTGTGCTGGCGATGTCAAACCCATCCCAGACCTCCGCTGCAGACCCGAGTGCCCTGTAGGGGCTCAGGTAAGTCCTGTCTTTTTTTGTTTTACAATATTACGTGGTTTTGCAAATGTTGTTTTCCTTTTCAATATCTTTATTTCTTACTATTTAAGGTACGATAAAAGTAAAAAAAAAAACAAAAAACTGAGATGTAAAAACTTTGCTATACCACAAAATATTGTAAAAAACAAAAAAAATCCTTTGAACAAAACCAATTCCACTGTCAAGTGAAGCAAAGCAAAAAAAAACAAAACAAAACAAAACAAAAACAACAACAACATCTCTGACCAAATTGGTCCCTATTCCATCTCTGCCCCCAGCGTGGCGCTGACCGGTCCCCGTAGGGCAACTCCGCTCTGCAGCAGAGCCCAGTGGAGGGTGCAGTGAGTCAGGAGCGCAGGGTTGGGGCCTCACAAAGAGCAGGGGGCTGCAGGCCTTGGCTTTCGAGGCCCTGAGTGCTCGGCAGGCGGTAGCGTAGCCAGCGCTGCCCGCTGCCGAGCACCCCGCGCGCCTGCTGATGCTGGCGGGCGCTCGTGACGCCGAGCACCTCCTTGGAGCACTTTCTGCCTTCCAAGGATAAGCGGGTCCTCAGTGCTCTCGGCACTTGCCGTTTGGGACTTCCAGCACAGTGTCTAGGAGCTTTTACCTGCTTTCTTCCCTAATAATTCCCTTCCCTGCAGTCCTGGTGAATAGCAGCTCCCCAGGCGGCAGCGTTTCAGACCTCTCACTGACTTGCTCTGCTCGGGGGATGTGGCCGGCGTGTGCGTAAGTGATGGTGGCCCGTTTTAGGGGAGCCTCTGCTTAATTTAGGGTCATGTTTCTGTTTGAAATGGCCTCCTGGGACCTGACCCGAGGCCATCCCATGTGTTGTGCAAGTCTCCGAGCAGCAGTCAGAGAGGGTGAACGTTTCTAACCAATGCCGAGGTGTGGGCTAGGAAATGGGAAGTGAAGGTGCAGCGTTGCATGCGGGTAAGGCGTTTTCTTTTTTTTCAGAAGACCAGAGCTGTCTCCAGGAACTGGAGCACATGTGAGTTTTCAGTAAAAAGAGTACTTGCCCTGGCCTTCTCTTTTTGCCATCAATT
Source organism: Nothocercus julius (assembly GCA_013398735.1). Lineage (NCBI taxonomy): Eukaryota > Metazoa > Chordata > Aves > Tinamiformes > Tinamidae > Nothocercus > Nothocercus julius. Next base: position 1,294,402 of record VZSV01000026.1, on the reverse strand, counting down.
AATCAGCTTCAGGTTTTAGTAAGGAGAAGTGAGATATTCAGAACAGGTGCCTGTCAGAATATTCTGAGGCAGTCAAGAAATAAATGTGCAGAGCGGATGTAATTTTTTTTTTCCATAAAAAGCATGGTTTGTGGTTGGAATAAGTAAGAAAATGCAAAATGCATCTGTTCTGTGAAAGAAGGGCCACGTATCAAGTGCCAGAGGTGCTCACAGAACACGTTTGGGTTTGTTACTGGCAAGAAAAAAAAGTATTGCACACTTGCATTTTTATTAATGCTCTCTCTCTCACACACATCTTTGCTGAAAATTCAAATGCTTCCACTATTACTAGGGGAGAAAAGATTAAAAAACAAAACAAAACCAAATCAAACAAAAAAACCTAACCTGGTGAGTTAAGATATTCTGGCATTTCTGAAACAGTCCAAAACAGCCCCTTCAGCAGACCCATAGGGCTCCCAGAGCTCAAGAAACAGGAGAGCCCTTGAGGGCCCTTTATTCCTTCTCAGCGCTGACACTAGACTTTTGTTTTTGTTAAGCCTGAAATGAACAAACTCTTATTTTGCTCTTGGTCAGAAATGAAATCTTGGCTCTGTTTTAGCAAGTTTTACTCTCTCCTAGGGTGCAGTGTGGGTGCAAGAGGCCCCTGTGCACCGTGCCGTGCTGCCCCAGGCTCCGTTTGTCCTGCTTTGGGTGCCTTTGGGCCCAGAAAACGCTGTGGGCAAGGTGTAGGACCAGAGTTTTTAAAGTTGCTGCTCTGTGTTCCTCAGCTGGCTGCTGCAGACACAGTATTGCATAGCATTGGCCCATGGCAAAATACATGACTAATCTAGTAAAAGGGGTGTCCTCTTCAAATGCTAGGAGAGAGAGAAAGGATAAATCAGGTGGCAGAAGGAGTCAGGGAGAGGAGCTCCCTGTGCTGGAGATGTGAGAAATGCATCATGAGGAGTCCTAATCCAGAGGGAAGAGTGGCCTGGGAGTAAGTTGGGCATTTCTGTGGTCACCTTGCAAGGGGCTCAGCCCAGGAGGGGAACTGGGGGCTGGGAAAGCAGAGCCAACCTCCCCTTGGCTGCTCAGGGGGCAGCAGCTCCCCCAGGGGGGCTCTTGGACCTGCTCTGCGCTGCCGTTTGGCCAGCGTTGCCGGGCAGGCTCCAAGAGCAAAAAACATCCAGCCAGCCTCGTTTCCCGAGCTGGCAAAACCCCTGGGCGGAGCCCGGGGAAGATTTTGTCGGCTTGGTCTGTGTCATGCAGGGGGGTGACCTCATTAAAATACAAGGCACGCGTGCTGTCCCTGCTTCGCCATTGCTGCAGTGAGCTGCCACAGGACTCGCTCCGGAGCCGGCATGTGCCCAGCTGCTGAGTGTCAGCTTGACTTCCTTAAGGAGGAATTGGCCATGGCCAGAGCTTGTGGGTTTATGCTGATAAAGGGCTGTTAAAAGCCCAAGCTCTGTTTGTGCTGGCGGTGGTGCAGATACCACCCTGGGACTGATTTGAGCAAGTCAGTTCTGCAGCTGAGCCCGGAAGTGTGGTCTCGAGGGGAATTAAGAGGCTGCTAAAATGTGCTCATGCTTTCTAATTATTATTAATGTGTAAAATGGTAGGAAGCAGCTTTCTGCTCCGAGCTGGAGCCTGGCAGCCCGAGGGCAGCATGTGCCAGGAGGGTCGGCAAGGAGAAGCAAGCGGGAGCGCGCGGAGCCTGAGCCACGTGCGCGGGGCCACCACCGCAATTCCCGGCATCCGCGCAGGAGGATGTGGGAGCACAGGGCAGGCAGATGACTCAGGCTGGGGACTGGCTGGGTCACAGGAGATAGACTTGATGTGCGGCCAAAAGACACAGCGATGCCTTTGAAAAACACGACTGAAGGCAGCTGAGCTGGAGTCATAAGTTAATTCTGTGCAAGGCAGAAAGAATGAGGAAAAGATGATTAAGTGCTAGAAAATGAACATGAGCTATGCAGAAACAGTGACGGAGCAAGAAGAATGAGACGGGTCAGAAAGGTGAACGCTAGAACTTCGAAAAACAGGATTTTTGGCAAAGAGGTGATGTCAGAGTTTCAGGAAGCACCAAAGGTCATATTTGGCTTTCTCCAAATCTGATCTTCTCTGACATAGAAGAAAATCCAGTTCTCATTACTCATGATTTGACAAAAGACAGCATAAAGTGAACACGTGTTGAGGAACAGCTCTTGAAAAATATCCCAAAATTTGAGTGGCAAAGCAGCCTGCTGCAGAGGGTGGTTGAGAGATTAAAAGATAAAAAGAAAGTTGAGGAGTGCCAAATGTTACTATTTAAAACTGAATTCTGTGGGAGGCTTCTCTTAAGATGTAAAGGTGAGACCCTCAAAATTGTTAGCCAGTCATTTGCTACCTGGACACTTGGTCTAAGAGTGCAGAAAAGTAGGTACATGAAGGACACTCATACCAGGGAGCAGTACACAAGGGGCTATCATGCCACGTCTAAATCTGACACCGAAACAGTAAGATTCAGCAAAGGTTTTGGTCTAAGGGGTCATCCAGTGCTTCAGCTTATTTCGGTAGAAACAGCGATGGAAGCAAGAAGGGAATTTGAAACGGTGAAAGGAAAGTAGGGAAATGGACATAAACGATTCAGGAAAAAAATAGAAGTGTAGGGGCTGTCTCCTCAGTGCTTGGGCTTTTCTCGTTGCCATTGCAGCTTACACCGGCACACTGTATTCTTGTATTTGCAACTCCAGGTGGTGAATTTGCTTAGTTGCTTCGAGGAAGGTGGGTGGAAGTGCTGGACGCACAAACTGAAGGACCAGTGGGTGAATGATGGACATAGTCTCAGAGCTAAACCAAGGGTCACTTTTGGTGGCTTTCTGAATTCTGCAGCAAGAAGCAATATAAATATAAAAGCACTATAAAATATCAGAAGATTTGAGATGAGCAACATGCCTAGAGCAAGCAGTCTCTAAGGCTGCTTCTATCATTCTAATACTATTTTAGAAATGTCATGTTGGCTTCTTCATCTCTTTTCCCTGTGTTTTTTACAGCAGGTATATCAGGAGAAGTCATCTGTTCACGTAGGAATATTATAGCTGTGATAACTTGTTTTCATGACTGACTAGTTTTTATTTAAAAAAAATGGAGTTGTCTCCAAGATTTTTAACTGTCTCAGCCTCTACAGTTAGACACCTACATGTAGACTACTACAGCAAGTAGTTTGAATATTTCTAGATATATTTAGCTAGATGGGCTTGATTTATGGAGGTTAGAAACCAGAGAACACAGTTCTAAGTAAATCCATCCATTATATTTGCTAGGGAAGCAGAAAACAGGAAAGGACACTCTTGCGAAAACAGTAATGTCTTTTTTATAAAAACTTCCTTCCTTATGAGAAGTTTCTCTAATATAAGTGTAGATTTTAATGCATTTGTGTGACTGCAGAAGCTAGGCCTTCTGCAATCACAGGCTTAAACAAAAAAAAAACCCAAAAAACACAGGAATCATACTGATCATACTATGGGCATTCATGGAAATGCATCTGCCCCTGCACTTTCATTCAAAAGCCTTACAACGTTGCTGAGGCTTAACCTTACGGTAATTCCAGAAAGTGTGAAAGTACCAAATAGCCAAAAAGCACAAAGTCAGGCTGCCTTTTTCTCAAGGTAATGCTGAATTTTATGTCACTTTATGTCTCAAGAAGAGCTAAGAACAGCTGAGCCCCAGGAACTGCGTGTGAGGTCTGGTGGGTCCAATGCCCCCTGCACGTCTGTAGTCCGGGGGGGATTGCAGGCACTGGAGGGAGGGCAACCTGCCTGCCTGGCCAGTGCCACCGCTGCGGTGGCATCTGCAAGCGGTCGGTGCTGACACACACGGTCATAGCCATGCTCGGTGGCTCCAGCACAGATGTTGCACAAGGGGCTTTCAGCCTCTCTCCTGCGCTACCCTTTTCTTACTTTGCAAAAGCCATCGCGTTGGCCCTGCCGCCCGGTGCTCAGGCTTTGGTGGCACCGCAGCAGCCAAAGAGCCCCCGGCCTTAGCTGAGGTCGGCCTGCATGCTTGCACTGCAGCTCCTTCCCTGAGCAGACGGTCTGGAGTGACACCTACAACCTGATTTTTGTCTTTTTTTTTTTTTTTTTGTCTTTTCGATTAAAGGCAAGTAGCGAATCTGAAAATGAGAGCCCCAAAAGAAGAGGCCAGAAACAAATGAAAAAAACGTAAGTTTCTAGGGAGAGGGGTTTGAGTGGTCTCCCTTTGTTTTATTTTATTTTGCAGAAAAGTAGTTTCCTGATGTTTGAGGGAATGTTTCCATTGTCAACGTGGAAAGCTTGTAGAATAAATTATTCCGTATTTTCAGTATTACTGTTTGGGATGATTAAATCTGAAGTATGAATGTAGATGAGTATAATTTCCCAACTTTTCTGTTGCTTATTATTTCCACATTACTTGTGACAGAGAATTCAGACAAGTCAGGTTCTTTTTTTTGTTGTTACTCTTCCACTTCCCCATCAGTTTTAGTCACGTTCACAAACACTTAAAATAATTCAGTCCCCAGTTCTCTTTCCTGCCTACTTCTTCGATTAATGGATATAAGAATGACTTTTTTTAATCATTCATAATTCTTTGATAAAAGGACCTGTACTTAAAAAAGGGAACTTTGAATATTTATTTGCCATAACTCTGTTCATTTGCAGTCACATTTTACTTCCTTTTCCATCTACTAAGTACTTTTTAGTTTTTCTAAACACTAAAATGAGCTAAAGGGAACCTCAAGCTGCCAGCTGGAGAAGTCTTAAAACATGGCAACATGCCACATGGTCCAGCTCCCTTTCTCCTGTTGCTTGTCATTTGATTTTTCATCCAGCTTTGTATACTAGTGTAAAACAAGGAGGATTAAGGGTAGTGAGGACTATGGAGATACTGACCCCTTCTATGCAGGGGGAGTAATCACTGTGGATTCCCTCAAAGAGAGGAAGGACTCCTTCAAAGGGCATTCGGGTGCGGAAACTTTGCTGTAGTTTTCTTCCTGAAATTGAAGGAACCTCCTTCCTCCCACTGATGATAAAGTGAAACTTTAATTGCACAGTTAGATGGCATGAGGCTTCCTGCTCTGTTTTCAATGTTACAAGACCATCATGAACCTGTTCATGTTGGAGTTTCCCTCCCCAAGTAAAAGCTTTGCACTTTCCAGAAATACTGTCTGTTTATGTAGAAACCACCTATAAGATATTTCCAGCTCATCTCAGAAATGTGTAAGTGGAAATGCAGAATAAGAAGTACAACTAGGCCACATGTCCTAAGAACAACACTCACTGCTAACTAAAACCTAGGCAAGGAGGCATTCTCCTGAAAGCAGAGAATCACAGCAAAGAACCCCAAATGCAAAACCCTGAAGAAGTAGACTGCAGTGTTGAACTTTTCCTCATATTTATGGCCTGCTAGTGTTAGCTTGGTTATCTGCTTAGCCAAGCATTTGTGTTGAATTATGACTGCTTATTTCTGACTGTAGAAATAAATGGAAAAGAGAGGTTTCTGGTGAAGAAGAGGATGAAGATGGAGGGGAGCAAGGTACCAGTGCAGAGAGTGAGCCTGAACCGAAGAAGGTTAAAGCAAGAAGACCTGCCCAAAGGAGGTAAGGAGTGGTTGGTGCAATCTGTCTTTTACTCTGAATGTCCTTAGTACTGTGTTGGGTGGAAAGGCAATCTCTAGTGCTCTGGATGTGCCTTTCCTTTCATCTTCCTCTTGATGGTGAGTCAGTGGATCTTGTTGCTCTCTCACTTATCTATTTCCTGCTCCAGTGAGTGATGCAATGGTTTCCATGGTAGGTAGAGGAGACTAAATCTCTGCAAACTTAATATTTGAGATTCATGCTTTCCTGAAGACTTGTTAAAACATACCTTTGTGTAAAAGACACTACAGTAGCTTTTTATTAATGCTTATTTTAGAACAGTAGCCAAAACCAGTGTTAAAAAGCCTCACAAACCCCAGCGTGGGAAGAAGAGAAAGAAACAAGACTCATCTGAAGATGACGATGATGATGAAGATGATGAGACTCCCAAGAGACAGACTCGACGAAGAGCAGCCAAAAATGTCAGGTATCAAGAAATTTGGGGTTGTATGTGATGGGTGTTCATGGGCTGGGGAAGAAGTCACTAGCTAAATTCATTACTGAAGTCACTCAATGCCTCATGTAACCCAGAAGAGACAGCCTCCTCTGTCCTGTGAATACCGCAGACTGAGGTGGGGTTATTTTGACAGATTCATGCTACTAACATCTGATTTTTCTGTACTGAGTTTTGCCATTTGTAAAGCAGGCAATATTTACTAGTCTGTCTTAAAGAAGTGTGAGGAGGTTTGCTTAATGTTTCTGAAACACTCTAAAATGAGGTTAAGGGTTGTAAACTTTTAAACCAAAATAACTGAGAAAGAGCATCTGTACCAGAGTGGAGCAAATCTCTGAGAGTGGCTGATAAGTGGTGCCTTGGGACAGGATATTGAGACACAGTAGAAGTAAAACATCCATTTGCTAATATTCCTTCCCATCTTTTTTGTCAGTCAACTAATAAGAGACTTGCACAGAGCCACTTCAGGCATTTTTTTTGTGGCTGCATGTTCATCAAAGGTGAAACACAGTTCCTAGGGCAGTGTAGGCACCTGGGCAGTCTTTCAACTCTGGAGTGAGTGCACTCACTCTCTGCAGCTTTCACGGTTAAGTATGAACGTATCTTTCACTGGACAGAAGAGACTCTCTGTTGGTGGTCTTATATTGCTTGTGCTGCAGGGATGGTTCCCCCTCTTCGTGAAGCACCTGGTGTTGGCTGTTTTCAGGGGGAGTAGATGGAGTAGACAGAGTATTAGATATGTATCTGATATGGTCTAGCCATCTGTGTGTCTTGGGGACAAAGAAATTCGTGTGCTGAACAGGTACTGCACCCTAGGATAAATGCTCCATCCTGTGACATTCTGTGTATTTGTGGGCTAGGAGAAGTCAAGAGCTTTTTATCAGTTTGGTTTTGATCCTGTTCAGTTACAAAGAAGATGATGATTTTGAAACGGATTCTGATGACCTGATAGAGATGACTGGGGAAGGAGCTGATGAACAACAGGACAACAGTGAAACTATTGAGAAAGTCTTGGACATCAGGCTTGGAAAGAAAGGAGGTGCGTAGTTCTGGGAAAAGCCTTTTTTTCTGATTTCAGTCATGCACTCTGTTTCTCTTGAGCTGGTGCAATGCTTTAGCAGCTTGGAATCCTCTGGTGGGGCCCAGGGTTATTTCAGTGTTCTTCACTCTTTCCTATTTGCCTCTTATTTATGTTTTCTAGAAGCTTTTGTAAAATCTGGCATTGAAATGCTTAAATGTCAAGTTCATGTGCTTGGCAGCTTTCTTCCAGCATGCACGCATTTTAAAGCTGCATTCCTTGTTCTGTGAGTTCTTGCTTCTCTTTGAAAGACGAAATGGATCTTCCAGTAGAGTCAGTTTTCATAGCTCTATTGACAAAGCAATAATGGAAAAAAAAAAAAGTGGATGTTTTGTTCTCCTGCCCTTACAAAAGTGTTTTTGTAAAACTGAATGGTCTTGAACATTTTCAGGAGACTTTTGAGAGATACTTAAAGAAAAGGCATTTATGATAGATTTAAAAAGATTCTGTTGTTCGGAAAGCTGTTTTGTGCCTGTCTGAGAGCTGAAGAATCTGTAGGATATTCTTTGTGCTACCACAAAGGATATACTGGAAAATAAATCCTCTGTAATGCAGTTCAGGGCCAGTGCCTGTTAACAAAAGTACCAACTGCAGCCTGATTTCTCTTGCAGCCACTGGTGCTTCCACCACAGTGTATGCAACTGAAGCCAATGGCAACCCCAGTGCTGACTTTGACCCTGAAAAGGATGAGGGAGAAGTTCAGTACCTGATCAAGTGGAAAGGCTGGTCCTACATCCACAGCACATGGGAAAGTGAAGAGTCTCTGCAGCAGCAGAAGGTGAAGGGCCTGAAAAAACTAGAAAACTTCAAGAAAAAAGAGGAGGAGATCAAGCAATGGTATGCTTCGCTTCAGCCAGCAATGTGGCCATGGGAGAATCTCTTTTAGCCAGAGCTTTGCACAGTCTGGACTGAAACCGTTTGATTTCTTCTTGCATGCCATATTTCATCCAAGACAACTATTTTCAGTGCACAAGATTTGTATCTCTTTGCTGATGAACTTCCCCTTATAGAAATGATATCTGTGGCCATGATATTGCTGAAAGACAGAGAAGAGGCAGAAATCCAGAATACTGACAATTGCCAGGCTTAATAATTGGGGTAGTTGACGACAAATAAATGATGCATAAATTCACCTTGCCCAGGAGGTGGCATGAAGGCTTTCAGGCAGCAGTGAAACCTTGCAAGCTGGACTGGCAGTTGTGCTGGAAAATGGGGCTCGTCGCAGGCAGGATGGTGAATTTTGCTTTGCAGCTTGCATCAAGGTAGCCTTGCTAGAAGGATTTATGAGCTATTCTACATGCAAGTTTTTTTATCAGTTTATTTTTGATTTTCCTCAAAACTGTAAAGAGATTAACAGTGTCTTTCCAAACTGATGAATTTAGAGTAGCAGCTTCTGTCTGTGATTGCTTGATTCTGATTTTGAGACTGATTCTTACAGCAGAATAAAGAGCCATCTGACAGGGAGAGAATATGAACATCTCTGACGTTTGTTCCCTGTAATGGGAAGAACTTAGAGAAGCTTGAAGAAATAGGTCAGATAAGCTGTAGACTGCTCCAGAGACGTCAGTGACTCACAGAACGGTATAGCATAGTAGATTTTCAATATGTGGTCTCACTGTATATCATTACAGAGTTATATGGGCTTGTTTTGTTTTGTTTTGTTTGCATCAAGGCTGGCCAAGGTATCACCAGAAGATGTGGAATATTTCAATTGCCAGCAAGAGCTAGCTTCGGAGTTGAACAAACAGTATCAAATAGTGGAGAGAGTAATTGGTAAGTGAACAGAACGCTTTTCCAAAGGGGTAAAGTTTGGAAATTGTAACCTCTGACACCACAGAATGACTTCCTCCTTGTCCCCCATATCTCTAGGGAATGCAACGGGTGTTGCATAATGTAAGGTGTGAAATTTTGGGATTAAACACTAGAAATCTGGGTTTACAGATCAACATCTGCAAAGAGTCTGTCACTTGCCCTCATGTTCCTTGGTGATCCCACCTGCAGCAGAGGATAGCGCAGCCAAGGAGACATTGAATTTATAACTGCTGCCAAAGTTCTTTGACTTCAGTTCTTTGCATGGAAGATGTTAGCAGAAGCGGAGACCTGGCTGCAATGATGACTGCTTTCCATGACATTGTGGTTAAGGATGAGGTTAGGCTGCAGGGCTTCTCTGGGGTTAGAATTCCTGATTACTTGCTAAAAATCAAAACAGGACTTAGTGAGAATACCAGTAATGTCAGTCAGAGGTGTTGGCATCCAGTTTCTTTGGGAATTGGACTTGGAAAGTTGTTCAACCCATTTCCATAAATTTTTAATCAAAACCGTGTGTGATGTGGGGAGATGTGTCCGCTCTGCTCCCCCTGCTGGCTGCCAGGGTGCTAACCCCGCTCTTCCATCCCTAAATACAGCCGTGAAGACCAACAAGTCTGCAACGGGACACTCTGAGTTCCCAGGTAAAGGAGCCTTTTTTTTGTCCCCCTGAACTTTTCCCATTAGCTGCGACCTGTGCTACGGCTGGTGCAGGCTGCCCTCGAGAGCCACACGTGTGGTTCCACCGCAGAACCGCATTTGCTCACGTTGGGATTTTTTTGCATACTTTGCAGCCAGCAGTCGTAAAACATCCTCAAACGACCCCGAGTACCTCTGTAAGTGGATGGGTCTGCCCTATGCAGAATGCAGCTGGGAAGACGAGGCCCTGATAAGCAAGAAATTCCAGCACTGCATTGACAGCTTCAACAATCGTAACAACTCCAAAACGATTCCAACCCGGGACTGCAAGGTTTGCTCACTGCTCCCTTGTTGCTGGGTAATGATGATACAGATGGTGGGAATGTGCAGTTTTGTCAGGATGAATTTCAGAACATCTTTCTCATTCTTCCTCATCACTGTTACTGTGCAGTGCTTGAGGTAGAGATGTGAACCCCTTTTGGTTTTATTTACACTGTCTATGATGAGAATATTATGTTCCCCTGGGGAGTGGGAGGTTTAATTAATCCCTTCAGGGTGCTTCACGGCCCTCGGCAGGAGGTGCTGCAGAAGTGCAAAGCTTTAATATTATTTGAATGAAAAAAAAAACAGCACGCCCAGGAAAACAAGAAACCTTATAAGATGCTGATGCAGCGCAGGAAAGGGATGGAGAAAATAGGAGAAAAAAAAAGGGAAAAAGAAATAAAAGGCTGTTCTATCTGATGTATGTTACTTACAGCTTACTGCACTCTTGAGAGGGCTTGGCCTTGGTCATCAGAGCTGGGAACAAACACAAAAAAATTGTCTGTGATCTGTTATTGCTGAAGAGGGTGGGCTGGAGCACTGCTGAGTGGTTGTCTAAGATGCAGACACAAGCAGTGACCAGAAAAAACATGAAAGGGCATTAATCAATAAATAGATATGTGTGTTGTTTTCACTGCTGAGTATTCAGCCTTACCATGTCTTTGTCTTCAGTGGATCTAAGGAGTCATCTTTTTTCAGGTATTAAAGCAGAGACCTAGGTTTGTTGCCTTGAAGAAACAGCCTTCTTATATTGGTGGTGAGAACTTGGAGCTGCGAGATTACCAGCTGGAGGGCCTCAACTGGCTGGCTCACTCATGGTGCAAGTATGTGCAGATGTTTGCTATGTAATGCTCTGGTCAGCAGCCCAAACAGGTCACGTTTATTCTGTCTCCTGGTTTTGTCACAGTAAGGTCTGGCCTTCTTGTTCTCCAGTGAAGTCTTTATCTGGGCTATTTCTGTAGCTTGAAGGATTTTGAATGTTTTCAGGTGCAGTTGCATTGCAGACACAGCAAACAGGGACTGTCCAAAGCATGAACTTAGGAAATGCTGTGTGAAAAGAAAAAGTATTTTTCCCTGTCATGCCCTGGTTGCCTTTTGAAATGGGCTGTTATGTAGGTGTAGGATGTATCAGCCCTGATCTTGCACTGACCTAACTGAACAAGAAAGCTTGTTTCTATTTCAACATCTTAAAGTCTTTGAAAAATTTCCTTCTAAATTAGGGCAGTGACTCCCTTTGCCTTTGATTGCCAGTTCGTAGTGTTCATAGTCCTCCTTTTCACAAGCTGCTATGCCAGATACAGTTTGGATGTCTTGGATGTGTTTTGTTAATTAATTAATGTATTTATTTGCATTGCTCCCTTTATGTCTCTGTTATTGGTTGTTTTTCATGCTGGTGCACAGTAAATCAGTAGTGGTGCGCACACAACCAGGATTTATGGTTTTTATCTTCCCAGGAACAACAGTGTGATCCTGGCTGATGAAATGGGCCTGGGGAAGACCATTCAGACAATATCCTTCCTGTCGTACCTCTTCCATCAGCATCAGCTCTATGGCCCTTTCCTGGTGGTGGTGCCCTTGTCCACTCTGACCTCGTGGCAGAGAGAGTTTGAGGTTTGGGCACCTGAGATAAATGTTGTCGTTTACATCGGAGACCTCATGAGCAGGAACATGGTGAGTAAATGAGAAGTAAAGTGTGGGGGGGTTGGTAGAGCAGCTGGGTGCCAGGCAGGAGCTGCTGTGTAATAGGCTGTGTATGTAACGTGCCATCTACTAGGGAGGCCAGCGACAGCACTGTGGGCAGGCTGAGCTGGCACAACTGAGCCCTTGGATTGAACTCTCTACTGCAGGGTCTTCTCTGCTTTAGCTTGCCCACCGGAGGCAGCACAGGAGAGTCCGGGAAACCCATTACTGCACTGGGCTGCCTGTAGCTCTCTGTTCTTGCTTAGAGTCTCTAGCTATGGATTTACTGAAGTAATGGTAGTTAGTTAACTTTTTCTCTGGGGTAATGTTGGTTGAAGTTAACGTATGTGTCTTCTCACAGATCCGAGAATACGAGTGGATCCACTCTCAGTCTAAAAGGTTGAAGTTCAATGCACTTATCACAACATATGAGATCCTCCTCAAGGATAAGGTGAGTAATGGTCAAGGAAGTTTTATTTAGGCTTACCTGGAAGTCTGTCTTGCAAAGGGCAGCCTCCAGCTGGTGGCTAGTTCAAAAGGTGTTCTTGCTGAAAGGCCTTTCACATACGGAATTATGGAGCATTATACAGCGCGGCTGATTTTTGCCTTTCCTTCAGTGGGAGACAAAATTGATATGGGCATCCTGGTCCCAAAAATTTGTCAGTAAGAAACTCTTAGGAGTCCAGCTTCTTCACTGGTGGGTGCAGGATGGGGGTTGGAGCAGGACAGCCTGGAGTTTGCACCTTGCAGTGTTTTCTGGACACAAGAGAGAGCGTGTGCAATACAGTGAGACTTATCTGACCCAGTGTCTCCTTAGGACCTGTTTTGTTTCTTCTTTTTCCTCCAGACTGTTTTGGGAAGCATTAACTGGGCCTTTCTAGGCGTGGATGAAGCCCACCGGTTGAAAAACGATGATTCTTTGCTGTACAAAACTTTGATTGATTTCAAGTCCAACCACAGGCTACTGATAACGGGCACTCCACTTCAAAATTCCCTCAAGGAGCTTTGGTCCCTGCTGCACTTTATCATGCCAGAGAAGTAAGTCTCCTTTTGGGACCTTCAGAAAATATCTCTGTGTATCCGTTCGTGATCATCAAATAGACCTGAGGATGTTCAGAAGGGCAGAAATCCCTGAATTAAATTCCTGACCTAAACTCCTGGAGTTAGAGCACTGTAAAGGGGGAACACACAGTGGTGAGGAAAACAGAGGTTAAGTGTTTGGTACAAGGCTATTTCTGGCAGCAAATTGAATGGGGAAATGTAATCCATCACTTTCAAATTGGTCTGCTCTCTTAGAGCCCTTTCCCAAGGGCTAAACTTTTATTTTAAGCAATCAACCAATTCTGAGGTTCCCAGTACACTGCTTGGTCAACATCCACACCAATCATTTTATGACAGTCTCTACGAGTATTGCTCAAAGATAGCGCTCTCTAGCTGACTGCGTGTCAACAATAAGACAAATGTTTTGTTTTCTTTAAAACAAAATGAACTATATATCCTTTGCTAAGACTGAAATTAGCTTGGTGCAAGGCTCACCAGAATGGTGTTTGATTCCAACCTGCCCCTAGTCTTTTTTTGTTAGATCATGAAAAGAAGGAAGGAAAGTTTGAACTTCTACTGAGTAAGAGAAGAAAAGCAGATTTTCACATTTCAGAGGGGCTGTTAGAAAAAGAACAGCAGCTCCAAAATGAAGGAGCCTTCAGAGCAGCGTAAAACAAAATCTAGTTGTCAGAACCCTGCCTAGAGCAAGGTCTGTGGAAAATTTGGAAACTGTCAGCTGGAAACAGTAAAGTGGGATGCTGAATGACCTGTGAATTTCAGTCCTAGGACTCAGTATGGAGCAGCGGAGCTCAAAGACAAAATACTAGGAAGGTGCCTAAACCCAGAGAGTTTGTGCTTTGCCACGAGTGTGCTTAATTAGCCAGAGAGAACCTTTTATTCCCTGACTTATTTCCCATAAATTGATGATCTCTTTCCTTGCTGTGCAGTGTGAGCTGATCTGTCAGATCCTGATACTCTGGTCTCTCTCTCTGCAACTTGTTCCTCTTTCTAGGTTTGAGTTCTGGGAGGATTTTGAAGAGGATCACGGGAAAGGTAGAGAGAATGGTTACCAGAGCCTTCACAAAGTCCTGGAGCCATTTCTTCTACGCAGAGTCAAGAAAGATGTGGAGAAATCTTTGCCAGCCAAAGTGGAGCAGATCCTTCGTGTGGAAATGTCTGCCTTGCAGAAGCAGTACTACAAGTGAGTTGTTTATTAAGATGATGGCAGTGCCAGTAGACATGAGCAAGCACATCTTTCTATATGCCTTCAGAATATGGTTCAGTATCCTGTGTCCTTCCAAGTGCAGTGCGACAGCAGTCACCTGTAATATTAAGGGGCTTCGCAGTAGGAATTTAAGGTTTTATGTCATCTTTCCCATCTCCAGGCCACTAGACTTGTTTTTTAAGAGTGATATAATACAGCTGGACACAGGCTGTGTCTGTCTTAGGGGAGTAAAGTTCCCCACAAAATAGTGGTGCCAATTAATGTTAAAAAATAAAAATACCAAAAGGAAAAGTAAGATTAGGGTTCCTTCTAGTGAGGAGAATAAAGCAATATCATATAGAAGAAATGAAGGGAGATAGAAGTGGTGGGGTAGGGATTGATGCCTGAACAAGATGTTCCTGAAAATTTTTCCTCTCAGGCTCCAGCATGTTCTCTCTGCACTGTGAAATGATTTGAACTTTTTATTTTCCTGTCTGCAGGTGGATTTTGACAAGAAACTACAAGGCCCTTTCAAAGGGAACAAGGGGCAGCACATCTGGTTTCCTTAACATCGTGATGGAGTTGAAAAAGTGCTGCAACCACTGCTACCTTATCAAACCTCCTGAGGAAAACGAGAGAGAAAATGGCCTTGAGACCCTGCAGGTGGGCAGTGGCGTCAGTTGCCACATTTTCCTTGGTTTTACCCTTCCTCCTGTCCTCTCACCCAAATGAGATCTGGCAAAGCTTTGCTGCTGCTGCTTCTGTCCGCTGGAAGCTGTCCTCGCAGCTGAGCCACTGGATCTCCTGCCCCCCCTTTCCACTGCAGGCAGCATGTTGAGGTTATCTAGAATAGGAGGTGCCTGCGCCTGCAGGGTAAGAGCTATCTTGTATGATTTATTTTACGCGTGGCTTCTGCTGTGTAAATCCAGGTGATTTGAGTAGAGAGGCGTGGGAGAAGCCCGATTCCAAAAGAGATGGATCTCTGCGAGGTTTCTATGTAGTGTTCATACGGGTGAGGCTGGAAAGCATCAGCTGGAATGACTGTTACTTCTTCAGTCTCTGATCAGGAGCAGTGGAAAGCTAATTCTCTTGGACAAACTGCTGACCAGGCTGCGTGAGAGGGGCAACAGAGTGCTGATCTTCTCCCAGATGGTGAGGATGCTGGACATCTTGGCAGAATACCTGACTATTAAACACTACCCTTTTCAGGTGAGAAATGTCAGTGGGGAAGACTGTGTGGTTGACTTGTGGTGGGGGTCTGGGTGATGAGAGTCACTTGGTTTCCCAGAGGCTGATGGCTGGGATTGCAGGTGGCACTTACTGAAACACACTGGTGGGAACTGGCAGGTTCCTTCATTTCCATCTGGCACTCAAGGAAGGCAAACGTATGAGAGGCAGAAACCAGATGAGAACATGAGGCCTCTTGGGCTCATCACTTTTCTCTTTGCAGATATTTCTCCTTCTTCAGAATAGGTATAATATGTCCTTTAAGTCTATTATGACAGCTTGAATACTGCTGTTGATAAAGTGAGAGTCTATAGGAGAAAAATACTGTACAGTGGGTTTAAATGTTGATTGGTGGGTATTAATTACTAAACCACCTTGTGGTTTGGAACCTGCTTGCTAGAAACTGCTTGTACCCATGAGCAGGGTAGCTGAGAACTGATGTACACATGCTGAAAGCCTTCGACTGCAAATGTCCCTGCTTCTGACAGCAGGCTGGCTTGTGCAGACAGTTCTTAGCACTGGAACTGGCTTCCCCTGTTGACTTCACTCTCCACGGCACGCTGATACCCACGTCTCCTCCAGTTAGAGGCCAGTGGGTACTGCGCAGCTTGTTTTCAACCAGCTTATGCTGCCTTGCCAACTTTCTTGCTGTTTTTTCACTTGGGCTAGTGCCTGAGGGTTGCTGTGAGGGGCACATTTTCAGTAAACACGAGGTCAATCAGTAAAGCTCTGTCTCCATTAAACTGTTCCTGCAACAGTCCCCTGCTTTGGCCTCGGCCTGTTGATAAACTGTGAGGAGAGGACGGCAAATACAGAGATGCTGGCTGGGAGCCTGTAATGAGAGCTGCAGTGTCACCCACTGTGTGACTGTCGCCTGAACATACCTCCCCTCTTGCCCTCGCGATGCAGCAAGCTGAAGCAGCAGAGTTATTTTTAATTGGCAGTTATTTTTAATGATTAAACACTCCAGGCTACAGGCAGGGCAGGAAGCTGTAGGGCTCCCAGAAGCTGGGTGCTGCAGTTGCTCAGGGCTCCTTTGCCTTCTCTCTTTTATCATTGCTGTCGATTTTTTCCAGCGCTTGGACGGCTCGATCAAAGGGGAGATCCGGAAGCAGGCGCTGGACCACTTCAACGCCGACGGCTCCGAGGTAGAGCAGCCGGGGCGCTCCTGCCTCTGCGGGGTCCGGGTGGGATGCTAGAGCAGTGGGCGTTTATGGCTGAGCTGCAGGCTCTGACTGCCAGAAGGGGATTAGTTCAGTCTGTTTCTTTTTACAGATACTTCTAAAGACACAAATGTAGCAGGTTTTGCAAATACCCATATTGCTTATTTAAAATTTCCCCCTTCCAAAGGGCAAGGCTGAAAGTCAGACCTCCATAAAGCCCCAAAGAGCCTGGGAAGAGTCAGAATTTAGCAGTTCTCCCCCCTTAACCTGAGGAATGAGACAGTTGCTTAATAACTCCTCCAGCCGGAGGCTGTTTTGGGATTTGAAATGGCAGAGGCAAAAGGGAATTTTTAAGTATGGGCAGGCAGTAGAGTCCGGTGTTGAAACGTCTAGAGGATGAACAGGAGGGGGCATTGAAAGCCTCTCATCCGAGCTTGCTTGCTGACTCGGTGACTGGTGCAGGGCACTTGTTTTACACCACAGTCAGGGTAAATACCCATCTTCATTCCAAAAGTCTGGGCTGGTGGATTCCTGGCTGGCACAGGAGACGGAGGTAGGTGCTTCCTGGTAGCAGAAGGGTAACAAATAAAAGTGAAGAAGACAGCAGCGCAGGTGGCAGAGAAAGGGGCAGGTATGGAGGACTGCCTATAGCAGTGGCCCTTTCCCTCTCCTGGAGACATGCACAAGGACTCAGTAATCCCGTCTCTGCCCTCCCTTGGGCCGTTTCTCCCCCAGCCTGTGTTTGGAGCTGGTCTCACCCCCAGCAGGCATCAGGCAGCAAGAGCAGCAGTGTTTGCCTCCCACCGCTGCAGGCGGTGGGCAGCGTGGTGTGACCTTCAGAAGCGACTCCAAGGTGTCTTTGCCCTGTTTGGGTTCCCCTGCCCACAGCCACATGTGCCACCCTTCACCACCCTCCCCGGTCCTGCCTGCCAGCACCACCTCACCTTTTGCCTTGGCTTAAAGACCTGTGGTAGCAGGTCTGCCTAAATGAACAGTCTGTAGGAAGAAACTCATTTCTGTTTTCTGCACTGTAGAGAAGCACACGTACGACATAGCTTCCATGTATTTCCTTTTCCTTATGTACCTTTGAGTCCCCTGCTATTTTACTTTTTTTTGTTTTTTTTTTTTTTCTCTACAGGACTTCTGTTTCTTGCTGTCAACGCGAGCTGGAGGGCTAGGTATTAATTTGGCCTCTGCTGATACTGTTGTTATCTTTGACTCGGACTGGAATCCCCAAAATGATCTTCAGGCTCAGGCCCGGGCACACCGAATTGGACAAAAGAAGCAGGTGAGAAGAGTTACTTGGGTTTATCCTTTCTCTGTTTAGCATATACAGTTAGCTTAGCCAATGTGAAGGCTGCCACATCACCAGAGCTTCTGAAAACATGGTTGTTTTACCTCCAGCCTTGAATCCAGAGATTAACCTCTACTCAAGGGAAATTCTTTTAAAAGCCAAGAGGCAAAAAACGAGCCCAAAATTGCCAGATGCCAGGTCTTTTTGTTGGCTTTTGTTCCTGGGTTGGTTCCAAACCAAGAAGCCAGCCAGAGAAATCACAGTTCTTTCTTGCCTTGGAAAAAAAAATAAAGTAGAACACCCATGTTTAGTAGGATTCTAGGATTTTATTATATCAGTGAAAAGTCTGGTGCTAGTTTGGAAATAGAGTGATTGTTTCAGAAGATGTTTACACTATCCTTACACATAGAAGCTCAGCGCCAGCCTGTTTGTCTTTCATTGATCTCACTGATTTATAAAGAACGCGCTTGTTTTTGTTCTAAAAAGATACACATGTATTCTAAAAGGATGCACATCTGTGCATGAAGAGGCCATGTCAGGAGACCAGTCTCCTGGAAAAGAACTTGGTGACCTATCATTGTGTCAGCAGAACAAGTTCAGGTCCAGGAAATAGTTCCGTTCTGTTCCTGTCCCTCAGGTGAATATTTACCGGCTAGTCACAAAGGGAACAGTAGAGGAGGAGATCATCGAGAGGGCCAAGAAGAAGATGGTCCTGGATCATTTGGTAATCCAGCGTATGGACACCACCGGCCGGACTGTTCTAGACAACAACTCTGGGCGATCCAAGTAAGTGACTGTAGCAGAAGTGTCAGATACAGCATGTGGCAAGGCCAGCATCATCCGTCTGGTATTTTCCAGCATTTATTCAGTTGCTGGAGAACAGCGTCAAACCCTAAAGAATAACGTGAGCTTCCACTAATTTGGTTCATGCAACCATTAGTTAGACACACAGACTAACGTTAGATAGCAAATGAGAACTAATCCTGGTGCAGTATCTGTTTTCACTCTATTTTCTGCCAGAGATCATCCTGCTATGAGGGAACCTGTTAGTGATATTGCTAAATAGCAACAGTTTAGCAGTGACCTCATACTCTTCCCATTTCCTTTCAAAACATAGATGTTGTTGCTTTCTAGTAGTTGTCTGTGCTCAGGGAGGAAAGAGATGAGGGGCTGAGTGTAAATTCCTTCTTAGTGCTAGGTAAAAGAAACTTACTTGCTGTTTTAATTAGGAAAAAAAGTGGATTTGTGCTGTAGCAGAGCTGTCTTTGCAGCTTCAAACCCATTTTCATGATCCTTTCTTTTTGCAGCTCAAATCCTTTCAACAAAGAGGAGCTGACAGCCATTCTGAAGTTCGGAGCTGAAGATCTGTTCAAGGAGCTTGAAGGAGAAGAGTCGGAGCCTCAGGTAGATTTAAATTTAAATAGCATGGCTGTTCGTAGTCCTCAGCAGGTCTGCACAGGGGATTGTCTGTGTTTGCTACATCTTGGTACTTGCCCTGTGTGTGAGAGGGCAGGTCAGTGAACAGGACATGTGTGAGCCCAGAGAATCTGAAGGAAGAGAGTTGTGGGCTTGGGGGACCAGGGGTTGAGAAGAGCCCTCTTGCTGTGGGTTAAATAGTAAATGTCACCAAGAGAGTCCCTTGAACCTCTAGGATTCTTTAGCTAGCTAGAGCATGGCCAGTTGAAAGCTCTTCCCCCGCCTCTTCTGAGCACTGCTTCAGCATCCCTTTTTTGGTTCTTCTCACAGAGATGCAGGAGTCAGCACAGTTGAACAGGTCGCTGTCTTCCGCCTCAGTGCGGCGTTGCTTGACAGTTTGTTATTGAGTGCTTTGAATGAACTCTCTTAACAGCCCAAGTAGCAGAGCTTCCCCTGAGGGGAGCAATCCACAGTTAATACATCTCACTGTCTGGAAAATTTTCCTGCTGCTCAGCCTTAATGTTCCTTTTCTTCTAACCTGTCACCCTTATTTATCCTGTTTTGTACCACTTGACATAGTTCATCCTGCCTTGGTGATGATACCCTGCAGATATTTACACTCCTTTACTCAGCTTCTATCAGTGTAAGGCATATTTAGCTTTCACACCCCACGGGTCCTTTCTTGAAACTTCCTGTTCCTTCCTGCACTTGGCACCCTCCGACTTTAGCATTCTTTCTTTCCGACTGGTAGGAGATGGACATTGATGAGATTCTGCGTCTGGCTGAAACACGAGAAAATGAAGTGTCCACCAGCGCCACTGATGAGCTCCTCTCGCAGTTCAAGGTACGGAGCCGTGGTCCACAGGGGCTTTGGGGAGGTGGTGGCCCCGAGCATTCCCCATGTCTTGCTGCAGAGCTATGGCTGGTGATGAACAGAGCAAATCAGGCCATATAAGAGGTGATCTGCACAAAGCAGCCTTCTGAGGAGTTATCTCTGGTAGATTTTCGTTTGATTGTTAGTGGTCTTGAAAGCTGTGAATAAAATCCAGGCCTTACCAAATTTGGAAACAAAAACAGTAACTTAGACTTAGCAGTACTTCTTAAACTGCACGTACTTCCTCAGGAGCTGTTAGCCCGAAGACATGGCAAGGAACCAGGAATGGATTGACACAGAGTTCAATTATAAAGTAATTATGGAAATGTTGGCAAAATTCCTGTGGGGAAGAAGCTGAGGCTTAGCTGACAGCTCTGGGCTATTCCTGCCAGGGGAGAGAATTTCTAAGAACGTTTTTTGCTTATAAAAGGTGGCCAACTTTGCAACCATGGAGGAGGAAGAGACAGAGCTGGATGAGAGGTCCCAGAAGGACTGGGATGATATAATTCCTGAGGAGCAGAGGAAGAAGGTGGAGGAAGAAGAAAGGCAGAAAGAACTGGAAGAAATCTACATGCTGCCCAGGATCCGGAGCTCGACTAAAAAGGTACTGCCTGTCTCAAGGTGCTGAGAGGCAGGAGGCAAGAGCTGGCAAAGGCAGGACTCGAGGGAGGCGTTCTTGCCATCTTAGTGCTGCTTTCCCTTCTCCAAAATTAGTTCAGAAGAAAGCACAGAGGTAGCACGTTGGTCTCTTGCTGGCATCGTGCATTGGCCCAAGGTCTGTAATGCAGTGTAAGGGCACATGTTGGATTTGGCACATCTCGTCTTGGGTTAACAGACAAAATAAAGAGAACCTGTAGTGAGCACAGGGCAAAATGGCCAAGTATGTAATACAGATCTTACTGCACTTTTTGCTCTTATGGTTATTTCTTTCCTTCACTGTAGCTCCCTGGGCTGTTTTTGCCTAAACCTATCTTTGTCAGGCAAAAGAGAAAGGCTCTTCCCAAGTTCAATTCTTTAGTTATATGATCTACCTAAATCCAACAGAAATCAGAATGAGCAAGAGAACTACTGAGATATGGGACGTTGAGGGGTAATTCTCTATGATAAGCTGGGGAAGACATTAAAGTGAAAAATAGAGGAGGAGGAGGATATTTTCATGTCTGATTATTCCAGATTTGCTTCTGGGGTATCCTTCAGTTTTTCAGACTTGCCAGTTATCAAGGAGTTTAAGCAAATGTGGAACAAATCCATGGAAAATCACTGTGTTTTTGTGTCTTATACCTTAGTAAAGCAAAACATGATTGTGAAATTGCTGGCTAGAAGGGAGGATTGGCCAACTACGCAGGAGCCTGAGCTAGTCAGAAACTGCCAGAGTGTCCAGCCTCTCTGGGTGGGTGACATGGGTCTCTGCATCTTCAGGAAGGGGTGCCAAGGTGTTTTACAGAGTTTCAGCATCAAATAGTACCAGCACATAGGAGGGATGGAAAATGTGGCAGATTAGCCCTCGTCACTTACTGCTGTCTTTCTGGTACATACAGGCTCAGACAAATGACAGCGAATCAGATGCAGAAACTAAGAGGAGGCTGCAGAGATCGTCTGGATCAGAGAGTGAGACGGACGATACTGATGACGAGAAGAGGCCGAAGCGCAGAGGGCGCCCACGGAGTGTTAGGAAGGATATGGTGGAAGGGTTTACTGATGCTGAAATCAGGAGGTGAGTGCCAAGTACAGGAGGCTGATCAGAACACAAATGTAGAAATCCCATGCAGATGGAGAAAAACCCAAATTAATCTAGGAGATACTCAGCTATAAGTACATCAGTGGTTTCAGTGAGATGGTTCATCGGGTCAGCTTCTCATGTTCAGAATTAGGTGCCTGGGGCCATTTTCTCCCAAAGCATTTTTTTTCCTAGGTGTGAATTGTTCAGTGAGACTGGTTCCCTCCTAAAATGAATCTTTGTTGTAACTACTCTTACTGGGATGAGTGTGTTGAGCCGTGTTACAAATGAGGGAGCTGAGCTGCCATGGGATACAGAGCTGGAGAAGCTGAGGAGCTGGCCAGCCTGGTATTTTTCTAGCAATAATTCTGTTGATTTAACTTAAGTGACAGGCGGGCTCTGTCTGGCAATATAACCCCATGAGAAGGAGTAGTCTAGTTGATCAGAGCAGTAATGTAGCTTTTTCTGCAGCGTGTCCCTCAAGTCAGTTGGGGGACTGAATTCCACAGCATCATTTTATTCTCATATCCTCTAATCCCTGAGCTTTTCCCATAGGTCTTTGTCTTAAGGCTCTGCCCAGAGTTCCAGCCAACAATAGGAGAGGAGACTTTGTGAGTTTCCTTGGCTCTCTCTCCATCTTTGAGCTGTTGTATTTTTAAATAGGAGATTGTCAGACTTCTCACATTGTGGTGGCTGCCCCGTATCCAGCCCTGAAACCATAGGGAAGGAAGATGTGAACCGATGTTCACACTGTGAACTATATCAAACGTGTAGGTTGTTGTAAACTAGTAGAAGGAGGCTGAATGAGCACAGGATGGAAAAAAATAGAGGAGGAGAAAGAATTAATACTTGTTTAAAAGTAATCTGTAGCTGAAGCCATTTGGCCTACTCTCAGCATAAGGCATTGTCCATTTGCAACAAAGGTGTCTGACTCTTGCCCTGTTTTAGCAATGGTAGTGATTTTCACAATAAAAAAATGAGATTTAAAAATAGATCCAATCCTTGCCTGCAAACCTCTGTGACGGATTGTTCCATGTTTGGCTCTTTTGTGTTGGTTTGTTACAGTTACAGCCTGAGGTTTAAATTACTAATGACATTGATTTAACACTACTTTTCTCATTGGAAAAAGTGAAGTTAATAATTACTAATAGGGTGTGAGCCAAGACTTTCTTTTTTTTTTTTTTTTTAAACTAAAATTATGACTTTTCTCACCTGACAAACATCCAACATTCACTATAATATTGTGTTCTTCTCCAGCAGAGGTCACAAAACTCTTTGCAGGGGTTAATGAATTCAGGTTTCCAGTTCTGAGTGATTCTTAGCTAATCAGACTCTAATGCCAGATTAATAACAGGGCAGGCTGTACTTAATATGTTCAAGTGTATTTGTGATACTGAAGCCACTCTTTTACAGCTGTTGCTTTAGTTTCTATTTTCTTTTTTTGCTTAGGTTTATCAAGGCTTATAAGAAGTTTGGGCTGCCTCTTGAACGGTAAGTGCCACCCTTGCTCTGGAGGTTGTCACAGGGGGTTGTTGTGCATCAGAGCACTGCAGTGTGCACCCTGCTGCGTGTGTTGCACACAAACTCCCCACACAGCACCAAGCCTGGGAGGTCAAGAAATGCCTGGGGGGGCCTGGAAAGCTGTAGCCCTTTCTGAGGTCTCTGAGCTGAGGCTGCAATGCCTGCCTAGGTGGTCTGAGAAATGACCTTGTTTTCACAGCTGGTTGTGCTCTTCTGTTGAGAAAGGCAAGGTTTGGGCATGGGATATGGCATGACGAGTTCCAGCCAAGCAGGAGGAGCAGAAGATGTCGGCTTTTGACCATTATTAAATTGAGTTAATACAGAATTAGGAAGGCATCAAGGAACTTTGTGCAGTTGGAGAGGGAGCTGGTTGCTCCTAAAAGAGACGGTTAATACCTTCATTTTAATAGCAGAAAATCCAAAGGATTGGGTCTGCTGTGCTACCTCCACGCTGCATTACCTTTGCTAGAGCACAGAACAAGCTATAACTGCCTTGTTTCCTGCCCTGACTGCAGTCATGTGGGCTTCTTGCATTCATACACGTACTGTGTGTCGGCTGGGGCTGGTGGTTGAGTGCAGTAAAAGTACAGCTGGGACCTGTGTGTCCCCACAAGTCTGTTGCAGGCAACGCAGGGGCCTTCTGAGAAGCACTGCTGAGCCATGCAAGGTTGCTGTAAGGGGAGGTGGCACATGCTGGCTGCCTGTCTGCTGTGCAGAATATGCACACTTTGCTCCATATTAAGAGGCCATGCTCACCCAGGTGTTCTTTACCTGCAGTCTCAGAGTCTGTCCTTGAGCATCATCTCGTAGCCATGCAGAGCAGGTACCCAGGATGTCTGAGCATGAGTGAATTCTGCGCAGAGCAGGCAGCAAGGTGGAGAGCTGTAGTTCAGCACAGCAGGCAGAATGCAATGCAGAATCAGTTATTGAAAACTTCTAATTTTTTTATGCCTTTTTTTTCCTTTTTTCCCCCGTTTCTCAGGCTGGAGTGCATTGCTCGGGATGCTGAGCTGGTGGATAAGTCTGTAGCTGATTTGAAGCGATTAGGGGAGCTCATCCACAATAGCTGTGTGTCAGCAATGCAGGAATATGAGGAGCAGCTGAAAGAAAATCCAGGTGAAGGTAGGCAAGAGGGCTGGGTGCTACTGTTAAAGAGATTTTGGAAGTGTTCCATGGAGCGGGTGAGACCCTTCTGATGCTGGACAGGGTCATTAGCCACATGGCAGCTTAAACCAAAGAAGAAACCATCTCATCCCTGCCAGACAGATATCATCAACAGAGAGAAACCTCCAAGTCCTCTGCTCAAACTGGAGAGTGCCATTTTGTTGCATTAGTGTCTCCTAAACATAAGTTTTGTGGGGGAGAGCTGTAATCCACCAATTTATTTAATGCCACAAGACATTATGGACATAAGAGATGATGGGCAAGGTTTTGATCTCTGTTTCTCTAGACTTTTTCCCAGAGACCCTTCGTCCTGTAAGTGCTCTGAGTTGGCGTGTTTGTTGTTGAACAGGGAAAGGGCCTGGGAAGAGAAGAGGTCCTACTATCAAGATTTCTGGTGTCCAAGTCAACGTGAAATCCATCATCCAGCATGAAGAAGAGTTTGAAATGCTGCATAAATCCATCCCCACAGACCCGGAGGAAAGGAAGAAGTGAGTTTGAATGGCTGAGCAAGCAGTGCAGAAAGAGGCTCAGGGAATTTGTATTTTTGTGGTGGAAAGGGACTAGCCTAGATATGTGGATTTGCTTTACCCCCCGAAGCATTAAAAGTAGCTCATGTTTGAAATGCCTTCAGGTACCGCCTGACATGCCGTGTCAAAGCTGCCCATTTTGATGTAGACTGGGGAGTGGAGGAGGATTCTCGCTTGTTAGTGGGAATTTACGAGCATGGTTATGGAAACTGGGAGCTAATTAAAACAGATCCGGAATTGAAGTTATCTGATAAGGTAGGTTGCTTTGCATGTTGCTTGCATCGGGTCCATGACAGTGTTCATAGAGAACATGTTTGATTTGTCCCAGAACCAGATGTTTATGTTTGTAAGCACTCCAAAAATAATAATAAATAGTAACAAGGAAAACAATGACCTCTGTGGAATGCTGCGTGCTTGATGGAAAGCAGAGTTACGTTATTTGATTGGCAGCAAATTTTCTCTGAGCAGTACCATATGAACCACACTGAAATGATGCAGGAGGAAAATGGTGATGCAGACATATGTGATCACATGCACATTGCGGAGTGTGTGTTGCATAATCATGATGATGTTTCCTTGAGCATCTCACACACTCCTGAGTTTGGATCTCTGAGTGAAAAGAATTTTTCACAGATTTGACACTGCATGTGTCATGATTGGTCAGTGTTAACTCTGAGGGTATAGTTGCTTGAATGTTTGCCTAGGGCAGCAAAGCCAGCTGGAGAGCCTCCATTTAGTTCTCTGTCCCTCAGCCATTCCCATAAGGACTGCTTATGGGGGCCATGTTGAAGTGATCCAGGTTAAAAATAACCCACCAGCTGTTGTCAGCACAGGGGAAGGGCGGTGGACTTGCAGTACAGGCCTGGGGAACATTGGGGCTCAGCTTTGCTGCCAACATACTGTGTTCCCATGACATTCCCTCTAGTATTTTAGACAAGATTGGGCTGGGGCTAAGAGCCTTCTAACATGAAGTTCAGAAGATCTTTTTCAATGGAAAAAAAATGCCTGAGACACACCATCAAAATTGCAGTAGGGTAGGAAGGTACCTGTAGGTGGCAAGTTGAGAAACCCTCCACAAAGCGGCAGCCTTGCAGCCTTGTTTTTGATCAACATTCTCTGGCTCTATCATTACCGTATCAATGTCTCAGGCTGCCAGAGGAAATCAGTCCTGTGACAAGGCTGTCGCAAACAAGTCTGATATGTCAAAATGCAGAGTGAACTCAGTTTTGCAATGTAAGCTCCTGATATAGTTTGCAATATTTTTTTTTTTTCTTCTACAAAAGCCTAGGGTAGGGATCTTTGCAATTGCTAGGAGCTTTCCTAATGGCAAAGACAAGCAGAGTCTTTGTGGGATATCGTCAAGCATAGGAGAAATGTTTAAGCCTTCTGTTTCTCCAGAAGGCGCAGCATCTCCAGCCCTTTGCTGCTCTGGAAGGAGCTCTGTTAGTGCATATCACTTCCTGTTGAGGTTTGATAGGTGCATGTGGGTGTATTTCTTTTTTTTTTTTTCTTTTTTTTTCTTTATCAAAGATCCTACCTGTTGAGACAGATAAGAAACCTCAGGGAAAACAGCTTCAGACCCGAGTTGATTATCTACTGAAACTGCTGAAGAAAGATCTGGACAAGAAAGAAAACATGAAAGATGGAGAAGAGGTGAGGAACACGGCTACTTGATTCTGTTCATGGCGGGGGGTGAGATGGGCTATATTCCCAACTCATTGAATAATTTCTGCATGAGAAACTGTTGTCTGATCACCCTGTGATACTGAAATGCTAACTGGTAGAGGACAGATAGCCACTATACTAATCGATGGACTTCAGCGTGACACTCTAATTCTGGATTAAATTTTCCGCTTTGAAAAATTAGAAACCAAGACTGTGCCAACTGAGTGTACTCTTCGTACGAATCACTATGGGAAAATTGGGGATGGTCATGCCTGTTTAATCGAGTTATTTTTGAGCAGTGGATACCACTGCTATTTTAAAAAGGTTTCGGAAAATGGTGGAATAAACAAAGCTGGGTGCTAACTGCACTCTCAGTCCTCAGTAATGGGCACTTTGAGCTCCAGAGACAGGGCATAGCTGGGTCTGGAATATATTTTTGGATATATTCTATTTTCTGTTTCTCTCACTTGGAAGTTGGTCCATTATGTATTCTGTTAAATATCTGTGAAGTATGTGATGACAGTGGAAATCAGGTGGCTTCCTGCTCTGTCACCTCAGTGTCATCATTTTGTATGAGCCAATTTGTAGATATTTGGGATATTCCCTTGGCCCCTCAGATCTCACAGACACATCCTTTTCTCTGGCTGAAATTTGATCATTTAATTTCATACATCACCTACTAGGCTGCCTGGGGCTGTTCAGGCTTCCTGCCACCAAGCAGGACTTTCAGCTGTGCATGAGGTGTTCGTGAGATGGGGTATGTCTCCAGGAAGCAGCTACAGCTCTTTGCTTGCTCTGACTTGCTCTTTGTTTTCTCCAGGGCAAACTGAAGAAGAGGAAACCACGGGTGAAGAAAGAGAACAAGGCTCCCAAAGTCAAAGATGAACATGGGAATGAACTCTCCTCTCCTCGGCATTCAGACAACCAGTCAGAAGAGGGTGAAGTCAAGGTGAGTTGACTTGGTAATAGCAACTTTGGGGGATTCTTTGGACTATATTGCTACAGAAACTCAGCTTGAAAAGCTCCTGTTGCAAATGCCCTGTGGAATCAGGGGGAGCTACAGACTGTGTTCCCATAAGAGCTTAGGCCTGAGAGGGACCTTCCCCCGCTCTTTTGTGTTAAAACCTAAAGTGTTTTTGGTGGATCCTAGAATAGCCACACACATCTGTATATTGACTTGGAGAAAAGGTTGTCTAAGGACAAAGTCTTCTGGCCTTATAAAGGAGAGAAAGAATTGTTTCCCTCTCCTTTTCAGTACATCAGCCAGTGGTGAAGCTGGAGTGTACCAAGGTCATGCTGTTGCTTAGAAGAACGTCTCTGAGTGTTTGGCTTATAGCCTGAGGCTTTTTGTTCAGGTTCTGATCTGTATCTACCTTATGGGTAGTTACTGAGTATTCTGCAGTGCAGCTGGCCTAGGCAGTGCTTCTCTGGATCTTGCCAGTTAGTTACATACTGATGTTCATCTAATTTTTATGCCCTTCTGTTAAGGGATGGATGGATGGACTTGCTATCTGGTTAATAGGTATGCAGGCAAATGTGGCTCAAAAATCACCTGCTTTTCATGGATGCAAGTTTTATGGGAGACACTGTATGCGAAGAGAGAGACTCCAAATTTGACTGTGCTGTGACTGCTTTTCTAGGAGGATGGCTTGGAAAAGAGCCCAGTGAAAAAGAAACAGAAGAAGAAAGAGAACAAAGAGAACAAGGAAAAACAGACCAGCACTAAGAAAGAAAAGGAAAGTGATAAAGAGAAAAAGAAGACAAAAGACAAGAAAGAAAAGGTATGTGATACTCTCCTAAATAGTCTAAGAGTGCATAGGAGAGTCTCTGAGAAGCAAGACATGAGACTTGTGATTTGTAAAGGTCCTATGAGAAGAGACATAAGGGAAGCGCTGCAAGGTATCCCTTTTCCAGGTCTCCTGAATTTCTTACTGTGAAGAAAAGGCAATGTGTCCTGAAGCTTGTGGAATGAGGGAAGAAAGGGAGAGGAGATTAATCCGACTGTTTTTAAAACACAGCAGTCCCTTTGATGACGGTAACATCACAGAATAGCTCATGTTAAGGAAGAAAGGAAGAAGAGCCTGGAGCGCTCAGTTCAAAGTGATGTTCAGCTGTGATTTATTATGGAGTTGGCAGCTGTTGGTCTGTGTTCCCCTCTAGTTCAAATTCATGTAGAATAACCTAACTACCTAAACTGTTAGGAAAACTGTGAGTTGTCATTGTGGCCATTGAGGACTCAGTGGAATGAATTTTTCAAAAGCAATGCTGTATTATGGACTGAAATATCCCTTGAATTTTGGGTGCAGTTGTTCTTTGGGTTCAAATTGGGAGAGAGGTAAAAGGCTCTATAATAATTACCTGAAGTACCTGTCCAAAGAACAGGTAGGTACTGTATGCCCAGTGTGTTTTGACATGGAGGTTGTAAGTACAAACCAAGCTTTATTTTATATGTAGGGGAAAGATTGCTTTCCATTGTTTTTTTGCCTTGATTCTGAAGGACTTTGACCATAGGTAAGTCATACTGGTCAAAATCTGCACTCAACAGGCCGTGATATGAGGTTGCTTTCCAGAGGGTCTGAGGACTAGGGATGTCACATGAAGTCGCAGGTGCTCGTAAACATCAGGCTGAGCACTTGGAGCTTAATCTCTCTTCCAAGTCTTCAAAGTTTTTTTTTATCCATGTAAGCATAAGCATCATATTCATGTTCAACATGTCCAAAATGTTGACTCTGACTTCTCTGTGCTCCCTCAGGGATGACATAAAGCTAAACAGAGACATCACAGCAAAACAGTTTGAAATCTTGGGAGGAAAGCTGCAGGAGCAGTGCCCAGGATTTAACAACTGCCAGTAACAATAGTGCGAAGGTTGTTGGATCATTTGGGATCCTGCAGTCTGGCTCATCATATGATGTGTATAATTTGTCCTTTTAAAGCCTAAAGGTGGTGAAACGAAATCTGGAAGTAAAGGGAAGAGATCTCAAGGTCCCGTCCACATTACAGCAGGGAGTGAACCAATCCCCATTGGAGAAGACGAGGACGATGACCTGGACCAAGAAACATTTAGTATAGTGAGTATTTCCTTGGGGAGTCAGGGGTGAGAGTAGCAGAGAGCCCCGACAAGGTAGCTGGAGTTTGCTTGCACGTTTTCCAAAGCCATGTGCAAGTGTCAGGACATGTGCACAGCACTAATCCCCACATCCACTTGCAGGGAGAGAGTCCTTCTTCATGCTTCCCTGTGACTCCCTCTGGCCACTCAGAGACCATCACCAAAACAAAACAGAAATTACAAGAGTCGCTCACACAGACTCTTCTGTGTCAGCCAGCGCTAGCTGTTGTCCATGTCATCTCAGCTGGAAGAGCTATCAAAGCTCTTCCAACCCTTAATCTCACAAATCAATAGCACTGTTTGAGGGTTTGAATAACTTTCTTCAAAATTTTGCCTTCTTTTAGTATATTTATCCCCTCCCTTTGCCAGAGGTGCAGGGAAGGGTACTGTGCCAACGGAACATGCTGAAGGGCTCTCTGCTTTCAGCTGATGATTACGTACGGCTTGTTTGACAGCCCTGCATTAAAATGGCCCTTTTGTGGGAGTCTCTCCCCCACAGCAGCCAAGGACTGTGCTAAGCAGGGATTCACAGGAGGGTTCCTGAGGTGACCTTGTATGGCTGCAGTTGTTACAAATTTGTCTGAACTGTAAGAACTTCCCTAACTGTGTAAATGCTTCTGCAACAAAGGTGTCTGCAGAGTTTGTTGTGAAAGTAGCCTTTTAGTGGAAATTGATAGACTCTCCTTGGCTTGACTTGCAGAGGGAAGGGCAGAAGACTCAATTTTGTCAGTCTTAAGAAACAGTTCTGGAATTTGAAATTTAGGACCTGCAGGTTCTGTGTTATTTCGACTGCTTTTTTCTTTCCTTTAATTTTCCCTCTGGGGTGTGTGAAAGATCCAGTCAAGCAGTAGACACATGTCAGATTTATTATCTGTGTTAAGTGTTGATGCATGTAGAAAAAGATGGTACTTTCATCCCATGTCTCTCAGTTTCAGCAAAAGCTATAGATGAAAACAAACACAGATCTGGATGGACAGGGAGGTTATTGAGTGAGCACTTGCTCAGCTGGGGCTGCTCAACATGTAAATACTCCATTACACTTCCCTGCTGGTTGTGGCAAGCAGGGCTGTGTGCGTTTCCTGTTGGTGAAGAAAATCATTCACCTCTAAAAGGAAGGCAGTGGAGATGGGGAGACTCTCATCTTTTCTGAATTTTATGTACCATCTCTAACAAATTGCTGTTTTCACAGCTGATTTCTTCTTGCCTAACAGTCAGACAGAGCTAATACCCCATGCTAATGAGCTTTTTCCAGCTCTGTCTGGTTAACAAGAGTGTGAGCTCTGTGCCAAATGAATCACCTTGTACTCTCTGTTGCTTGTTCAAGTGCAAGGAAAGGATGAGGCCAGTGAAGAAAGCACTGAAGCAACTAGATAAGCCTGATAAGGGACTGACGGTTCAAGAACAGCTGGAGCACACACGCAACTGCCTCCTAAAAATAGGGGACCGCATCTCTGAGTGCCTTAAAGCTTACACTGACCAGGATCATATCAAGCTATGGAGAAGGTGAGAGAATGTCCTTCTTTTCTCTTTTCTCTTTTTTCTCTTTTCTCTTTTTTCTCTTTTCTCTTTTTTCTCTTTTCTCTTTTTTCTCTTTTCTCTTTTTTCTCTTTTCTCT
>VZSV01000026.1:1241278-1262961 GCA_013398735.1 Nothocercus julius | reverse complement strand
TTTTTTCTCTTTTCTCTTTTTTCTCTTTTCTCTTTTTTCTCTTTTCTCTTTTTTCTCTTTTCTCTTTTTTCTCTTTTCTCTTTTTTCTCTTTTCTTCTTTTTTAATAAATATACTTCAAAATTGTACTGCAAGGTTGCTGGATTTTGCCTGGTAAGTATGCTATTTCACTCTTATTAACATGTGCTTGTGAAAGAAGTGTTGCCATCCCTAGCCCACTCAGTCCTTGATCGGTCTCAGATAAACGTGCTGATGCTGTGCATCAGCATGTTGTGTTGGTCTCACTTAAACTGATTTTCATTAGTTTTGTTCAGCCAACACAAAACCCTTTGTTTTACTCTGAAAAACTCAGAGAGATCCTGGGCCATTCTCTCCTGAACTGGAAGGAGAAAGTTTTCTGCTGAGGGTAGAACTGATTTGATGTTGGTTGGACACAGGCCTTTAAGTGGTGTAACCCCTGTGTAGACAAAGCCCTGGGCACTTGTATGTGTTCAGACCTGGGAAAAAATCTCTGAACCACGGACTAGCCATCGGCATGACCCTTCACATTGCAGGAGAGCTACCAAACTGTATGTAAGAGTCATGGACTCAATTCTCAGCTCATTTGGAGACTGGCTGTAAGATTTTATGTGCTGTTTCCGTCCGTTGGTTCCCAATGAGTATAGTGGGGGAATAATTTCCTTTTTTCCGTGCTTGGCCTTACCTGTATGGTCTGAGCTCGTCAGGAGCGGGACTGTCTTGTGCTCTGTGTTTGAATGGGAGGAACCTCTTGATTAGGAATCAAAAAATGGGAAATTCTGCTTGCAGCCAAGGAATGGCAACACAAAGATTTGGGTAGGGACACCTAGGTCGCCTGCTGGAGGAACTTCACCATCTGTTTTGAGAACACCAGTGAAGAAGATGGCAGTTAAAATGATCATTTAGCAATTAACAGAAAACGTTAATGTCATTCCAGGAACTTGTGGATATTTGTGTCAAAGTTCACAGAATTTGATGCCAGAAAACTGCACAAGCTCTACAAGATGGCCCATAAGAAAAGGTCGCAAGAAGAGGAGGTGAGATGTGATGTGTGTTCCCTGAGTGAGGAAGAAGTCAGGAAGAGCAGAGTTTTTCCTGCTCTTCTCTGTCCTAGCTTTACTGGTGGGATTTGTGTTAGCATCATTGCTCCTTGCTCTGGTTCCAACAGGACTCTTGTGAATTTGACAAACTACTTGTAAAGCTTTGGGTCAGAATCCAAGACCTGTTTTCCCCTGAGAAGTTTATTAGCACTGCTCTGACTCTTGTATTTTGCAGGACAGATTTTTGTGTTCTTTTTAATAAAAAGTTGTTGCACTTGTAATGTTGATACCTAGCATATCTTTATTGTGGGTTTTCTTTATTGTCATTGGCACGCTATAATTGTCTTAAAATCCAAACAACCCTGGTTGGCTTTGCCTCGTCTTTTATGTGGAGTTTCCACTCTCTCATCTAAAGGTGCTTGTCACCTTTATTACTTTGCCCTGGCTGCTTCGACCAACAAGAGGCATTGCTTGGTGTAACACAGCAGTGTGAGTTGACCATGAGAGTAAGAAGGCTGAGGGTGCTGCCCTGTGGAGGATATAGGGTATAGAAGTAGAGCTGTGAGGGCAAAATTGTGTTTGTCCTCCCCTGCACTGGCACCTTTGCCATTGCGTCCGTGCTCGGGCAGAGTTAGTGACAAAACTTTCGTAAAGAAGCAGGTGGCCCACAGTGCAGGCAATATCGAGACATATCCAGAGCCTGACAGATGAGGCCACTGCTCACATAGTCTGAATCTTCTGCTGGGAGGGCGGTCGAGCTGTAACCCTCTCCCTCGTGCCTAGCAGGAGCAGAAGAAGAAGGAGGACATGTCCGTCATGAAGAAGCCCTTCCGCCCAGAGCCATCAGGCTCCAGCCGCGATTCTGTGATGTCCCAGTCTCATGTGCCTCACAACCCTCATTCCCAGAAGATCCACATGCCCCCTTCCCATGCCCAGCAGCAAATGCATGGGCACCCACGTGACAACTATGGCCATCCCAACAAGAGACATTTTAGCAACACAGGTGAGTCCTGAACTGGGAAGCTGGAGAAAGCTCTCCATGCTAACGTAATGATTGTTTGCTCATGGATACAGATCTTCCAGAACTTGGGTCTGGTCACATTTGAAGACCTAGGCCTCATGTTGGAGAGCATGGGGTATAATGAGGTGATGGGACAGAACATGTGTTTTCACTTATTGCTGGGCTAGAAAACATGATGATGCAGTGATTAAAAGAGTATAAGAACAGGACAGGAAAAGATTGACTAGAGTAATGATAAAGAAATTAAAAGCATAAAATCAGGCCCACATAGTTAAGGGAGGAGAAGACTAAAGTTAATAGTTGTGAAATTTGTGAAGGGTGCTGCAGACAGGATGATAGTAGATCAGATAGTATAAGTTCATACTTTGAGAGTTCAGCAGAGAAGTAATGGACTTAAATGAAGTACAAAAGACTGCTGTCTGTGCTTTCATTGTTGCAGACCGAGGAGACTGGCAGAGGGATCGAAAGTTCAACTATGGAGGCAACAGCAACCAGGTGTGGGGCGGGGAGCGGCATCACCAGTACGAGCAGCACTGGTACAAAGACCACCACTATGGGGACCGGCGATCTCGCGGGGAGCCCCATCGAAGCTCTGGGAACTACAGACCAAATAACCTCTCCCGCAAGAGGCCGTATGAACAGTACAACAGTGACCGAGACCACAGAGGCCACAGAGATTATTATGACAGGTAATTGTTTGCTCCAAAAGCCTGGGGGGAGTTTGCAGCGATGTCCCCAGCCACAGTGGACAGGTTTTCCTTGGGGGCGGGTGGGGGGGGTGGACATAGGCTGTAGATTCAGCATTGGGAGTGTGAGTGTCAGTCCAGAGACACACAGTGAAAAACAAAAGTTCCTTTGTTGTATGAGGCCAATGTAAGCAGCCCAGGGGTGCAGCAACTGGCCTGTCTTAGCTGTGTTAGGCTAGTGGCTTGCCTGATCTTAGACACTTCCACCCTTGGGAGCTGCAGCTCAGTGATACGTGGGATTTTGGGCAGTAACAGTATTGTTTGGTCTTGCCATTAAAGGCAAGGTCTGCTGAGTTTGCTTGCTGAGTTGAGTTTGGGTTCTTTTGGACTGTTACTGTCTGTCACGGGGTAAGACTAATTTTGCTGTAGCATCTAAAGTCTCAGACTTGGCTGCACCCATTGTCTCAGACTTGGACTGCACCAAAATCCCATGTCCTCCAGGTAGATCCAGCCAGGTGGTGATGTTCCCCTTTCCCTGCAGTCCCAGCCGGGCACCATGACTTTGTGTTCCCTCCTTTGTGCTGTATGCCAGCTAGGCTGCTAGAAGCCACTTGTGCATGCCACCTAGCAATGGATAAAGTGGTGTGCAAGCAACTAGATTAGCCTCATAGAGGGGTAAACATGGAGTTGTGGTTCACTAGCAGCTTATCACCCTTTCCTAGGGCTATGAACTTGCTTAACTGCATCGTCCAGGGACAGAAATACCCATCATCTGGTCCTCAGAAGGGGAAGGGCTTTATGAGAAACATGGGGAACCGATCTCCACTCATTCATTTTCTTCCTCCAGGCACCATCATGATTCCAAGCGTCGACGGTCCGATGAGTTCCGGCCTCAGAATTACCACCAGCAGGATTTCCGACGCATGTCTGATCACAGGCCACCCATGGGATACCATGGCCAAGGACCTTCGGACCATTACCGGTCCTTCCACACAGACAAATCTGGAGATTATAAACAGCCTCTCCCTCCACCTCACCCTGCAGTGTCGGACCCTCGCTCGCCCCCGTCTCAGAAATCCCCTCATGATTCCAAGTCACCCCTTGATCACCGGTCACCCCTGGATAGGTCATTAGAACAGAAAAATAATCCAGATTATAACTGGAATGTACGGAAAACATAAAGTGACCAAGAGGGGAAAGTGTATGTCTGAAATACTTGGTCTGATGCAACAGCGGCTGGTTTATCAAACCAGTAACCAGAAACTCTGAACATGCTGCTATCATCTTGCTGGGTCAAGGAGGATTTGGGGGGGAGGAGGTGGAGGAAGGTTCTCCCTAGCTTTTCAGTTCTGGTCTGGATTCCAGTTTCATTTTCCTCCCTTTTCCAATTGAATGTTGGAACCAGGCTTGCTGCCTGCTGGGAGGAACGGGTGACATCCTTTGGTTTATTTTTGCCCAGTCTGATGGACTTGAGTGAATTTCTCGCAGCCACAGCATTTCCCCAGAACCAAGAAGGCGGATTGATGCTGCTTAGACTGTGCAGACTATGTATGCCTGCTCTGACTTGATGTTACATGACAGATGCTGCTTTGGAATTGGGGATAAACTGGTTGGGCTGGACTAGGCATGTAACCAGCATAGGGCAATGAGAAGATATGTCCAGGGAGAGACAGTGGAGTCCCTCAAGAGCCAAACTTTTCCTATTGCAGGATTTGGCCGAAAGGAGGGGCTCAGCATCTCTGCAGAGTGACTCCAAAGGAGTTGGACCCATGCTGGTGACAATCCATCGCTTTCCTGGCCACATTATCATTTCTCATGTCTTGATCCATTTCAAGAAACTGGCTCTGCTTTGAGTGCCATTGTGTCCCCTGCAACAGAGGAGGTGCAGGGAACCCTCCACCCACCTGCAGAGCTGGAACTAAGCAAATCTTGACTCCAGAGAGCTGGAGATGCGTGAAGAAGAAACAGGCTTTCTTAGTCAAGGCTTAGTTCACTTATAAGCAGTAGGAAAGGAATTGGGATGAGAACAGTATTTCCCAGTGGATAAGGCTCAGGAATTCATAACAAGAGTCCTCTCCTGACACTGGCAGCTTGGATGGTCCAGTAACTCATACAGACCAGGCTGTCTGGAAGCAGCAGTGTACCAGGGCAAAAGATGCATCTAGGCATCTGGAGGCCCTGGTGTTCCTCATGTCCCTGTCACTGGAGTGCCCCAGTCTTGGGGTGGAGTGAGGACTGAAGGAGAGTGAGGAGTTCAGGACTGCTGGTACTTAAAAATTCTTGGAGCAAATGTCTTGGGAACCCAACACAGATAGAGGGAGAAGAATGGTGTGCAGTCCAGCTGAATGGACTTCAGAGGAAACATCCAAAGTATTAGAATCACAGTATATTATGAAGAATAATGTCCAGTGTGGAGAGTGTAATATGGTGATAGTGATTCCTGGCCAAAAGTAGACTCAGTGATTTTCTTTTAGATTGAAGCTCTTCATTAAAAATGTGATGTCCCTTGAGATTAAAAAGCAGCTGGGCTGCCCAGAGCGTGGTGTCTGGGGATGTATCGCATCTCTTGGAGCTCAGTATTAAAGATCAGGCTTGTTCCACACTGCTTCTTTTGGTGGGGGACAAATACTGGGCCTCTTTCTAAGATACAGTGTATGACCCTGGTAAGCTGTGATGTCCTTTTGGTGAAAGATGAAGGGGAGATGGGTGTTCAGGACTGGCTTCTCTGCCTTGCTGCTGTTGTGCCTACTGCAGCCAGCGCTTTGGAAGGCCACGCACAAATCAACACTAATAACCCCCACATGTCCCATCTGCTTGGTGCTGAAGGAGTTATATTCCTTGTAATCCATCGTGATCATGGCATGCTCACTGTTCCGAGCCCACTGGTTTGACTGGGTACGTGTCCCATTAAACCCTTTGAGAAAGGATCCGTGATTTCCTGCGCATGGAGCAAGTTGCATGATGGCCCATCCTTGTGCCACAATAAGACCTATGCCCAGCTGCATGTTTGCATTTTGCCCTTTCCAGATGGGGTTTGCTTAACCCTCTACTGTGATATTCAAAAGAGGGGTGGCCCTCTGACACAAGTCCTCTCAATGAGGATTTTAGCAAGCAGGGCCAGTCCCAAGATAGAGGTAGAAAGACATCAAATCATGGCTCTGGGAGGCAAGGAAGTGTTCTGCTCTTTTTTTTTTTTTTTTTTTTTTTTTCTCTTTTTTAATTTTTCTGATCTTTCCACCAAACATACCAGAAGCAGCACAGTTGTGCTTCTGTAGGGATGAATCTGCAGAGTGCACCACCCTGAATAAGTGTTACACATGTATTTGTGCAGTAGGAGGGAAGGCAAGTCTTCCATGGTCTCCACTGGAGCTGAAGGGCGGTGGGAGGAGTTGGAATAATGCATTTCTACTGCATTTTTACTAAGGGGCATTGACGGTGCACCCGCTGTGAGGTTCTATAAAGAGGTCCGTTCTTTTCAGAGGTATTAGTGTTTACTGTGAACATGGAAGAAACCTCCTCACTCAGAGGGGCGAAGAGGAGAAGCTCTTTTCATTCACATTCATCCGTTGTGTTGGACAGTTTGTGCCATACAGTTGTAGTAAAAGGCAATACTGGCCAGACCAGTGTTATGGTTGGTGCAGGAAGACTTTGAACCCCAACAAGAGGTACTTTTCTATGTCTAGATTTGAGGATTCTGCTTGCCTTTGGTTTTAGGCATGAAATTGTTGGGGGGTTCCTTCTAGAAACCAGGGCAACAGCAAAAGCTTTATCTGGTGAAGAGCTGCCCCTGCTGCCCTGTTAGCTTGATGGTGACCGGTCTCATAGTTCTGCTCTCTAATGGTGAGTGGGTCTTCGTTGGGTTTGGCCTAAAAGAACTTGAAGAGCTGGACTGGGGAGGAAGAGAGTCCTCCCCAGGCACACACCTGTGTTTTATGTCCCCTCAAAATAGGGACCATAACCAGATGTCGTCACTTGGATGTGAAGGGGATGGGACAGGTCCACAGCCATGACCCTCACTGCAGTGTTTGTGGCAGCATCTGCTAGAGCTGTTCTTTCCAAAACAGCTGCAGGGTTCCTCTAGCCTCTTTGAGGAGAAGTTGCAAGTAGCACCTTGCTGGGTTTTTTTTTTTTCCTTTTTTTTTTTTTTTTTTAATTAAAGATTTTAAAAATCTTTAAAATAAAATCTTTCCAAAAAGATTTTTTTTCAGCCTCGGCCTTTTGGAAATGGTGTAAAGTTATGAATTCACATGATGGAAGTCCTGCAGAGTAAAAGCTGCTGCAGACTAATGCGATGCCCAGTTGAGTGGATAGTTAACAGCTTTTTGAAGTCCATACAAACAGTTT
Source organism: Nothocercus julius (assembly GCA_013398735.1). Classification (NCBI taxonomy): domain Eukaryota; kingdom Metazoa; phylum Chordata; class Aves; order Tinamiformes; family Tinamidae; genus Nothocercus; species Nothocercus julius. The sequence continues at coordinate 1,255,854 of VZSV01000026.1, read as the reverse complement.
ACGTGATCCACACAAAAGTACTGTTCTGCTTTCACCCATTTCCTCCAGACCTGCACCTCCCCACCTGGGAGAGAAGGACTCTTACTGTAAAATCATGGACTTTTAAACCTGTTGACTAAAAACAGTAATTAATATTAATTTATATTTGTGAAAAAATGCCACTGTCCTAGTGATTTCTGATGTAAATATGTTGTTTATATAGTATGTATTAAATTTTCCTACATTGTAAACTGCTGTACTTTTGATTCTTGTATATTAAAAAGTGTTACTGAGATTTTCAGAACCTCGCCAGCTTGGTGTGTCTGGTGGTGTCCTGTAGTCCGTTGAGAGGCTGCAGCCAGGCTGGAAACTCGGTGCACTCCTTGTACGCGCAGGGTGCGTGCTCAGAACTGGAGATGTCGTGCGCTGTCAGGACCCATCTCCTGTAAACTCCAGCGGATGGGTGTTCTCACCTTGCACTTCGACTTTTATATAATTACACCATCTGCGGTGATAAAGGGCTAATGCAGACTTGAGGACTGCTTCAGAGGGCAATTTCCACCTGACCGGGGGAATCCATGTGTTTTCTCCCCTGTTGCCACCATGATTTCACCGAAACGGGACCGACTTTTATAATGTTTACCTAACATCCATCTTCTGGATCTGTGGAGATGCGTAAACTTTTGGACACTTTCTTGAGGGAATTCCCTCTTCTGTGTGTGGGCTGGTGTTCCCGATATATCAGCGGAGCTCCCAGCCCTCGTGGGCTGGGATTTGCCTCTCTCTGCAGCAGGGGAACAGCAGCCCATCAGCTTCAAGCGTTGCGGGTTACTGGGTGAGCAGCGAATGCATCCTACGTGCTGCAGCCTGGGGGCAGCTTTGCTCTGGGCTCCAACAGCTTCGTCCTCTGCCTGTTTAATCAGAGACAAACATGCCAGGAACCAGTGCGGGGCTTCGAGCTGCTCCTCCAAGGCTGTAAGAGCTCCTTGTAGGAAGAGCTTTTACTTCTCGCACCTGTAGCCGCTGGATCCAGGCCTTTCCCGCCTCCCTCGCCGCTGCGCGCAGCCAAGTTGCAGCCAGCAGAGGTTGCACAGCTGAGTTAAACACCCCTGACAAATGGGTTTCCTCATGGAAAGACTGACCCGGCCGCCCGCCCCGGCGCTTTGGCAGGGAGCGGCGCCTCCGCTCGTGAGAGGCCCGGGCGGGTGGCGCGGGAGGCTGGGCGAGCGCCTGGGCACCCGTGGGTCCAGCGTCACCCTTGGGCCTCGCGCCCCCGCACGGCGGCGCCACGGGAGGGGGGCTGTTTTAGGATGCAGCGCCGCAGTGACGCAGCGTTGGCGGTTTGCAGTGCCAAGCTGGAGGGGCTGTGCCCCTTCCCGGCCGCAGCGTGTCCGGCCGCGCTCCGGCCGCCCCGCACCCCGCGTGCTCCTCGCGGGCTGCAGCGGGGCCACCCCTGAGCACTTGCAGGGCGACCTCAAGCCCAGCCCGGCGGGACCGCGGAGGCTCGGGGGGCCGCGGGGCAGCCGTGCCCGGCGCACGCGGCTTCCTGGGTGCCCCTGAGGCAGGAGGTCTCGGGGGCGGAGGGCTCTGCTTTGCAGCCGCACCGCGCCCGCGTTGACCCTCTAGAGGGCAGCCAGTGCCCAGCAAAGAGACGGGTTCGCTGAAGCCTCTCGTGCCGGCAGGCGAGGGCCGCGGCCCCACGCACGTGGCCGGGCTCAGGAGCTGCCCCCGCGTGGGGGCCCCGCGGCCCCACGGCTGGGGATCTTTATCCCAAGGAGCAGCGCGGTGCGGAAGAAGGGGACATGGCTGCGTCGGGGTTCTCTTCTCCTCCAGGCTCTCTCCAAACTTGGATGCTCTTCCTCAATCTTATTCCGAGCTGCTGGAGCCGAGCCGTGCTTGGGTCTCCCGTTCCTGGGGCGTTAGGGAGGCCGGGGGATTCGGGCTGCCAGCTCCGCGCCGGCACCAAGGGGCCGGTGCCCTTTCCACTCAACTTGCTGCCGGGGTCCAGAGCGTTTCTGAGCGCGCTGAGGAGCTGTGGCAGCCGGTGCCGGGCTAAAAGGGAGGTCTCCATTGCAGGCAAAGGAGCAGGAGCTGCCTGGGGGGAACGGCACGGGGACACTGCGCAGTGGCTGGGCCTCGGCTTGCTTTCAAATGTCTCTGCTTGACTCTGTCAAACCAGCGTGTCTTCTGCCCCTATGGATGTGTTTGGCCTTAACGGCATCCAGGGCCCGGCTGCTGAGACCCAGCTTTCTTTAGCTTTCTAAAAGGTGAAAATCAATGCTAAAAAGAAAAAGTTTTGGTTGGGCTGGCGCTCCTCGGCCTCTGGGGTGACGAAGGCAGGAGACCCGCGCAGCTGGTCCACGTCGCTGCGGCAGCTTTGCCTTCTTTCAAAGCTCACTGCATTAGTTACATTTGCCTCCTCCCACACACACCTTTTTTTTATTATTATTATTTTCCTCATTTGGTTGTTGATAAATAGGACCCCTGAGTGAGAGTTTAGGGGTGGGTCCGTGGGTTGCAGACTTCAGAAAGCTGCTCCAGACCTAATGCAGCAGAGGTGATGGCGTTCGCATCCTCAAGGACAGACAGCACGATGCAACACACAAGGAACAAAAGAGACCCACAAATTTATTGTCAAAAAAAATTCTCAAATTTTACTTGCATTTTTCTCAATAAATAATTTACAGTATGTACACGCGGTGACACTCCCATGGGTCTGAATGCAGGGAGGAGGTGGGGAACCTTCTCGTAACACCGCCCTCCCCCTTGCCTACCTATTATTTTGTTTGTTTCCAAGTATCAGGTCTTTCTTGGCCACACTTCATCTTTAACCAGAATTGGGTCAAACATAACCAAAATAAAGTGCTTCACTGTTTGCTTCTAAAATAGGGATACCCCAACCACTGTTCTACAGCTGACCCGCACTGGAGCGCTCACCTGGAGAGGGGCACAAGGCCATGAGATAACGACAGACTTTTCTGGGCTGGAAATTAGCCCAAAACCACAGCACAACATGCCTTAGCATGACGGCTTCTAGGAAGCAGAGGTCATCTGGGGAGTAGTAGCACATTAATCCACCGCTGCGCTCGGCCCGCTCCGAAGGAGGGCCGGCTCCTCGGAGGGGAGGCTTTAACGCCCGGCAGGGTTATCTGTGCGGCAACACGTTGAGAAGCAGAAGTCTCCTTTTATCCAGCGACAAATTTTGGCTTTCAGAACTTGCATATCCAATTTCTAGGGGAGACAAAAACTTGGCTCTTTATTTAGTAAAGGAAACAAAAAGTCCTGGCCTCAGCTAAGCCATTAGTGCATTGGGACGCTGCCGCCCTGTGCGGCATTAACCCATCCAGTGCCACGCGCCAGTAGTTGGTCTCCTCAGTGCCTCCAAATTGTGATATCCTTATTTTAAAATCTCCCTAACAGAATACCTGGGGCATCAGCAAACAAAGCAAGGAGCAAAGTAGTAAACACATCTTTTTTTTTTCTTTTCTTTCCTTAAACATTAAAAAAAAAAAAATTACATCTCTTCATCTGTACAGTCACACGAGATCAATGCCAGGGCTCTATATATTAAAAAGACAATATAAATTACATCCATTGACACAATTTTGCATTTCTCTGCTGCTTTACAAATGGAGCTCTAGAGCTGTTAGGACACACTGAATAGTCACGTTAAGTATTTACATGAGGCTGCCTCTTGGCACCAGTTCAGCCTGCCAAATGTCCCCCCTCTTTCAGTGATAGCTTGTCTCATCGTGCCTGGAGACCACCCTGGAGAACAGGAGCTGCCCGCATGGTCTGGGGCCGCTTTCGGGGAATTTCCCACTAAGGAAAGGAGGGGAAATCTCTGAAGAGGTCTCCAAGACGCAGACCAATGGTGGTCTCGCCGCTTGTTCAGCGAGTGTTGAGGTGAACCACAGAGGAGCACGAGGAAGAAGAGACAGGCAGCCTACACCATGGAGGGGGAAGATCACTGACGGTTTCAAGCCAGGGAACAGACATTTCGGAGCTTTTGGGAAGGGGGTGGGGGGGTCCTCTGCTGCATCCAGTCTCCTGGCTGGCTTTCTGACATTGCCCCATTTCAGATTCAAGCCCAGCAGGGCTTAAGGTGCAACGGGTCTGAAACGGGGTAGCAAGTGATGCCCCAGGGCTAGGAGAGGAGCAGAGACCTAGCAGCAAACAAAGAGGGAGCAAAGCTCCCGCTCCGGGGCCCGGCTGGCTCGTGGGCATCCCTGGAGAGCGCGCGGGGGGCGCCGGCCCCGCCGCTGGCACGGCGCGTGGGAGGCGTGCGGATCAGCTCTCCGCGCCGAGCAGCCTCCCTGCCGCCCATTTTACGGGAGCAAATGGCACAAGGAACTCCTCCAGCGCTGGGCAAAAGTTGAAGAAACCGCTTGAATACTGGCCAGGTTTCTCCTGTCGCAACCCGGAGTCCTCAGCGGGTCCGGGCTCGGGCACTAGGCAGCAGGGAATAAAACCTGCTGGGCGAACCAGCCCGGGGAACAGGCTGAAGGAGGAGATGCCCTTCGAACCGCAGTGACCACCAGCACTTGGGCAGTGCGTCCCCTCTGTGACCGGGAGCTGCCTCGTGCCCGGCGGCCACAGGGCAAGAGAGCCCAGCCCGCGAAGCGCCGAAGGAGCAGGGTTACCCTGTGCCAAACGGGCCGTGGAAGGGGCCGCAGCCCCGCGCCCCATCCTGCCCCCTCGCAGGCACAGCCCCCCTAACACAAAGCCACGGTCACAAACGCCAACGTCACAGTCACCACGAGCATCTTCAGTACGACGAGGGAGCACTAAGGGGAGGCCGGGGCTCCCCGACATCCATACTACTGGGAGGAGGAGGAGGAGAGGGGGAGGTGGGGAAGCGCCACGTGAGGTACGGTCCAGCAAAAACTCCGAACCGGTCCCGGGGACAGCACGTTCCTCCCAGGCAAGGGCTGGGAAGGGGAAGGGCTAGCGCTGAAGAGAGGCGCTGAGACTGGAGGACAATCCTTTAGCTCCCAGCTGGATGTGCTATCCAACCTCTCACAGTCCAGCACTGCCGTCATGTCACCCCTTCCTGCTCCCCTTTCCCCACTCTACGCGGCACGTGGGAGTAAACATCTACAGCAACACCGACCACCACCGACTCAGACACAGCAGAGCTGCCCAGAGGGCGAGGAGGGCCCGAGGGCGCCGCGAGGGAGCCGCGTTGCCGGGGGCCAGGTCCCGTGTCCTTTCATAGAGGTGCAGTTTGTCCTTGTTGGAGTGAAGCATCTTCACGTCCTCAAAGGCGTAATAAGCAGCCAGCATGAAGTTGACGTCCCCTGTGGTGAGGAGGTCGAAGACGCAGGACTGGAAGTAGAGGTCCTCGACGGGCAGCTTTTCCCTGCACTTGGCTGTGGCCGTTTCGTACGTGAAGGCCTCGGGGGCGGCAGGGAGGACGGGCCCCTTCCTACGGGTACGGCCCTCCGTGGCCTGAGGGGAACGGAAGGTCTGGACATCAATCTGTTGGTTGAGCGGGCAGCCGCGGAGACACAGGTAGAGGCCCTGGTTGTCCCTATCCTCCACGGCGTTCACCACCTCCTCCGGCATGCGCACAGCAAAGGTGAGGTACCGGCCCACCTGCCTCACCACAATGGTGGTGCCAATGTACTTTGCTTGGATCTCAATGTGCTGGCCCGAGACCTTCTCGGTGATCTTCAGGCTGTTGGCTCCATGTTTGTCTCCGCCGTTCTTGGAGCCGTCAGCAAAGGCAGCGGGCAGCTCATCCATCTCTGCCTGGTACACTTTCTGGTCCACGCACTCCTGGAAGCTCTTGAAAATGATGGTGAGCTGTGCAGGAGGAAAGAAAGGAACAGTTACAACCATGCTGACAACCCAATATGCAGGGAAGGAGCATGGCAGTGGGACTCCTCAGACCCTTCAGGAGCAGGGCCTTCAGCTGATGGCACTGGCTTCCTCCTAACACGTGGCCGCAACTTGGAGGCACCTGAACAAGGTCAGCCTGCCTCCGCACCAAAGCAAGGCCACCATGCAGGCGAGTTGCACAGAGACAGGAACCAGAGGCAGCACTGAACCTAAGCCTACAGTTTGAATCCGAGCTCTTGTCGCGTGGCCTAGCCCAAGACGTCTCGTGTGTGGAGTATCATGAATTACAAGCTTGTTGTGACATGCCCATGCACATACGGCTGGCCCATCTCCTGGCAGCTGGCAGGGAAGATGAGTCCTGACTCTCCTGGGGACTCTTCCTTCTCCGTTGGCTCCCACAGCATTTAGACCTGAGGATCCTGGCCTTCTCCCCTTCCCAGCCCGCTCCCAGACAAACAGGGTCCCTTCCTTTAGAGCCAAGGAGATGCCAGACTCTTATCTGACCCACGCACACGTGTGTTTATTTGTTCCTCTTGCTAGTGTGGATACCTCCCTGTGGAGGGATACTAGCAAAGGCTGAGCCCAAGACAATTCCCCACCTACAACCTAAGTTCAAAATTGTCCTTCTGCTACCTCCTCTGAGGTCCAGCCCTGTCTTTTGCTGGAAATTAAAACAGTAGGTCAGAAACTGTCATACAAAACCACAAAGAGCCCCATGGACAAGAGGCTCTTTCCGTTTCCAACAGCACATGGTCCTCTAGCTAACGAATTACCCAGTAATTCTTTACAGAGCTCATGCTGCAGATCCCATGACTAATCCCTCCTCACCACAAGCCCACAAAGAGGGAAGAGACTCTCATAAGATAGTGATTATCCTGTGATCTAACATGGAAATCCCTGATCCCTGGGATCTTCAGTCCCCCAGGCTATCAACCTGCCAAGGCTTCAGCAGGATTTCATGCCATTTGGAAGATGAAAAGTTGTTGAGATCTACAATAAGTATTCCTTAAGGAGGTTTTTAGGGATAGGTCAAAACCGAAATGCTAGTTCCACCTTGCACTGAGAAGCTCACAGCTAGAGTTGAATTTGTCCTTGGACCTCAATATTGCCAGAATGTTTTGAGGCTCCCTGTTTCACAGCATTTATAGGTAAAATACAAAACTCCGTCAGAGGATGGGCTTGGCAAGGAAGCCCAGCGTCTCACACTGCCCCAGCTGATATGCATGCCCTGAAGCCAACAGCCATCACTGCCCCTGCGCTGGCAATGTGTGGGACTTGAGGCTTTTCTCCCCAGATGTTGCTCTCCAATGCCAAGGTGCAGCAACATCTCCTTTAAACGACCAGCAACCTGCAGCAGGCATCAAGCCATTCCTTGTGTTGGCCTGTTGCACTCTCTTGCCCTCTTTGCTCCCAGACAGGGCTCTCCTGCCTTCAAGGACTCAGAGGGCTGCACACACCGACCAACAGAGGGGTGGCACAACAGGGGCAGGAAGGGACAGAGACAGTGAGATCAGGTAAGAGGGGTGACAACAAGTGCAGGTGCCCTTTTGGCCCCTACGTGATAAAAAAGGGATATGAGAGTTGGGACTGGGGTTTGTCCTCCAGAAGTTGCTGCCCTCAGTCCTGGTCTATCTGTTCACAGCTGTCTAGGGTCTCCAGGTGGGGCCTCCCCTGCTCTGGCCATGAGCGTCCGCTGAACTGCACCATCTCAGCCTGCTAACCATGAAGGGGCTCGGGAAGAAAGCACAGGTTGTTTACAAGAAAAACAAAGCTGGGAGCAGAGGAGGGGGAGAGAGGACAGGTGTCTGAGACCTAAGGCCACTCACAAATTCAGAGGGGCTCCCACCCCATCTTATCTTCCTCAGGGAGAAGATAATCTTCCTTATCTTCCCTGACCGCCTCTGCTCCCAGGGCCTCCCTCACCTTGCTCGTTGCGGTGGCTGTGGAGCCAGGCAGCACCGGCGTGTTGGTGACTTGGACGTTCAGGTAGTTATTGTCTATGAGCGGCCAAGCCCCCTGCACCTTGCAGGTCTGGAAGCTGTCTGTGAAAGTCCTGAGGTGGGGGTCCCCAAAGAGCCCACAGTGCGTATAGTTCGGGGTGGCCGAGTGCTTGTGAAAGCTCTTCTCGTAGTGGCAGATCTCGGGGCTGTCGGAGCGCTCTTGGCTGTCCCCAGGGGGTAACGTCCGGAGCCGGGGCTGGGAAGTGGGGCCATCCTTGGAGCAGTTGTGCTGCACCATGAGATCGTCTATGCCATGAACGGCGGAGTGGTAGGCCAGGTCGCCCCTGCACGTGCGGGCCGTGCTGCGGGTGCAGTGCGCGTAGGCGCGCAGCGCCGCGCAGAACTCGGGCACCTCCTCCGTGCCCGGGTGGTGAGAGCCAGAGGTGGCTGCCAGGTACTCAGAGTTGCACTTGAGGATGTTGCATGGAGACGCCACTGTGGGAACGGAGAGAAGGAGGGAAGAGAAAACATATGGTGATCAGTACTAGCGTCCCTTCTCCTGGCTAGTATCCCCCTGCACGGGGGGATCCAGCTTTAGGACTAGCAAAAAGCCGTGTCTTCCTCCCTCAACACCAGCCCATGACATCGGCCCCACCATGTGATGGGGACTCAGTCACTGGACGTGACCCTCTCACATGACCCAACTCTCATGCATCAAAGCTGAAGTAATCGGCAAGATCTGCCTCACTTTAACCCAAGAAGGGAAAGAGCAGCCAGTCTTTAGATGAACCCTCCCGAGGGAAAAATAGGATGGGGAAGAATGGGATGTATTCATTAGCTGGGATAAGGTAGGGTCATTAGTGTGGCGGGAAGATGCAATGGGGTTTTTAATGCCTTCTGCAGGCTTGACATGCCAAATGGTATGTTGCAAAAAAAAAAAAAAAAAAAAAAAAAAAGACCAAAAAATAACAACAAAAAAACTGTATGAATTACTGTGCACTGTGTTCAGACTGAATTTTACCACGGCAAAAATGTGTGCAGCCTCCCTTTTATCCAAGCAAGCCTGAGGAAGCGCAGCCGCGCACTCCGTGATGCGCAGGGTCACATTCCAGCAGGCTCTGTGCCTCGCACACGCACAGCCCAGAGTTTTGCGCAGAGGAGCTGGAAAGCTCCTCGCCTGGTAGAGCTGATACCCCCAAGGCAGCCCTACGCTGCCCCAGCAAATCCCAAAGAAGGTGCCACCCTCAGCTTGATGAGCAGGGACTCCACAAGCTTGACCCATCTCTCCGATAGCTATTCGTTCCCCCTTGTAGAAGCCCTTCTTCTCTCGCTACACTGGCTCGAGACACTTCTGTCCTGACCCACCTTGCACTTGGAAAGCTGTACAGAGATGCAGGTGGCAAACAGAAGCATGTGCAAAGAAACAGGCAAAGTCCTAATCAGCCTCCTACTTGGCTGCGTCGGTGACAGATCCGCTGCAAGCCGGAGATGCCGGAATCAGCAAGGTGCTGGCTCCGGGCGTGCTGGGCCCTACAAGGGCAAGACACTGCGCCAGGCAGCCCTGCTGCTCCTGCAAGGGCTTAGATGTCCCTGGTCAGCCTAAATGCCAGACTGAAAAGGCAGGAGTGATACCAAGAGCTTGGAAAAATACTGCTTTCTTACAGAACCTGCTGGGCAGGGCAGGGGTTCTCCGGGGCTCCTCGGGGGCTACTGCAACGAAGGGCTTGCTGTCCCAGCCGGGAAGGTTTTACAAGCTGGCTGTCCAGCCCGCTTAGGGCCTCTAGCATCTCCCCAAAGATGCACCCCAGCACTAGGGCTGCATCCGCAAGTGCTCGAGGCTGGATCTGCCAAGCTCTTGCTTCATCTGCCATGCACGTTGTCCAGCCCCGGGAGTGGGCGGACGAGCTGCCCACGGAAAGAGCAGAGACCGCAGCCACCCGCGGGAGCTGCCCGGCAGCGAGCGCCTCTGCCCTTCGCAGCGACCTTGGTTGGGAGCAGGGAGCCGGGAGCAGGGCCAGGTCCGCTTGGGCCGGGGACACCCCTTGCAGGGCCTGTGCTCACAGCTGCCTTCCCCAGCGCGCTCCGCCTCGCCGCGGCCGGGCCCTGCGGCGTGCTGGCAAGCCCGAGGAAGGCAAGGAAAATTTGGATATGTGCTTTTTTTTTGCTGTTTTTCCCACCCTCCCCAATGTCTGTGCCCCAGGGCAGCGCGGCTTCCCTGGAGCAGACTTGAAAGGAGCTGTGCGAAAGCACATGGCCTTCATCGAGCATCGCGCAGCCGCCGCTCTGCCGCTGCCAATTTGGAGCCCTGCTGGGTGAACCCAGGCTCACACCACTTAAAATTCATGGGGTTTTCCTTCCTGCCCTCTTAATCAACCCCCTCAGAGAGCTTGGGAACTGGATGGGCTCAGACACCCAAACGTGACAACAGCAGCAAAAAAGGCCACCATTTCCAGATGCTCTTGTGGTGCCTCTCGCAGGCGGACACGTCTCATTCCTGTCTTGGGGTTTCTTTAGCAGGAGGCTGGCAATGCATGTGTGCCAAAATTATTTCAGATTTGTTTAAAAAGAAAGTTACAAACCCCAGTATTGTTTCAGAGACAACAGTGTGTTTTAGTTTTAAACATTCCCTTGTAGTGCTGGAAACTAAACATAGCCGGTGCTGGAAAATCAGGAAGGGGGAGCGAGACTATAAAACACTAAGCAGTTCTGCTTCAAGACACAGCCTGTCTCCACTCTTTCCAAAAGGAGTGAAGTGCAAATAGGAAACGGTGACAGGTTCTTCACGGTTTTAAATTTCATGTTTAATAAACGCAGATGCTAGCAACAACGCAGAGAGCATAGGGCTTGTTTTGCCCCGGTAGCGTCCAAACTAAACCTGCCAGAAACTGTGGAAAGCCTTTGTGTTCTTCTTTAACTGGTCGCTAGTCAGAGGTAACTGGATAGCAGGTTTTGGCCCGGTACTTAGGCTCTCTGCTAGGCCTTCTATGTGTGCAAGTCAAGTTCGCAATACTTATTATGCCGCCTGCCTCCCTTTCCAGCACCAGGAGAGCGCATTTCTACCCAGGACTCGTCGCTTCGGCGCGGGCTCCCACTGCAGGTGGCTGGTTTGCAGCCGCAGTGCCTTGTGCCCCACTCGTCCGCGTGAGCGATACGAAGGCGAGTGCCCTGTTACCGACCAACGGCAAAGCCGGGTGCCCCAGGGTCAGCCCTCCTTGCTCGGGGAGGACTATGCACGTCAAAGGGAGCCGCCCCACTATGCTACAGCCGGAGCAGTGCCAGGACTCGGGTGGCATCCGCGCGGGCTATTGCACACCTGCCCCGGCACCGCTAGCACTGGCAGAGCGAGAGGCGCGAGCGCGTTGCCGGCGCTGCGGGCTCTGGGATCAGCGGGCTGGAACACAAGGAAAAGCCGCCTCACGGACGCTGAGAGCAAACTGCCCAAGCGCAACTCCGCGAAGTCCCCGGGACCCTCCTGCTGGAGGGAAGGAGCCGGGACAGGGTGCACAAGCCCCACAGCTGCCTCTACTGCTGCTATGTCATACGACTGTGGGTTCAGGCAATGGGATCCTTGCTCTCTTAGTAGTTACGCCTCAAACAAAGCTCCACGGTGCTCCGAGGTTGCACGCCCTGATGGTTGTATAGTAGGTTTTGATATTTTTTAGGAAGAAAAGAAGCATGGTGCTCCTTAAGGGCAAGCTTCACCCGCTTGGATCGGGAGAAGAACGGCACGGGCCAGGGCAGCGTGTGCTCCGGACGGGGCTGCTCCGTGTCGAGCTGCCGCGGAGGAAGGTTCTCCCGCTGCCTCCGAGCGAGAGCGTTCCTGGTGAGACACCAGAGCACTGCGGAACGACCACGGCGACGGTGAAGGGCACGGGGCCGCGGCGGCCCGCGAGCCGCGGGGCTGCATCACCCATCAATGAGCCCGTGCGGCCACTGGCGAGCGCATGACTTTATAAGGTACTAACTTAAATTGAAAAAAAAAAAAAAGAAAAAAGAAAAAATGAAGGCAGGAGAGCCCATCTCCTCCCATGGCAGGCCTGAAGGGGGAGCGTTCTTCTCGGAGATGTTATCGCGGCGCTCTTGGCACGCGGCCCCCTGCGCCGTTGCGCTCAGGGCCCCATATAAGGGCAGATTTCAAAAGGCAGGTGCCGGGGCGGCCGCACGCGCAGCGGCCGGGCGCGCGCGGGCACCCGCGCACGTGCCCGTCCCGGCTGCTCGCTCGCCTGTCGCCCCCTCCGGCCGTCTCCATAGGGTTTGGAGAAACGCCACGCTCTGCGCTCGCAAGAGGTGCCGTCCTCTCCCTCACCGAGGCCATGGGCGGCCGTGTTCTTACGGAGGGACGAAGCCCGCATGGGCCTCGCTGCTGCCGGCCGCGATGCGCCGATCGTGCCCGGCCGGGCTCGCGCCAACCCCTGCGCGACTCGCGCCGGCCGCGTGGCCCCAGTGGGAACCGGCCACGGCACGACGGCTCTGCCGGGCCGCAGGGTCGGGGATTGCGGGGGTGGGTGGCAGGCAGGACCCTCTCCCCCTGCTCCTCGGCTTCTCCTCCCGGCCCCGCTGGCAGCGGCTTCGGCGCCGCAGCACAGGCGCATCTGTACCCGCGCCAGGGGACGACGTTTATTCAATTTCACATAATCTATTTTCCATCTCCTCACAATGGATCTGCTTTCCGAGCACGGATGACTTAGCACGGCAACAAAAACCCCTTGCAGCGCAGAGCCAGCCAGCCTCTCCCCCGGGGAACAAGCCGGGGCCTGGGGGCACCAGCACCCTCGTCCATAGGCGACGGCCCTTCGCCCCGGGGACACCCCAGGATCTCTCGCAGGTGGCTTTGCTGCTGCCTAGCCCAAGCACCTCCAGCCTCCTCCTTCCCTTCACCTTCGTCCTTCAAGCAACCTTGGGTCAGCACAGCACGGACAGACCTAGCAGAGGGACACGGAGAGTCACGGTGTGTCGCAGCAGCCACCCTGCACTGATTTCTGGAGTTCCAACAGTTTGGCAAAGCTTAAGACCACAAGAAAAACATTAATTTTGCCTGGTCGATAGACCCTTAGTGCCCTGTGCTTGTTTAAGTGCCTGTCCCAGCAGGACGGCTCACACTGGAAAGTCACCAACCACTTCCTCCAGGCTGGAGGGCTTATCGCCTGCACCAAACGTGCGCCTGGATTCTGACGGGGGTTTTATCTGACTCACTGTAAGGGCATAAAAAGAACCAGTGATTTTCTCCAAAGCAGTAAAAAAGTCCGTTAGTAACCAGTATGCTTCCCTCAAAGATATTTACACACTACAATCAAGTCACTTGTCAATCCTTTAGATAAGCTAAACGGTTTGCACTTTTAAGTCCTCACTGGAAGGTGTTTGCCCAGCCCTACAATCAATGCTGCTGCCTTCCTGCCCCCACTTCAGTTTTTCAGCCTCCTCCGCAAAGCCCGGGCAGCGCTGCTCGCCCTGCTCGCTGCCAGCCTGCTCTTTTCTGTAACGCAACAGCCTTCTCGACAGCTTCTGGCCTGCGCAGGACCCCGGTCCCCATCTCTCACGGGCAGCCCTTGCCGACCCACTGGCTCGCGCGTTCGTTAGCTCTGCATTTTATCAGCGCTGCTTTCCCCGAGGGACTAAGTGCACCAAGTTTACTCCCATTGCGCGTGAAACCTCTCTTAAAACATCGCCCCTGCACAGTCCTTTTTGGCCATGCGTCAGTCACAACCTTCTCAACCCTTCTGCATGCTCAGATCCCTGATACCCCAACGCTTTTTCGTTATGCCCTGTTAAATTGAATGTTCAAACGTATTACATGAGCGCGCCGAGCTTTTACAGCCAAAAGGCTAACCTCAAATAATGAAATCAGCTCTGTGTGACAAGACTTACTTTTCAGCTATGTTGATTGCTTTTAATTATATACTACTAACCTTTTAATTCCTTATCAGTGCACCCTATTTTCCTCTGCACTGGCGTCAGGTTACCTGGATTACTCTTACCCCAGTCTTGCTCTTTCAGAAAACTAGCACAGAATCAACAGTTCCTCTGTTCCTCTGTAATTTCTCTAGTAATAAGAATTACTGGAAATTAGTTTCAGTAAGCCAAAGCTCCCTTCAGCCAATACTCTTGGGTGCATGTTAACCAGACTTGTTAATTTTAAAATGTTCACTACTAAAAGATGTTGTTTAATATCCTCTTGGTTACTAGCGGGCTGGAAAGTATTTCATCACCCACATGTGATGCAAATACATCATCCTGTGTCTTTCCAAATATATGGATTGAAGTGTAGATGTGCGAGTCTTAACACACACAGTAAAATATTTTTTTTTGAGAACCCAGTAAAATGTAATTACCTTTGGCCTCAGATCTGAGCACCTAGACTTAGGCTCCTAAACACATATTTATTTAAGTAATCTAAATAAACATATTTATGCTGACACCTCAATAGGAAAGGCACGATTCTCCAAGGCCCTAAATACCAGCAACTTCAACCAACTTCAAGGAAATTAGGGCTGCTCAGCCCCTGGGTCACCACTAGTGCAAGAACGAGTGGAAAAGAGTTAAAAGTCACATTGCTCCCTGCAAAATTCCCTGATGGGATCCATTCCACCAGGATTTTCAGGAGTCCAGGGCAGAAACGGAATAGATTCGTTACATCAACCTCTGCACCAACCCCGTCCCCTCCAGCTCTCCCGCTCGGCAGCGACCCCCATCGCAGCGGGGACGCTCCGACGAGGAAAGCGGCGGTCGCGGTCGGAGAGCGGCAGCAGCGGAGGAACCACCCGTGAGCGGGCACAGGCACCGTGCGCGCGGGAGGAAGAGCTGGCTGGAACGCAG
>VZSV01000026.1:1186195-1227779 GCA_013398735.1 Nothocercus julius | reverse complement strand
GCTCTCCGCGCTTCCCCTTCGCGGTGCCAGCGCCGGCGGCAGCGCGGGGCACGCGGCCGCTGCGCGCGGCTGCGTTACGCCGGCAGCAAAGGCTAAATGCTCCTCTACTGCTCAGACTTAGGGAGGAATCTGTGGAAATGGAGGTGATTTAATCATAACTAATCTAAACAACCCTGCTACAGCAAACTTGACATCAAGGAGGTGTTTTAGTTAAATGTGGAAACCAGGCTTATATGGTACTGACAAAGGAACAATGTGTTTGTGGGTGAATCAGTAAAGGAAGAGCAGAGAAAAGATGGCGAGAAGTGTGATGCATACCAGAAAAGTTGTCTGGTATATAAGGAATAGTGTCCTTCAGTAATAATTATTTGCAAACCAGTTTGCACTTCTGAATGCTGGAGCGCCAGGAGTGTCTGGACACGATGGTATAGGCAGAGCTGCCTCTGTGTGGCCTGGGATGCTGCGCAGGCAAGAAATCAAACAGCAACCCTGCCTGGGTGCGGGTAACTCACTGCTCGGGGAAAATCCACGTGAGCACAACAGGAGGAGGAAGGGGGACGGGGTCGCGAGCGCAGGCCGTTCTGCAGGTGTGCACAGTGGGACGGGCTGTGAAACACTGTATTCCGGAGCGTCACTAATCTGAGCTCCTGGGGCCCTGTGACCATGGTGGGATGGAGAGGAACGGCTGCCACAAATACCTATTCCCTGGTTATTCTGTGGAACTGCTTCTGCGAGAAGACAAAGCATGAGACAGAAGAAATGCTAATGTGCGGGGGCACTGGAGACGCCTTGGGTAGCAGCGGCAGCCGAGCATCACGGCAGCGTGGAATGGGTGCCGAGTTTGCTCCCGCGGGGAGACGTGAGGGGCGGCTGGAGCAGCGAGTGCCGAACGCGAGGCACAGCCTCCAGGGAGGCAGCTCAGAAGCCTCCGCGGCCGCTTCCCCCAGCCCTTATCAGCACGCCGTTAATCTGCGGCAGGAGAGTTGGCACCTTCAGTTCCAAGTGCAAGGTGCATGTCTTTGGCCTTGCCTTCTGAGCCATAAACAGCCGGCAAGGTGTAAAGTAGGTGTAAAGGCAACCTCGGAGGGCTCCCCGCTTGGCCCCCGCGCTGCCAACGCGACACCGCTACCACTCCACAGGTGAGAGGGAGGTGGAGCTGTGGAGGAGAAGGGCTCCGTGCAGAGTGGCCTTTTGCATCGGCGCTGAGAGCAGCGGCATAAATTTGCCCTTGCAGCGCAAAGGGGTAAAGTTATGTTGGATTATTTTGCTTTCTCTTTTCTTTACTTATCCCCGTAATCCTCAATTTAGTGGCTGCGACCGGTTTCTCCTACGTGTATTGAAGATGAATTTGGCCCTCTCCCCCTACAGAAGGATCTGCTTGGCCACAAAGCCAACAAAGCAAATAATGCAGGTACACTTTGTCCTTCCAGCAAAGATTAAGCCTACGCAAATGAGCAGGCAGTTAAAGGAGGAGCTTGGCTTGGGAGAGGAGGGATGGCAGTGCGGGATCGTCGTCAGCAGGCAGGTGGCTGTGCTGAGGAGCAGAAGGTGTGCGGGCCATCCGGGCAACTGACGGGTTGTGCAGCACAGCACGGATCGCTCCAGGGCTCGCGGAAGTGGATGGAAATCACCTCCAGGGCCTTGTGGACACTCCTGGTTCAAGCTGCACAAGCCATGGAGAGTGCAGAGCATAAGGACTTCTCATTTGCCACTTCCATCCACGCACCCGAGTCTCCTAAGCCTGTTATTTTAAGGGCATGTTCCATGCTGCAGCTCTCTTCCTTCACCTCTAAAGGATCTGGCTGATTCTGAACTCCAGATGAAAGATTGCCACCCCACGGGCCATGAACACCCGTCTGTGAGACTGGGCCCTGAATAATTAATGCAATCAATGACTAACTCTTTTCATCCTAGAACAGCCACAAAGGAAAGCCACAGGGGCCCTGGATGGGAGGGATGATTCTCCAGCAAGTGGAGGGAAGTAACTGGTGGAAATATGGACCAGGAAAGAGGAGATGACAACCCAACTGTGCTGCTGTGGAGAGCAGTGGTGCTGCACAACCCCCTTGCAGGCCTGCTTGCTTGGCTTCCTTCCATCCCCTTCATTGCATGGGGGGATCCGGACCCCCATGGACCAGAACATGGTCCTCAACTGCCTAAACTGCAGATCTGAAGCATTCTGTGGGGTGAACGTCCCTGTACTGGGCTGCTTCACCAAGGGAATGCCCTGGGTTTGCTCAGGTTGGAGCCTTTCTCCTTGTGGACACCGTGGTGCAGAGATACACTCAACACAGGCCATCGCATCTCTGTTCTGACTTTTTTGACATGATTCTGTGGCTTGGGCATGGTCTCCTTCTTTGAGACATTTCAGTCGAATTGGTTGCTTTCCGTTCCTTTCCTTGTTTTATTTGGGATGCAGGTAAAATGGCCCCATCCTGCGCAAGGACTAGGGAAAAGAAAGAATTCCACAGTTTAGAGCCCCATGTAGGAAATGAATCAAACCAGAAAAAAAAAAAAAAAAAATCCAGCATCTCCATTCTGTTTTTTTCAGGTTGAGAAAAGGTATTGACCTAATAGAGCTCTTCTTTCCAGGTAGGTAATTCAAATCATTGCTTCAGAGCTGGTCAAAATATCTGGGGAGCATTGTTCCTCATTTTCATTCAAATTCAGCATTATACAAGTAAGATAAGAAAGCAAGCAATATACAGTTACAATTAAGTAGTGCCTTGTGATCACAAACAGATTCTGTAATCCCTACTCAGGGGCTTTTATAGTTCAACTTATTTCCATACGTAGCACTGCTCTCCTACTTGGTGCATCCTCACCTGAGCTTTGGTCACACAAGGGACCATGACCAGCCAAACTGCACATCCCAGCAGCCTCCCCCAGACCCTCCAGCTGCCCCCGCTGAGGACAAAACCTCCCTTTTTCCTTTGCAGCCACTACTAAGATTCTTCTCTCTGTAACTTCTAAGCTTACATGGGCTTTAAGTGCTCGTCTCTGTGGCAGAGCTGTGAACATTTCTGAGCTCCAGCCTGGCCAGGGTGTTCTCTCCTGAATCGGTCAGTGGAGGCAAAGGAGGAGGCTGAGCAGATGGAAATTTCTTCTAGTGCTTCTAGACCATCTAGTATTTGCTGTAAGCCTAGGAGCAGTCCCGTGGGTTCAGTGCTGCTACCCCATGTTTAAAGTTAAGCACGTGTTGAAATACCTGGCTGAGGGGGGCTCAACATAACATTTACAGTAGAGCAAACCCTGTCAGTGCCATCGATTCAGCGAAGCTTTGCAATTCTCAGGAAACATAAAATCCAGTGCCAAGCTGCACACAGATAAAGCCACAGCGGCAGAGAGATGGACAGGAGTCAAACGCATCTGGCCTTCTGGGGAGCAGCCCAGTCTGCTCCAGCCTTCTGCTGTCACTGCTAAACTTTACATCACAAGATGGAAGGAGCAGAGGACGCCAGGTCAGCGACAAGAAGATGCCCCCTCAGCCAACGCGGTCCCTCGCTGCGGCTCAGAGCTCTGCCTCCATTTCCAGGCAGCTGTTAGAGAAACATTTTGATATCATTATCTCTCCTTGAGCAATCTGCAGAGAGTAGCTAGGGGAGGCATTTGGTTTTTATGTGAATTTGGGTTGCAGTTTGTGGAAGTGCTTCATTGCTACCGTGCTGATTAGGTTTCCTGCAGAGACCAACGCATTAGAGGCAAGTCTGGCCAAAAGGTTTGTGTCACTGCCAAGCCTCTTGGAGACCCGAAGCCCTGGATGATTTGGTCCACATTGGATGCTTCGTGCAAGATACCAGTGTGATGTGTCCTCGTTGCTCCTCCGGTGTAGTCCTCCGGGAGGGAGACGGCAAGGGAAAGATGCAATTCAGGTAGGGATTTTGGTGCTGAGCTGGAGAGATTGTGCCAACTTGAGTCTCAATCTCTTCCAAATTTGATGATTTAAATCTAGATCGAGTAATGAGGCTGCCAAACTGCATATTGAACAGCTGAAGCAGGAGCTTGGAAAAGCAAAGGAAAACAACGGTTAGGAACCAAAACTGTGTGCCAAAGCACTTTTTTTTTTCAACCACGGTGTGACCCCGCAGCCTGTCACCGCTGGTGGGAGCAGGGGCTGATGTCCCTTGGGTCCCCAGCCCTGGGAGCAGCCGCCCTGCTCTCGGCTCGCGGCTCTTGCGGCTTCGCTCCAGCACCTCCTCGCCACGAGAATACAAATTTGGCAGCGCGGGGACATATGGAGGGGAAGAATGCTCAGCTGCGAGTATCGGGGACGGGCATTATCCAAACCCAGCCACCAGCACATCACCTTTTCAAAGGCTCCAAATCCGCTACAAATTGCTTCTGAATGACAATGGACATTCTCGCCTCTCACAAAAGCCTCCCATATTAGCATCTTTATTGGAATAAACCAGCTAATTTCTCCAGTTGGAGGGCTGGTGTGGAGAATCCCTAATTCCAATTAGATGGATATTCATCAGCAAGCCCAATGCCTGCCGGAGAGCCGGGAAAAGTGATGTCTGCTGTGACGAGGGTCTCACTGCCTGCCAAAGTCCAGGTCTGAGACAAAGACACGGGGAGCGCTCAGCCCCAGCGCTCACAGCACACGGGACATTGCAGGGACTGTGGGGTCCCTTTAATCCTGCCCTTGGTGGCATATGGCAATTCACAGGGTGAGGAGGCTGGATATATCCTCTTTTCTGTTTTTCCAGGTTCTTATATGACAAATACATCCATGGTCAGGCAGCCTGACTGTCTGTCCACCCTGACAACCATATGGCAACTTGTCATTAGGTTCAGTGTCGGGGATTATCTTGAAAAACGGGGGTCAGGCTTTCCCCACCCCATGCCTGATGCCTTGCAGGTACCTGTGATGCAAAGGTGAAATTTATTCTCTAGCAATGGCAATAAATTCAATAAAGGAAAAGAGAAGAGAGAATTCAAACTCTGTAAGTACATGTATCTCAAATCCCAGATGGCGATAGGACATTTTCCCTTCTTTTCTTTTTTGTTAAACTCTCGGGTTTCACTGATAGGGTAGGGTTATCTAGGAGCACCGAATGCTCCATGGTGTCATTTGGAGGGGGTGTTGCTTGTTATTTTATTCTTTTCCAAGGCTGGCTCGGTAGAGGAATCCTGACAACGTCTCTTCTCTGTGCTGAGTGGTCACGTCCCGCAAAGGCAGAGCAGGGCGAGCTTTGACACCGCCTGTCCAGCCACAGGACCAGGCACAGATGCTGTGCGGGACACAGGGCTGGATGAGTCCCCTGGTGGGATCCGGGCTGGGACAACTGCAGGAGGGACTCGTGCAGGGAGCAGGACTCGGCATTCCGCACCCAGAGGGCCAAGCCAGAGGCTGCTGCAGAGTTGTAATAAACGCCACGTCTCTCCCCTTGAGCTCGGTGAAATTCAGGGTGGGGACATCAAAGGAAAAGGACTCGTTTGCAGCTGCCTGTTCCCTGCCAATGGTGTCAGGTTTTGTGGATGGAGAGGGAAAGTAGGGGGGAATATGGGCCGTTTTGGAGGAAAGAACAGGCCCACGGGCACCGTTACCACAAGCAGCAGTAACCACCGTAACCAACAGGGTTGGCCTGAGTTTCTCCGACGTGGGATTGTCACGGCTGCAAGGGGATGTGGCTCAAGGAGCCCCATGGCTTCCATCTCACCACCGAGGCCAGCGCAGCCCGCTCCGTTTTGCTGTGCACTGAGTGCCTTGGAAAGCCCGGGAGTATTTATTCTTCAGTGTCACCTTGGCCGGCAAAGCCGTGGTGCTTAAGAACCAGGATAAACAAGGAGCACCTGACAAGTTTCTCTCTCCATTCTTCCCCTGTCGGTATCTGTTGACCCAGCTTCTCCTTCTGCGGTTGCCTCGCTGCCTTCCGTGCAGCCAGCGCAGCCCGCAGCTCATCCTCACCTTTGCCAGGGGCTAATGGAAACAGATGGGCTGCTTAAACACCAGCAAACCCGGCAGGGCTGCTGGGGAGGCGCGGGGCAAAGGACAGAGAGGAGGACAAGCCCGGGCACAGCCCAGGTGGCTGCTGCTGCCACCTGCCCCCAGCCCCAGGGTGGGAACTTCTGCGGAGGGACGGAAAGGTGTCACCCTTCACCTAGAATGAGCTTATTTGGGCTAAATAACAAATCATTTATCTGTCAGAGAGTTTCTTCTCTCCCAGACAAGCGGCTCAGGAAGCTCGCACGGATGCAAGGAGTTGCCCCCTTCTAGCTTCTTCCTGAGACAGAGGCTCCGGGGTTTCTGGGGAGGAGGGGATTTGATCCCTTGCATGCACTGTGCATTAGGTGGCTGTCACTCTCTACCTGGCCACCCCTGCACCCACACATTACACAGCTCAGGGCGTTAGAATCATGGTGCTGCTTGCTTTAATACCATGAATGAGCCCTGCTAAGGACCCGTTTATGGTAGATAAATTATATTTGGGAGTTGCTTCACCAGCTATGGCTGTGCAGACATTGCCGGGGTGGGTTGGAGGAGCTTTGACAGGACCAGAGGATTTTCTGACCCCTGCAAGTGCTTTTATCCCAAGTATCAGCTATCTTTCAGCAGTGCTCTAGCCATGGGACTAGCAGGCATTAGGAGTTTCTGTTCTCACCTTTCTCAGAGAGGATCAAATGCAGTGAAACATCCCATTTTGCTGGTTGCTTTTTGAAAAAATGTATGGTATGTGTTATTGCTAGAAAAGCAAGGTCAAAGGAAAAGGATCATAGGACACAGGACTAGAAAAACCCTCTTAGGACATTCAGGTCAGTCCATATTATCGTATTCTTATTTGCAAACTGTGTTTAAGTGAGTGCAGTTGTTTGCTCTCAGCACATCTACTGCAAAGCTCTTTCTGAACCACAGCTGTTTCCTGGCAAAAAAATGTGGAAGAAAAGCTGCTGGTCTTGTGATCCCTTGTGTGTTAATGATGGTCCAAGCTCTGCATCAACTCAGTGAGTCTCCTGCACCCACAGGCTCCTTACTGGGGAGGTGACCACAGTACCCATAGAACAAAAGATGTTCTTGGTCATATTCACCCAGGAATTTTAGGATGGTCTTGCGGGGCTGAGGTCAGGGGGACTGTGGTCTTGAGTGCTGACTGCCTGGCACAGCAGGAGCAGAAGGCACCTCACGGAGTCCCCTGCTGATGGTGCCTCAGATATTGCTGCTCTTGGCTCTCTCAAATTCACCCTCCCTGCTGCTGCTGGATGGTGGCAGTGATGGGGTTGTTCAGCTTGTGTCCACAGAGGGTTCCACCTTCCTCGGGGCAAATGCGAACACTTTATCTGTACCAGCAGCAACAGGAGGTGAGCGCAGAGAGGACTGGAGTCGCTCACCTGCTGTATGATTTGAGAAGAGTCCTGCACTGAATGGAGCAAATGGGAAGGTTATAAACCCCTTTCAGGAAATGGATTTGCAAAGGCAGGAGCTGTTTTACGAGCAGCAGAGTGAAATTAGTGGCAGCAATGGCAGAAAAACTGTTTTTGTGGTGAAGAAAACACTGTGTGGACAATGCCAATACAGCCCAACTGGCTTCCTGCAAGAATCTTTTGAACTGTTTGTTTCACATTTCCTTCTGGCATGCTCTCCCAGCCGTATTCTTTTCCGTAGCGATTTTAGCAAAGCTGGCGATTTTTCAAAGCCAGGCTCTTGAACCCAGTGTTGTTGCTGAATCAGAGGTAGCTTTGCCAGAACTGTCTGGACTCCAACCTGCCTGCGAGCTCCTTCCAGCCTGCCCCGGGCCGGAGATGATGTCCCACCCGAGCCATCAACCATGGGCGGCACGAGGAGCGCACAGGACGTGGTCCAGGCGCGTCTGAGCAGGATGCGACCTGGTGGTACCGGCTGCAGGGCCAGGGAAGGGTGGGAAAGCACAGGTTATGTTATATCTCCCTTCCCAAGACATGTTGGCTCCAGCTCCCTCAAGCCGGAAGTTTTTAAGGTCTGGTACAATGTGGGATTAAAATTCCCACCTGGGAGGACAGTCTAGGGAAGAGATGTGACCTGGAATGGGGGCATGGGAACAAACTCCACGGTGCTTTATGGGATGAAATGAAGGAGCTAAAGTGAGAGGCTGGTGACTGTTTTGGGGATGGAGCATAATCCCAAAACAGTCCGGAAGGAAGACAGGGCTATGAAGGAGCAGGGAAACTATTCCCATCAGCATTTATCACGACACCCATTATTAGCAGCCACAGCTCTGCTCTTGGGAGCTTTCATTTACATAGTTAATAATCCACTGGCAGGAAGGAGGGGAGACCTAAAGCTGAATTTTCCAGCAGTTAACTATGAAGATTGCATTGCATTTGTGTTAGATTCGCCTGTTGTTACACTCCAGTCTTGCTACAATTGAGACGGAACACAGCTAGTACCAAACGGGAAGCGTTACCAGAATTCCCCCTGCAGAACAGACTCCTTTTCCAAACAGGCAGCTTTTCTATTGCCTGTTCGTAGCAGCAGACTTTTGGAAGACAAGCGATTTTCTTCTCTTTAAAAGGACTTGGGAAAAAGGACCATCATTTCCCAGCTTTTTTTATTTTATTTTTTTTCTGAGAGAGATATTTTTATGCCTGGCTAAGGAGAGACAAAAAGGTCAGAGAAAATTAAAATCACATGCTCAGAACATTTCAGGGCAGGTGTTTTTCTTGAGACAGAAATCAATTTTTGAAGGGTGTACCCCTGGATTTATGCTCCTCCTAACATTTCACCTGTTGCATTAGCACCGTAGGACAAATGATTTCATAACCCCAGGCGGCCTGGTTTATTTGGACCCAGCTCAAGAACTTCGCTTCAAATGCACTGCAATTTTTCCAGCTAGACCAAAGCCCAAGACGAGAACTCCAGTCTGGCTGCTCGTCATTGCATTTTACTTGGCATGTAGTCTATGGATGAGGAATGTGCAGAATTTCCTTTTCCACCCTCTCAGATCCTGTCTTCGGCCTGACCCAATCCCAAAAGCACAACGGATGCAGCTGGAGAAGGACAGGTCCAAACTTGCTGCTGAGCTGGGAGACTCCAGTGACACTCAGGCTCTGCAGCCTGAGCAGGCAGCAGCTGGAGGTGGGTGCTAACAAGTGGAAGAACATCAGCTGCTGCCTGTTGAAATGGGCCGTTTATAAAGGAAGAGGAGGCCCTTGCTCATGCTGGAAGGGGCAGGGTGGGTTTTTGCTGGTGAAGAAGGGCTTGCCTCTGGGCAAAGCTGGTTCCTGGTTATGCATCTTGAAGCCTCTGTTGGTGTCGGAACAGGTAATGGGACCATGGGCTCCCCACTGTCTACTAATTTTGCTGCCAGGAGTCTATTTCCACCATGAAAGGTGGTTATGAGTGTTTGCAATGTCTTAGTATCAGCAGCTGGGAATCAACAGGGAGTCCTGAGCTATCAATGAGACCTGATTTCTTAGGTTGCTCTAGGAGAGGAGCTAGGGAGGAGTATTAGCCCTTTGGTGTGTGTCCTCTTTGCAGAGGTACCTGTGCTGTGGGAGGCAGTGAGACCTTCCCAGAGGTCTGTAGCTTGGCTGTGGCTGCAGTGGGAGTGGTAAATGTAGGTTCAAGCTCTGTGTTATCTCATCCCTAAAAGTTATTTTTCTTGGCCCTGAATGGAACACTATCTTTCCTCTTAAAACAGCTGTGCAGATGGGAAGATGGAACTGGATGAGCCCCTTTCCCTTGAGCTTAGGAACCTCTCAATGTGAGTAGAAAATTGTTATTGCAGGAGTGATGATAACAACTAGCACCATGTCTAAGGGTACAGAGTTCTGATTACCAGTAATGGTGGCTGTACTGGTCAGAACTTTCTGTATTGCATTGGGAGCACAAGCTTCATCCCAGGGATGCTGTTGGAGGAGGGAGGGGGTGGAAAAAAGTGGGTTATGCATGTAGGGGAGGGAGATCGGTTGTCTTTGGGTGTTTGTTTTGGACTATTTCAAGAAATGCTAGTGTGTAAACTGCTGGAAGATTTCCAAAGGCATGGGAAAATACTTCTATCCCTCCCAGACTATAGCTATTACTATTTGGAATATCTTAGAAATAGCCTGTAATGAAATTTGTTGTTTGACTAGCTTTCTTTATGCATTTAATTTTACTTAACCTGAGCAGCCTTTAACCCTTTATGAGAGAATCTCCTTTACGTGTTTTCTTATCTTATTCTTGTGATTTTTATATTTTTGTTTTTCTTAGGAAGTCTTCCTTGGCTGTTGAGAAGCATGTTGTTTAATAGTGTTGATTAACTTAATCAAAATGTTAACAAAGACCTCTATAAGCAAAGTGCTTGCAAAGTGTTGAAATGAAATAACTGCTAACAAAACTTAGATGTTTAAAATGGAGATGCATCTTAATCACTCAGCTTTGTGTTCTTAATAATATAATTATTTTCCTATTAACAGCACATACTTCTCACTTGAACTTTTAGCATTAAAAAAAAATCAAAGAGAAATCAAGTGGCTACTGGGCAGAAGTCCTTCAGTCTTCTCTTTTCACCAGCAAAGAATTGAACCTTAATTCCTTTTTCTTCATTCTCTCTATATCTTCTGCTTTCTGATCGTCTGTAAGAAATGAATGGGGCCTCTTGGCCAATTAGGTGGGGTTGGATTTAGCTTAACCCAAAGCAATCATCAGTTCCCTGTCATTAGATCTGGGTCACAACAACTTAGGAAACTTTTTTCCTTGTCTCTTCCCCCCCATTACTGCAATGCAAAAGCGTGCAGTTCTCTTTCCTCCAGAGAGATCAGCAGCAAGCAGAACAAGCACTGCACTAATGAAATCTGGTCTTGGCTTAATATAAAGAGGGTTTTTTGTTATGAAAGTATGTATTGTTCAGTGACCCCCCAGCTTGGAACTGCCATATGTCTGGTGCAATCTGGGAGCTGACAGCAAGCAATAGCATCCTAGCACTTTGCTAGGATGGACGAAGAGGGAAATGTGACTCGGGTCTCCCTGTATCACCAGAAATGGTGCTTGTCCATGTTATAAAACTGCAGTGGTATCTTGCAGCTCTCCTCCATGTGCTGAACAGGGGAGGAAGGCAGCTCTGGGTGGCAGACCTGTTGCTTGGCAGACTGTCCCAGGCCTCCAGGCAGTTCAGTTGGTCTGTGCTTGCCCTTTCTCATCTGCAGGCAGCAGGTGAGAGCAGGGCTCTCCCTTCCTGGTGGACAGTGTGGAAAATTCCCTCCGAGTCTCTGAGGTGCATTGCGGTGATGCAGGATGCACAAAATGAGCAGCATTTGGAGTGTTTCCTTATAGGATAATCGGAGGAAGTCATTGTGTTAAATATCCATTTGTGTCATTAGCCTTTTATATGGTGCTTTGTCCAGACATCCTGTTTGCTTCCTCTTTGAAGTAATGAATATGCTTCCTGTGTGCAGGGTCCCATCCAAAGCTCCCATGTAAAACCAAGGCACTTGACAGAGGTCACTTGTGTAGCTGATACAGAGGCGTCTCCAGCCTTGCTTCATGCAAGGAGCTTCAGGACAAAACTAAAGGAGTGTCCATTAGGGATTAAAACCACTCTGTTTAGACCACCCTACCCATAGTTGTCTGCTCCCTATAGTACAGAGTGAGGTTTCTGACATCTGAGACCTAACACT
Organism: Nothocercus julius; assembly: GCA_013398735.1. Taxonomy (NCBI): domain Eukaryota; kingdom Metazoa; phylum Chordata; class Aves; order Tinamiformes; family Tinamidae; genus Nothocercus; species Nothocercus julius. The sequence goes on along the minus strand of VZSV01000026.1, from coordinate 1,216,205 downwards.
GTTGGGACATGACAGCAGTGTCACCCTGGTTGGAGACTGGATCCATCTCTCAGGCATATGCTGAGCCATAATTCCATATGTTGGGAAGTATCAAATGCAAAAAAAATAGTTGGGGATTCTTCATCCCCTCTAAACCAGGGAAGTGGCAAACTGCTCCACATCTCCCCTTCCTCCTAGTGATTCCCACTGAGAAATCTCTTGCTGCCCTTTTTGCAGCAGTAGCCCTTTGGCTACTTATTTGCAGTAATTGAATCCCTGGAAATTATGAAGTTAACAGATACAGAACAATCTGGAATCTCCACAGTTTGCAGCAAATGCATCTCTTTTGATTCATACCCAGGAGAAGATACGGTGCTTCTGCATATGGGTCTTGGAGGTGGAGGCATGACATACGTTTATATGCACTTTGGATGTGGCTATAATGAGGAATGGTATGCTGGCATGAGGAATCCTGCCCCAGGAAACAGCTAGAGAAGCTGCAGAATCCCTTCAAATGCCTATTCATTCACCCCGGATTATAGCAGGGAGTGCAGGGGATGGAGGTCACCAAGTGCTCACCTCTGCCACTGACAACTGTGCTGCTTTTTGCTGCAGCATTGGGGAAGGGTTAATCAGGGAAGCAAAGCCCCTAAGGACCAGGATTGTTCCATGCAAATTGGCTTGTTCTTGTTTCTTCTATTGATCGCAATCACTCAGAGCTGTGTCTGTAACAAACTGCTGTAAATCACTGCAATCATAATAAGCACACCTTGGTAAATAATGCATGAGATGCCCATAAGCCTATATTCATTAGAAGGGAGGTGCATATAGAGTGTGGTGATCATCATCTGGGCTCAGCTGGGGGCTTGGTGGGTTGGACTGAGATGCAGTGGTTGCTGAGATCTGTCCTGAAACTGAGTTGGGTTTCAGGCAGCTTTTCCAGTCCCACAAGATGATGGAAATAGACAGGCTTATTTTCGTGTTCATGAATTTTGCACGTGTTGTTTAAAATGCCTCCAAGGATCACAGCATAATACAGGTTGGGTGAAAGTGGGTTTGTGGCAAGTCTCCAAATAACGTAATAGAAAGGCATCACAATTAATAGTATTTAATATATCTTTATGACAACAAAGCACACAGTGGGTAACAAGTTTTTCTGTGAAAGCCTCATAGCTAAGTTAATGGTCTGGATATCAGAGGGCCTTGTTTAAAATGTAAATTAAAAAAGCTTTTTTTTCTCTCCAATTGCTCTTCTGAGGAGCAGGGTGGCATTAGAACAGGAGCTTCTTTTAAAGCAATTTCTCTTGCATGGGCTGGAGGCTGGTGTAGTCCTTGACCAGGCTCTGCAGCAGGGCAGGTCAGGTGCTGTGGCTTTCATTACAAAGTTCCCAGTGCAAATTTCAAGGAAAATTAAATAGGTGGTACCCTTCTCCCTGCCCCACTTTTGTCCCAGGGAGATTTTCTTGCTAAATGACAGTGATAAGGACAATCTGGCTTTTGTATGATTATAAGAGATAGAAGAGGTAGCAGAAGCATTCCTGATTATATCGGACAGCTGCAGATGGCAATGGGTCATTTCATTCCATTATGGTTTCTGGCAGGTGAGTATTAGAGGGTGTGTGATGGCATCGTTTCTCAGCAATGACTTCATTTGGCTGTCTAAACAAACAGCTATTTCTCACCAGGTGCAAAAGGCCTTCTATTTGTTTTTCTCCATGGAGGGAAAAGAAATACCTACAGTAAAAAGAGCACTAACAGACTGTGTCTGACTGACAGCTGTGGTGGTCTCTACCTCACTGCCAAATGATCATGACATGAGCAGTGATGGTGAAAACTTGCTTTCCTGTGCCCAATCCATGCTTGTGTGGTCAGACACCAAATGGCTTCAAAAGCACAGACCCTCAAAACGCGAGTCCTGCTCACCCTGGGGAGCTCTGGGTTGTCTGTATCCCACACCAAGCACTGCTGAGTAGCATCCGCAGTGGCTGAGGAAGGTCTGAGCTCAGCATGGGGGGTGAAGGTCTTCTCGGAGGTGCTACATCCCAAGGTGTGTGTTAGGGCTGGGTTGTGCTGTACTGGGCTGCAAGTGGCATGACTGGCTCTGCCTCCCTTGCAAGCGAGAGAATGGATCATGTGGGCAATGCCTGAGTCTGATCTTGGGAATGGGTGAAGGAAAAAACCTGGCTGGTAGCGTAACTAGGGTGCCCACTTACAGCTGTGCCCCCTGCACCCATCCCTCCTCAGTGCAGCTGCTCACACCTGAACAAGGCTGTGTATTAATCCTATGGGAACCTACTTTTCCTGAGGTCAGGAAGCAGAAAACTCAGAAGTGCCAGGGAATCTGCTGTGACTGCAAGATGTTGTCTTCAAGAGATCAGCTCTTTGGGAAGAGCATCTTGGCTTTGGCTCTGCCTGAACCAAACCAGAACACTGCTGTTTTATAGATATGGGCAGTTTCAACTTAGTCTGGCTCCCTAAACAGATCACACATTAGATGAAAACAGTGAGAAGCAATCAAAAAAACCCCTGAGCTCTATTGTAGGAAGTCACATCCTAAAATAATAGAGCTACAGCAGGTTTTCTTTTAAATTATTATCTTCTGAAGTGGCATTTTGTCCTGATACTCTTTTTGGAAGGCTACTGCGGAAACTCAAAGGTGGTGGTCACAGTTAAATATAAGGATAAACAGTCAAGACTTTTCCACTCTGCAAATACATATTTGAGCAGTAAACTAGTGTTATCTCTAGGAGCAGCCTAAAGACCTTGAGATGATTTGGGGTCCTTTGTTGTTCATTTTCAATTCCTTTTCCTCCTTCTAGGGTAGCTGAAGAAATAAATCCCCTACCAGCTCAGCTTTCAATAGAGTGGGGCCTCCCCCCTGCCAAAAAAGTGATGATTCTGGTCATCCTGTAGTTTAGTTCAACTATCATTTTGCTGTACTTCTAACTGCATCATCTGTCACAAAAGAAAGCAAAAGGAAAGAGGAAATAGATCAGCAAATTGTTGAGCTTGTCCACTTAAACTGGAGGAGAAAGTGAGAAATGGAGAAAGACAGCTCAGCAAAGCTGGGTGAAATGGGGAATGAAGGGGAGCGGCCTGCCTTCCCCCCACGGGCTGCTGTGCCTCAGATACCACTGGAATTTGTGGTGCTTGCAAAGGATGTTGTGGTCTGTAGCCAGGAAGCTTGATGTAAGGATGACAAAAAAGAAGAAGGAACCAAACAGCTTAGTAAGTTTATTATGGTTGCAAGTTTAATTCTGGTAAGTTTGGTAGGGCTCTTCCTCTGCCCAACTGTTTGGCCTGCAGGTAAAAATCCATCTCAGGTAGGTTTATCTGAGGATTCAGGACAGCATGTGGAGGTATTAGCCACCTAAAAGGCTACTTTTTTAATATGAAGTCCTGCAGGCACTACAGAAGCTTGTATACATTACTTTAGGTAAAGTGATAATACTAGATGTGAAAGGGCTTGGATGAAAGGCTTGAAAATCCAGGCTGCAGAGAAGAGATGGTTAAAGTCATAAATAGTTCTAAACTAATGAAATTACTGGGTGGGGAAGAGGGGGAGAAAAGCTTCTTTAAAACAGATGAGACAAATGTTGTGCCTCCCAACATATTTTCTGCTTGTAAAACAAAGTTTGGGTTTCTAGGTAACTAGGGGAGCTTTCCCAGGGTGGAGAAGTTCCTAAGGACTTGCTAGACTTGAATAACTGAATGGAAGTGCAGAATGTCAACCTTGTCTTACTCGGAGTGCAGCCTACACCTCCTCTTAAGCCCACTTGAATATGAAGCAAGCCTGGAAACATGGTGGTCTTTTACACCTGGAGACCCTGTCAGGATTCATGGAGCACAAGGGACTGTTATTAGATCATCTGCTCTGATGTTGTGGTTAGCTCCACTTAAAATCACTTTGTCATCTGCATCTGAGTATCCTCCTGAACTCCTAGGTCTGTCTTTTTTTTTTTCTTTCTTGTCTCAGTCTTTCTCCATTTGATAGCCCTTGCAGGCTCTGCTAAATGCTTCCCACGTGGGGTGCTGCTCTGGTTGTGCTCGAGGGCTGGACTGCTTTGGCAGGCAGTTCCCCCTGTGTGACTGAGCTTGTCTCCTGGCTGTGCCTTCACCTTCCTCCTGGTTTGGCAAACCTTTGTTGCCTCTCACTTCTTGACTCTTGATGTGACTCCTGCGCCTGCCTCTAGCCCAGGCTTGTGGTGTCAAACAAATCCTAGATTTGTTTGCTGATATCAGCTCTCAAATTAATTTTAGTTTGACTCCAACCACTTAGAAAGGTTACCTGCATCCTTGGTTAGATTTCCTGATAGCATGAAACCCACAGGAACTGCCAATACCTGCCCAGGGGTTTAGCAGAAGCTGATTTGTGCTGCTCATGCATCTGTGCTGTTGTATGTGCTGTACTGCTCCCTAAAACCACTGTGTTATCTTCATATTTATTCCACCACTAGACTCTGTGGACAAATATAAATTGAAAGCAAATTATGCAACCTTTACCATTGGTCAGCAGGTACCCATCTCTTCCCATTACCCTGAACAAATATAACAGCCATCACGTATCTGAGCATAGGCTATGGAAAAACAGTGTATGTGGTGCTTGAAGGACAAAACACTTGGACACTGAATCCATCATGCATCTGAGCAGTTTTTGAGTAGGGCTGTATCAAGCAATGGCCTTTTGCTTTGCAGTTGTGCTTGGAAGCCCTGGCAGTTTCAGTCAACAGTTATTGGATCAAAAAGCAGAAGCAATGGCATGAAATTTCCTTCAGAGCAAAGACAAATGGCTTGTACTTTTGTTCACTCTACCAAGTGCATCATGTAGTCTGGGATCTGCTTTCTGTTAGAGGGAATCTCTTGCAGCCTGTTGCAGGTGCACAGACCTTTAAGGAGCACCAGCAGTCAGGAAAGGAAACTCGTACAAAAGAGTTCATACAACAGTTTTTTTTCTTTTTTTTAATAGTAAGGAACTACTATTAAGGCACCTCTTTTCTTTGCGTGGACATCAGCTGCATTATCCTCTTGCTTCCTGTGAGCTTGGGCCCTATCCCAGCTGGAAATTAGAGCTGGCCACTTATTTCTTGCTGTTCTTTCACCCATAAAGGATGTGGTGTCTTTTGCCATATCTTCCTCCATCCATTCAGCCACCCCCCTCCTTCCCTGCCCAGCTGGAGTTCACCATCACCTGTGTCAATGCTGCTCTGTTAAGTATTGGCTTCCCAAACTTATAAATAGCTCCAGACACTAACCCAGTGCTCCAGGGGCTCTGCTGCAGCTGGCTCCGTGCTGTTTCTTGTCCCAAAAGGTGCACTCTAGTCACTGTTTAGCGATGTAACCTCGACTGAAAAGCTACACACTCCTGTTTCAGCAGAGACAGCTGGACACTGAGTGGCCAAGTTATTCTCTGAGTGAACATGGGCAGGACTAATGGAAAATACGAGTGAGCTCAGGGGCTCAGCCTGAGGGGTTGCAGCATGGAGCAGAGGCACCGAAATGTGACTCCCTGTTCCTTGCAGCCTCCTGTGCAAACGCACTCTGCCTCGCCTGAGTACCTGCTCATTATTCCTCTCTCCTATTTATTTGCTTATGAACTACTAAGCCATTTTCATAGCATGTCTTGATTTCTGGGGACTGAATTTCTGTCTTTGTATGCCAGAGAATTGACAGATGTGGTGGATGTGAAATGCCTTTTTTATCACCATTTTTCTGTGCTCTCAGACATCCAGAAAATATTGCAATAATTATCTGTGCAGCTTTGAGGTGCTCTCTTCCCAGAGCTCAGACACATCCACTGTGTTTCAGATTGTGTGAATAATTTCAAAGACAAAGTCATCCCAAAATTAAGGTTTGAGGAACATTACTGTGTTTTCCAAGAGCACTGAGCTTTTGAAATGCCATTTCCTTGGGTATTAGAAATTCTTGAAACTGAAGCCAGGCAGATGATGAGTATTTTTAACTGCATCATGAAACCTTCCTTTGGGAAAAGGCATCTATATAATGTCACAGGTGCATGAATGAAGTGTTGAAAACCAGCTGAGGGGAAGAGCATATGGGAGAAGGTGTGTCTGAGTGTGCTGGAAGGAAATGCTATCTCAGAAGCGTTCATTAAAAACTTGATTTAAATGTCCTGATTTAAATCCTGTTTATTCCACTGCAGTCAGAACTAACTTCCCTGGAAAAAAGCCTGTGCCAGGTGATAAGGCAATGCCAGGGAATGGAGTTGCAGCAAGGTTAAGCAGATGAGCGGACTCAAACCCAGCACTTTGAAATCTTTGCTGTTTTGTAGCATGCAGCAGTTTTAACTTGACCTCATGCAAATCTATTTGAGAGTTTCTTTGTCGATGTTGAAGGTAAACCTCCCTGTTGATTCAGGGTCCTGCCTGGCTTTGGGCATCCACCAGCATTGCTTTAACTTTGTTTTTTGAGGCAGTTTACAGGTAGCCACTCAATGACTGTTCAAAACACTTAACCACTAAGCTAGCAGTAAAGTAGCTTGCGGAGGTGTTGCTGTTTCAGCAGCTCCCTTTGCCAGCTAGAAATAACACTATTTTTCAATTTCATTATTACTTGTTTTTTATTATAGCATCACTAGAGTAAGAAAACTGGAGAGGAAGAGGAGATTGTATAATGTAGGAAGTAGTGAATTAATACCTCTACCAGATGATGGAATGGTGCAGAGCTGTGACAGTGTCAGGAAAATTTAAAGCACATAAAGAACATATTAGATGAGGATAAAACTTCTCTAGTTGTTCTGCAGATTAGTAATTTGCAAAAAAAAAGAAAAGCTATCCATTTTTCAGAAATGCCAGAGCTGCATTTTTGTTTTGTATGCACATATGTGTGCTTGTGTATAAAGTCATCACATGGCTATGGAATATGAATAAAAAGTTTTTTATGAAATATACATGGATTTTAGAGGATTGGCAAAAGCAAGCTATGCATTATCTGAGAAATTCTATCCTGAAAAGGTGGACAGAACTAAACAATGAAAAATGTTTCTTTTTCCCCTTCTTTTCAAAAGGACTCTATATTTTCAGGCCCATCAGTCTTACACTGCTGTACACAAATCCAAAAAATAACCAGTTATTTACTCTGTACCCTGAAATTTCTGATGTAGTGTGGAAAGGCCTGGAAATGGCACTGCTCACAGTTTTTGCAGATGCTCAGACAAAAGCCTTTGTAACATGGATCCCTTAAATCCAATTGGTTTGTAGTAACACCAGAAAGTAATTAAATACTCATATGCATCACTTTTATTTGACTCTGTCTTTTGAAATGTTAAGTGATTAGTTAGGTTAAACAAGCACACAGCAGAAACTCCATGTATTTGTTACTTACTTGTCAGATCCCAACAAATGTGCTTTTAATAACAGCTTGTTATCCAGGTCACTGAGTTGCAAATAGATGCAGGTTTTAGAAAACACTTAAGTATCTTCTGATCATTTCAGATGTCTGACAGTGCTGCAATAGAGATGCTTCTTAGCTGAGTAAGTGTCTTCAAAGGAGCTGCAGGAAAACTGATAGCAAAGGGAAAACAGATCTCTGTTGGTGAACAGGAAGCATCAATGGGCAGGGAGCTATGATTTTAAGGTACAGAATCCAGATGGAACACTTCTAGAGCTTCTCGATGTTTCTAGCTCTTTATGGATTGTTGAGAGCAGAATGACCTCTAACTTCCTGTGAGGAACTCATCCCAGATGCAGGAATATTGGCTTCATCCGCAGTGAGCAGCTTGACAAGTTGGGAAAGGAGGCAAAGAAACTCTTTGCACCCACCTGACACTGCAAGGAAAGTTGGAGGGAAGCAGAATGGAGTGACTTGGCCTGGCACAAGTCTACAACAAATTGCAAGAAACGCAATGGTTGTTCAGCAAATTCCCCCTGGGGACACTGGAAGGATCAGTATGGCAGAATAGGGTGGTCCCAGCAGTACTTTAAGGGTCCAGAAGTCACAAAGCAGAATTATGGGTTATATAAAAATGTTAAGTATTAGATGATTGGTGGAAAACATGTATGTATTGAGATGTAACACTCAATTGTAAGACTGTTAAAGAGCTATAGCTATGTATTAAATCGGATCAGCTGGTATTTAATATAATTGCAGCCTATTAAACCTGAATTAAGTAGAGAGTTGTGTCTCTGGGACACACAACTCAAAATTCTGCCAGAAACATTTTGTGTTGCCTGCAACCTTTTGTTGTTGTTGTTTTGTTTTGTGTTGCCTGCAACCCACACTCAGTTGCTGCAAAATTGTCCTTCATTTGACTAGGGAAATGCAATAAGAGACTTTTAATTTTGACCTTCACTGCAGCAGAATTATTTAGTGGCTTTTACAGTTTAATGCAGATGGATAACTTCTGTAGTTGTGGGTGTTTTTTGACTTTCTGGAACTGTTCCTTTGTAGATTTTTAAGGCTTATTTTGCTTTACTTGCACATCTCTGTTCCCCTGATTCTCTGATACTTATGCAGTTACTTACACCAGTACAAAGTGAGTCCAAATTAAATGTTAAGCACTGCTAAACAGATGTAAATTTGCTCTGATCTGGCTGCAAATAAAAATGGGAGATATGAATAAAGAAAAAAAACTTTCACCCTGGCAATGCAAGTTTGGAGGACCTGAGAGGCAATATAATCATAAATTTCCAAAAAATCTCTAATTTTCTCTCTACCAGCTTAGACATTTGTGACCTGAATGATGCGCATGGGCTATAGGTAAGTTTGCATGGCTGTCAGTGAGACGGGTTTTACTTCATGTACATTCTCATGCTGCTCTGCATGGTATTGGTGCCAAATACCTTGGGGCTAGTACACGCTGATATCAAGCATAAAACTCAGATTTGGTAAAATTGCTGCTGTTTGGTGGAATTGCTCTTCGTTTGGGAAAAGCCACTTCTATTTTTGTTTACTTTAATCCTATTTCTCCTTTTTAATGACAGATGAAACCAAGTTAGGACTTTTCTTTCAAAATAAATATTCAGAGTGCCCCACAAACTGCATCTATGGTGAATTAAACTCATTTTCATAAGAACTTGTGGAAAAGCCACTGAAGTCAGGGCAGGCCTCACCTGGCAACCTTCAGTGCCAGGCCTGTATTTATTCTACATCAAATTATTTGGGTTTCTTATTGGACTTTTGTCTGTTTTCTACCCCCCAGCTTTGTGAGCAGATAGACAATTTCACCATTCCCAAGGTGTGGGTGTACTGTGGGAAACCTGCTTGCAGTTTAGTTTCCCTCAGAGCTGATCCCTCTGATAGTGGCAAATACGAGTGTAAAGGAGCGGAGTGAACTCGGCCGGTGCGGGAGGCCGCCTGCTGAAGGCTCCCTGTGTTGGAGCAGGAATAAACTCGGATTGCACTAACCAGGCACACGGACGTTCCTGTGGAAGCTGAATGCCTCTGTAATGAATGCTGCTGCAATCCCCAGCGCCCTCCCTCTGGCTAATTAGCCTGCATTTAACACGCAGACAAAGCCCCGCTGCACCTGCGCTGCCTCGGGAAGCACAATGCAGCGGCAGCCAACAAAGCGGCGTGGCGGGGACCCGGCGCCCGGAGAGCGCTGCCGTCCCGCGCAAGCACCGCTTTGAAAAAGGGCGATAGAAAGGAAGAAAATAGGAGGAGGAGGAGATGCACTCACTTGGATTTTTTCACTACTGGAGAGAATGGGCGAAAGCCCACAAAAGCTGCCTAATAAAGAGAAGGAGAACAAGGCAGCAGGGGAAGTGCAGGGCAGGCTGAAAGGAAGAAGGGCTTTCCGGGTTGTATTGGTCCCTCCAGAGACCCTCAGTTAATGTCTCAAAAGTTAGTGATGACACTGGTTTGAGTGGTTTTGCTGCAGTCATTAAAAGTAGGAGTGGAGAAAGGAGGCAGCCATCTCCAGCCTAGGACCCACCTGTTGGGAGGACAAAACGAGTCTGATTCATGGGCACAACAAAGAGGGGAGCTCTGCTTTGATGTGGTGATGGATGGACCCTTCCTTGGTTTCTGCCCTTTGCAGGAATTGTGATGCATTTTCATTCAACTCTCTGGGCAAGTTCTGATAAGAACACGCTGTATTTCAAGAGTATTTTTTTGATATAATACTCAAAAAACCAAAAACCACTTTAATGGATAGGGTATAAACTATTTTCTACCTTTCTCTCAGGAGGATGGAATTTCTTCTCTTGTGCAAACACATATAGAAGTAAACCTGTGTTTTTCTCCTAAGAGCTTGGGTGATACTTTGGCACTACAGAAGACGCTGCTCCGTGTCCTAAATCGACACTAAGCCTCAGATGCTCCATGCGAGATCCCTGCTATGGAGCTGACTGCCCAGTTGACAGGAGGCAGTGAAGTAGGGCACGTTGCTCCCAGTCACCTGCAGGATGACCTGGATTGCTACGATTGCTCGTGTGATAGATGGACTGCATTATATGAAGGAAGCCAGAGACAAGATGATGTGACTTTTCTGGGATTGCTGAAGGAGTAACTTCTGATAATTTTTATAGCTCTCAGGAGATCTGTATTTCCAGTCCACAGTTTTGTAACCTTGACCACATCTTTGTTTCATCTTTACTGTTTTTGTTGTTGTTCATACAGGATGGAAATAGTATGAGGCCCAGCCCAACTCATGTCTGTTGTGCGAAGTGCCTGTGTAATTCTTGCTTGAATTAGTGCTCCCCGATCCATGGTTTTGTGGAAAATTCCTCAGAAAGGAATCTTACTTGAGAGAGTCTGTTCCCTATGACTGAACTCTGACTCAGTGATTCACCATGTCACTTTATTTCTGCTTGGGAGGTCTGGGCACCCTGGATGCATCCACATCACTTCCACTGAGCATCCTCAGGAAGGCCAAGGCATTGTGGATGTGGGTGGGTCACATATGACTGATCAGTCATAGGGTGATGTCCGTGTCAGTGGGATGTCTGGCATCAGGAACCACAGGATAAACGGCCAGTTAGGAACTTACTCATAAAGGCAATGATGTGAGTCATGAGAGGCTTTAGGAATAGACCTGTTGATCTCAGAAAGGAATAGAATATCTTCAAGCTTAAACAGGAGAGTGATCAGAAGGTCAGTCCCAACAAGAACCCCTATGAGGACAACAAACTGGCCATGAATTAGCATCATCAACCCAAGCACCTCTAAATGTGGAGGTAAATTACTTCAAGCACTTAAGTCGGACTATATCTGTGTACTGCAAAGAGCCAGACAACCCAGGCACGAGGACATCTCCAGTTCCTCCCTCTCCAGCAAGCTGGATGGCAGCTGTGAGATAGGGAGACATCAGCAGTCTGATGCTGATGAGAATGAACCTCCCAGAGCAGCAGCAAAGAGGAGGCGAGAAGACAGTGACTTGCTCGTTGGGAACAGATGATTTTGCTGGTAGTTCTGGTCCAGCTTCATCCAGAGCGCAAGCAGCAATGAGGAAACACTAGTTCACTAAACCAGTCTCCCACTGAGTCCCCCTACAGTGATATAAATATGGCTGGAAAATGTCTGTGCTGTTTATTACTTTGAAGTTAAATGTGCACCAGTTATTTTCAGAAACATGGGAGAAGTAATGTCTTCTGGCTGGCCTTATGTAGCTAGGTCATCTGAAAAGCTTCCCTTTCCCTGTTCCCCTGCTTTTATAAACACATAGAAACACAGACACAGATATTTTAATGTATATATTAAAACTAGACCAAAAATTCTTGTGCTGTTTGAAAATGTGTGGCATAAGAATAAAGCACTCCATTGAGCAAGGAAGAAATATGTGCTGTTCCCTGGCAGCTCTGGTTTGCAAATCAATGTATCAGTTCAAAATTTCAGTTTAGTTTTAGAAGATCTAGGGAAAAAAAAATATGTATTTTTTTCTTAAACATCATTTGTGTGACCACGTTGATAGCCCTGAATAAAGCTGCCTTTGCTTGCCCCTACAGCTCCTTTGTAGGCACCTCGGGACAAGTCACAGCATTCAAACCATATACCCAAGGTTAAAGATGACTATCAAGTTCCTTTTGTCACATGTCAGCTTTCTATTATTTGCCCTCTAATTCTTACTATTGCATACAATAGAAAAAGCAGCTCGGGGGTACCCTGGGCCAGTAGAAGTGCATGTGCTCTACTTTCAAACAAGGCGTTGCATTAGCACGTCACCGAAGGCACCAGGGACTGCTCCCCTGCCCGACGCCAGCGAGAGCTGCCACTTCTGCATGAGAGCCCCCCAGTTTGGGAGCTCTGGGGTTTCCTCAGAAAGCAGGTGTTGTCCTGACTGTAAAACTGCAGCGAGGCTGACGACGTAGCCAGGAGGGTGGGCACGTGCAAAGCTCTCCGAAGGCACGAGCTGCTCGTTACAGTCATTACTGTTGCTCATGCCTTTCCAGGTGCAGCAGAGACTGGCAACCAAACAGCTCTGCGTGGCCTGCAAAGGGTTTGGGGTACAGATCTATGTGCCAAAGGAAAGGGGAGCTCTCCTGGGGGCAAGAGCAGGGCAAGGGTTTGTCCTAATCAGGCTCAGCTGGGGACCAGCTTGCCTAGTTGGTAAGAAGCTCCGTTGGGTCCCTGGAGGGTTCAGGTTCCCAGCTGAACTCACTGAAGGAGGGAGGACAAGTAGGGAAATGGTTGTTTTCCTTGAAAGGAGTAAAGGGTGGATGGGTGTGTGTGTGTGTGTTTCTTTTTTATTTTCTTTTCTTTCTTCTTCTCTTCCCTCCTTTCTCTCTTCATATGTGATTTGGAAAGCTGCTGCAATGCAAGTGGAAGGGCTTTTAAAACAGACCCAGAAAGCTGTGAGTGAGTGAGAAAGCTTCCTAAAACAGGTAGGCAAAGGGGGGCTTGGCAGGATTTCTTGGTGATGTTTCTCAAGCTCAAATGGGGCAACAAATGTCGTATTTATTTATTTATTTATTTATTTATTTTGGGGGTGGGGGAGAGGGGATCAGAGTTAAGGATAGCCAGTAATAGATGTTCTGGGAAAGATGGCAAGAAGGCAGTGAGTAAGCAGCAAGTCTCTCCATTGCATTTCCCCAGATACTGTTAAATGAACAAACCTGGCCATAACTGCACACATTTTATCTGCCACTGAGAAGGAAAAGTAGAGTGAGGGGAGAGGCATCAAGGAAATCAGAACAGTCTCATCCCTAGTGTTCACTGCTGACTTATCAGCTTTTGAATCGCTGACAAATGACCAGCTCCAGTAATGATCCAGTTCCAAGAGAACCTTCTCAGAGAGACACCGGGATTCTCCTGGCAGGGTCGTTACTGCAAGTCGTTAATCACTGATTTGATATTCAAAGCTGATGGCAAAGTCAGAGCAGGTCAGCATGCTAATGGTCATCAGCAGTGGCAACAACCAATTTCCACAGAGTTATTGTCTGCGCAAGCAGCAATCAGCAGCTCAGTAAAGGCAATCTTTTATTTTTAAATGGGAGTCGATATGAGGCGGGCTGGGTGGGCAAAGTGAACCCCTGCCTGCCTGACAGGAGGCAGATTTGCTTCTAATTGGGAGAGTAGTAGGGAGAGATACCACTGCAGCCCCAGAGGAAAGCACTGCTTTCCAGCTGAGACCATTTGTTATCATATTTTGCCCAAAAGTTAACCAAGGTGGTGCTGCTGGGTAGCAGGAGGGGGCTGGTGTGAGTCTGTCAGGTAGGTAGTTACATCTGTTCTAAGGAGCTGAGGGATGTCCTTGCACGACTGGCTCTGCCAGCATGGCAGATGAACAGGACTGTGCGTTGCTTGGTGTAAAGATGGAAAACAAGGACCGCGACTTCTTGGAAAGTCATCGCTCAGTCCTTGTCTGGGAGCGCAGTACCAAAAAATGTCCTTTTGCACCCAACGCTATTGTCCTCTGGCAGCCCTAAGGACACCCTGGTAACAGCTAAGGTGGGTTCATGGTGTGTTTTCCCCTAGTCCCACTTCTTGGTGGTATGAGGATGCAGTTTGCAGCCTCTTGCATGCAAGCTGGTTGTTTGCTAACACAGCAATTTGTTGTGGATCCTCTTGCCTGCGTGCAGTAGGTTTCCCACTCTTAAACCAGCAGAATGAGTCAATTTTCCACAAATGCCAATTTAACTGTGTTGATACTTAATTTCAACGGTGCCCTGTTGAAAGCAGCAAACGGGTTCTCCAGTCTACAGAAATTCCTGCAATACCCACTTATGGGTCAGGAGCAGCTATGCTAAAGGCTATGCAAATTTAAAATTAACAGTTCCTAAGCCTAGAGAGCTTCTAGTTTAACTCCATCTGGTTCTCCTCTCAGATACCTCCCTCTGGGTGGTGGTGGGCAAGATTCTAATGTCACATTAGATCACTGATTGCTCTGAGTTATTGACTCAGGGTATGTAAATTTGGCACATCTTGAAATTATTCTCTATAAAAGCATAGGCAGTGCAAGAATAATACCTCTGGAAACTGAGATACCACTGTTTGATCACCCTGACCTCTGCTGAAGGTGAATTTTCACGCGGGGATGGGGCACTACCTTCATCAGCCTTCACTGCTCTGCCTTTATAATTGAGCGGCCTTTAGCTGGTGCAGGTTTTATTGAAATGGACACACATGTACTAGGAATTGGACTTGAGACCAGCAATTAATTTCACATAATACCTTTGTTGTCCTTGACTTGGACCGGATTTGAACTGGTGACCTGGAGATGAAAGTTGCCCTAGTCCTTTCGCAGCGCCCTGAGGCAGGCAGGCAGCTGTCTGGCTCGCTGCGCTGGAAAACCAAGGCCAGGCTCCTTCCCTGCCTCCCTCTCGAGTCAAACCCTCTCCCACCCCCGCTTCCTCCTCCCCACGTCCTCCAGCTCTCCTTTGCCTGCTAGGCATGACCAGCGTAAGAAGAGGAGCAATGAGAGCCATATGCTGGGCCTTCGAACCCTTCCACAGTGCCCTGTGTTGAGTGTGGTTGGGAGGGGGGAGCTGTGCAAATCCGAGGAGTCTTTGGGGTTCTCCGAGCCTCTGGAGGCAGCTCGGAGAGAAGAATGTATCGACTAGAAATGTGTTTGCTGGAAAAGCAATGAGACTGTTCAGCAGAAGGTCTCTAACTGGCGTCAGGTTGTAGAGCACAAGGTTATTTCTGATCTCTCCCAGCACCAGGCAGTGTGCATTATTCTTCACCCCCTTCAAATCCAGTCTTTTCCTTTGCTCTAGTCCCCTACTTTCTCCCATGTGGTGGCAACGGCTGGTGGGATGGACGGGAAAGCCATTTCCCGTGATCTTTTGGATTTGTAGTGCCGGAAGACCGAGCGCACTGAGGTGGACCTGCCCTGTCCCATAGCAATATCTTCAATCCTCTAACAGATGAGGAAAACCCCTCTGGCCTCGCACATCCCAGACAAGAAGTGCAATCATCCATTTTCTTGTCCTCTGTGCTGAGCTAGTAAGCCTGAATGCCAGGAGCCAGTTTAGCGCTGACGTGCCCTCAGCTGGGGAGGCAGACTGAGCGTGGTTGGGTTTCACCCCTTCCTTAGCCAAGGGGTTTATAGCTGAAGCTATTTTGCCTTGAGGACCTTCAGAAACACCATTTGAAATGTATTCCTAAAAGGGGATTAGCTAAACCTGACGGTCGCCTGAACAGCTCCAAGCGAACAAAGCGAGCGGGGAGTGCCGACTTGTGTGCCTCTTGTGTAAACCCGTCTAACGCTGGGGAGAAACCTCCCTGCCTCTGCTTGATGTCCCGGGGCTCCTCGTCTGGGAAGGGTCACCCTCTATTTTGCAGGAGAAAGATGTGATGCCCTACCTGCACCCTAGGCTGTGTAAGGATCAAATAGAAACCAAGAAACTGTTCCCATGGCTAGGATTCTGGGATGGAAAGCAGCCTTTCAGCACTACTGTGTGGACCTGGTTCCGGTGGCTGCCATGTTTTGGGCTGTGCCCTCAATGTTAACAGCTGGATCTGCTTAGTACAAACCCTTTGCAGTCTAGGATTAAAGCAGTTAATGTTCCATCTTCTCTACCTGTCCTCTGAGGTGCCGTTTATGAAATCTAAAATGCATGTGACAGGAAGTAAAAACAAGTTCAATTCTAGGAAAACACCAAATTTTGACACTTCCCAGGAAGTCTATGAGCTAGTGCCCTCAAGAAGTGACAAATATGCTCTGGCAGCAGAACAAGACAGTGAGGTTTACACTGCAAAATATCCCCACCACAGAATGCAAAGGATTTTATGGGCACTAGTAAATTAAACCTCATGTGCTTACTCTAAAATCAGGCTGGTTCATTACCACTCTGCCTTTTAAAGATAAGGCAGAGTAATGTGCTTTTTTTCTGAAGCCAAAGGACTATCCAATGGCACAGGTGGGATGCAGCCCAGGAGTCCAGCTTTCCTATACTTGGCCTTATTCCTCTTGCTCCTCACCACAGGATATCTAAATATTCTGTCAGCAAATTTCCCTCTTTTTGTCTAGCAATTTATGGTGTAAACTGAAATAGTCTTTGCTATGAAGGCAGAGTCTGAGCTCTGTCTAGAAATGGGTTTTGATGTTAGGTCTATATCCAGTGAACTTTGGCTAGTCTGCTCCATCGATGGTTTGGGCAAGGAGGTGTGAAACAACATGAGGCAGCACAACAACAACAAATATATTTTTTCTGCCTTAGCAATTGCACTGTAATAGATTGGATGATTAACTCGGAAAGCCTTCCAGCTTTCATTACTGATCTCACTTCATGCATTGTCAACTGCAAATCTTTCCTTCATAAAGCACTGTGCACTGTGCTTTGCATTTTCCACTGCAATCCTCCTGTTGGATATCAAGGCTGATTCTGCACTATGCATGCTTCTCCATACAAACCTGACCCCAGCAGGATAATAGTGGGATTCAAACAAAAAGAGGTGATATTAAGAGATGTTTAATGTAACTTTTAATACCATCCAACGAGTGTCTGTCATTTTTTTTTTTTTTTTAAATCACAGTCATATCACATCCTGTATAGTGTGAGAAAAAGGGAAAGTAAAACTTAAAAAATAAAGGTGAAAGATATCACAGGGGCAACCTCCTTGTTAAACATGTACTTAGGAAAGTTCTTAAGGTTTTATTTTGAAGCTGGACTCAACTATATTTCTTCTGGGAAGGGAAACAAAATCAAGGTTTCAAAGAAGGGCTGTGTGAGTAAGACATGGGGCAACTTTGCTCGTGCTTGTAAGGAGGGATCTGGGTTCTGACCTCACCCTGGCTGCAGTCTGTTGCAGCAGGCATAAAAAGTAAATCTGGGCTTACTGCCATGAATAATATGATATCTTTACATCCTGACTTAATTTTATTAATTCTTCATGGCAAATAGCATATGGAAGTGGCTGACTAGTACCTAGCAATGAAAGTGGTACAGGCCATCTGGTGCTCCTCGTTTGCAAGAAAGTAAGATGAAATAAAACTGAAAAAATATTGCAAGGGAGCTTCAAATAATGAACTGGCCCGTTTCATTAAACTCCAGTTCAAATCTCTCTACTGCCACTTGTATATGTGCGGGGTATGAGGAAGTTATGTAGTTGTATCTAGGAGAAAAGTGGCCTCTTCAGGCTGACATTGCAATGGATTGGGATTATTTTGCAAAAAAAACTCCAGTGGTGTCCACTCCAGACACAGTGGTGTCAAATCTCTTATGTGAATTCTGTCAGGGTTGTCTTTGTTCTGCGTTAATATACTATGTTAAGTTCCTGTGAGTCCTTGCCCTGGGAGAGCAGCTTCTTTAAAAGCAAAACAAATTAAAGTCAATCTCTTTTTTCCTTCCATGAACTAAAACAGATGGGGAAATAGAGGCATCTGAGCCTTGACTTGCAAGGCAATTTCCCAGACACTTTCCTTTAAACTCTGCTCGCATCTGGCGGTGCAATGACAAGACAAGACCTGCCAGCACTTCTGCTCTTGAAAAAATTTTTTTCTGGTCCCAGGAAAAGTTGATGCAATGGGGAATGATACTGTATTGATATGAGTAACACAGCCTTTCTTGGGGTTTCCTAGCAAAGCTCTTCTATGATCTACCTATTCCAAGGATCCTCTTCAGAGGCATGCACATTTACTGAATGAGATGTGGCTTCAGGTGCTTGGATATTGGGACCTTCACTGAGAAAATGCACTTTTGTTGTTGTTGGAAGCAGACAGGAGAAGTATAGCTTGATTTGGAAGCAACAGGGTTGGAAACTGAAGTGAGTACTTGAGAGAGCTCTAGAGGCTGGCAAAGGCTGGCAAAGTAGCTGAGTTCCTTGGCTGTGCGGGGCGAGCAGCAAAGGCACTTTGTTTTTAATCAGTGTTTTCCATTTGTGTAAGAGATGGCCAGAGGTGAACTAGAGTTTCCTCATCATCCAAAACTCCTTGCTGGACACTTTAGCGGTCACCTTACAAAGGACCTACATGTGTCAAGAGTCTTGCTGTGCTCTGCAGAACTTCATTCTGGCAGCGCTGAAGGTTTGGAGGCCAGAAGTTTTCATCTAATTATTTTTGTTTCCCAGAAGCTTTGTGCTTCATCCTTGTGTTTTCAAGGGTCAGATGGGATGTTGTAACATTAGTGTGGTGTTCTGCAAATTCAGTGCCACTGTGTCACTGTGACACAGTGCTTATAAAGGGGAATAGGCAAAGGCACTCATGCTGTGATGGACTAACTTGTATGTCTTAGAGAGTTGGGTGTTTTTACTTTGAGGCATCAAAAGATGTGATTGGGGATATTTTTACCTATGTTTTCCCTTAAACGTCAACATAAAACAGCCTTTCGACTGCCACTTGCCGTGGAGCAGATGGAACACGGGAGGGGCAGACAAGTCTCCAAGGTCAAGGGGCAGTTCGGTGCTCTGGCTGCAACAGGCTGTTCCAGTCTACGTATCCTCCTGCTTAAATCCCACGGCAAGATGCGGGGTCTCCAATGCACAACCCATGCAGTTCCAGCTGTGAGCTGCTGAGCGGGAGGCCAGTCTGCTTCGACTCTCTGCTGGCAAGAATTAGCAACTAATCATTTACTAGCAAGTGATTCTGATACTGCTAAGAGTGATCAAGGATCTGTTGCTGGCAAAACAGTCTCGAGTGGGGGGACTTCCACTTAATTTATTGCCAATTAACAAACTTTTAACTACTGATTTGGAAGGGGGGGGGACAGTGAGACACTGAGGGGAACACTTTTTCTCCCCCTTCCCTAGGCTAAACTTCAGATCAATATCTCTCCTCCCATTTTCCCCTGTCTTTTTGCCATCCATTTCACTCCCTCCTGCCCCTTTATTGCGGCGAGGGGAGGCCAGCTCAGCGAGGAGCAGTTTCTCCCTGCCACTCCTCCAGCCCTGCTGCTGTTTTTCCTCCTCTGCTCCAGTGTGGGTGCTCCGCGGGCTGCAGTCCCCGGGGGTGCCCCTGCCCTGGCGTGGGTCACCCCTGGCGCCCGCACAGGGCGCTCGATGGCTCCCACCGTAGAGCCTCTCTCCAACGCCGTCCCCAGCAACGTCCCTTTCCCCGTGTCTCTCCCCATCTCCTCCGATGCCTCCAAACATGAGGAGTTTTGTGTCTCCTCTCACCCACCTGCCTGTGCCTCCCCAGCTGCCTCCTCGTGCTTCCCCTTTCCTCGTGGCTCTGGTGAGCACCGCAACCCCTTGCGACGGCTCCTGGGCAGCTCCGGCGTGCGCGGGGCTGCTGTGGCTCTCGCAGGCCTGGCAGGAAGCGGCCGCCATCGGTTCTGGGCGGCCGTGGCTTCAGCACGTGCTGGGCGGCAGGGGCCACTGCACAACGGGAGGGAACGGGCTGTGAGCAGCTCTGGCCGCCTCCCCGAGGCTGCGGCCATGGCAGAACCAGCAGGACTCAGCCCCGGCCGGCCCTGGTGGCTCCTCATGCCCCTGCTGCCAGACCCTGCCGTTCGTGCCCAGTCTGTAATAGCAGGGGGCATCTCCGCGAAGAACCGTCTGTGCGGGCAGAGAAGCACGAGCCGGGGGTGCCCGCGGATGGTCTGTGTGAAGGGCAGCGCCCTCCAGGTACCCGACGCTGCCAACCAGCTCAACCTGCCAACCCAAGTGCCTTGACAGGTACCAGGCCAATGCCTGGCGTTAATGCTCTGTTTACTACATGCTTCATATATTTTGCCTGGGTTTGCTTTTAATTTAAACCTGCCTCTCTCCTCCCCAAATAATTAATGGTAAACAAAATAATCAAGCCTAATTGCTTGACAGGCCAGGAGTGCATTACAACCGTAGCCTTTCTAACAGGCTCCTTATTAAGTGTGCTTGCTAGGTAAACATGCTGGGGGAGCCTGCCCTCGAGTCGTATATTTCCCAAACACTCAGTAGTTGCCAAAGCTGTGGAGCAAAGTATGTGTGTTCAGAGCTGCGGGAGAGGGTCGGTTGTTGCAGGCTTTACTGACAGATGCTCTTAATTGTCCATGTCCTTCTCTGACGGATGAGCCACGGCCACGCTGCAGGAGCAGCAAGGATATGCTCTTCTCCCTGGGGTTGCACGATAAGCTGTAGATATTTATGGTTATTGCAGTCCCCGCCACAAAAATGACTTCCGTGGAGGACCCAGAACCCCAGGACACAGCACCTCACACTTAAATGTGTGCTGGATGGACCAGATTAGCCTTGGTGCAAGTCAGGTGTTTGCAGGCTGGATTGTGCAAGCACCCTCTGTGTCTTCCCGGTGCTGCTCCACCCTTACTAGATGGGAATCTCTGAATTAGTTTCATTTATGATGGTAATGGTGCCCTTTGTTTTGTGTTGGATTTCTTCCAAGGAAGCATTTCATGGCCGTGACTGCTGGTGGTGGCAGTGGGCTGGAGTTGGTGACCACACACATGCCTCTTCTTTGGGCTGCAAGTTTTGTTCTCCTCAGTGATACAGGGGTCACTGCCGATAATCTTGCTATTGAATGCTGAAATGCAGCTGTCAGGATTTGAGCAGCTAAGAACTGGACTGAGACTTTCCTATTTACTTCAGTTAAAGCAGCAAACAACAATCGGGCGGGAGCTACTTTTGATCATTCACAAAATCTGTCTGTATTTTGAACCAGTGACCTGCAGGTCAAAGGCTTTATGCCCTGTTTAGTCCCCCAGAGAATAAAGTCTATCGTTGGCTCCAAGTTGCAGGTATAGAGACCCTGAGGCCTGGCTTTCGGGGTTAGTTTGCTTTTGAGGCCAAGTATGCGGCTCCTGCGTGTCACTGCACTGCCACAGTTATGCTTTTTACACCAAATTTTCATTTTGTAAAGCTCACCTAAAGGCAGATCTGATCAGTTCAATGTCTTGTCCAGCCCTCTGAGACTCTTTCTCACCAAATGCAAACCAGAGGCCCTCCCCACCCACTGCCAACCTGCTTTTATTTCGCTCCTGTATATGAACCTATGATTTCATCCTCTGCGGAAGCATCTTTGTGGTAACATGCCCAAAGAGGGATGGTACGCTGAGGCCGATGGATGCTATGCCTCCTACACGTGCGCAGTGTGATGTGCTGAGCATGTAAGGGCACTCTTCTGTTTCAGTGATGGAATCCCCCAGCTAAGGGCAGACCTTTTCCCTGCCCATCCCTCCGTTTCCTGGAGAGGTGACTCTCTATGTTCTCCAGTGAGGTCTTGGTGTTTGTTCATTAATCTCAAATACAGGACTTGAAAGCAGAACTTTGCCAGTTGATTATGGGAAAGCTAATATATCCAGAGCTCTTTACTAGGGCATGATAAGATGTGATCTCTTTTTTTTTTTTAAACGTTGGTATGTGGATGACAGATTGCGTTGTAAGATCATGTGATTAATAAGAAACAAACTGTAATTAATAACATTCCAAGGTATGGAAAGGGTGAATTCAGACACCATTCCCCACCTGATCCCCATCTGAAAAAACATGTCTGTGGCAATAAAGCAAGTATTAAAAGTACACCTGGCATTGCACGGCATATAAGTGCTATAGAATGAGTCACAAAGTAAAAAGCAAGTTTCCTTAGATGAAAAGTTGGGAGAAAGATAATCAGCAAATGACATCAGCAGCAACTGACAGCACTGTGCAAATATGCATAATTGTGCCTGCAATTTCCTTAGCATTGATGGTATCTGCTATGAGCTAAAACCATCCTGGTATGCTGGGGGAAGGTCCATGCAAATCACAGCAGGGCCAGTGCTTGCTGACTTGATTTAAAGCTTCACAGAGCTATGGATGGTCCCTGCAAGTGCTTAGCCTCTGGGGAATTAGAGTGTTTTCTTCCACCCGCATTTGCCATGGATCTTGCTACAGCTGTGACCAAGGCAGAGCTTGCTCCCACCTCCAGGCGAGGCAAATAAATTCTTGCATTCATTTGGTAAAAGAGGCTATATGGATCCTAATGTTCATTCTTAATTACTCCTGTTAGCAGGGCCCAAGTGTATGTATTGTTTACAAAATATTCTTGCTTCTCTCCAGTAGTCTTTACAGCTATCAAGAATGTCCTACACTCCAGCTCAGTAGTAGATAATTTTTTTAAAAATTGCATTTCTCATAGATCCAGTATCTTCTCAGTGGTCTTGGCTTGTATAGATTTTTAACTGGGATATTGCTTGTACATGTAATGTGTCATTACAGCATACTTGAGAATGTTTAATATAAAAGGGTTATTTGTAAATTAGACCTAGGGACAGATCTATGTGCAAAAAATTTTGTACCCATCTCTGCTGTGAACAGGTGTAAAGAAAACTTGTAATCTGAAATTATTTCAAATTTAATTATTTGAAAAAGTTAACTGCATAAGTCTGTAACTGCCATATCACTAGGAGCATCACAAAGGTGTAAACAGGTCAAGAATGGAAAGAATCATCTCTTAATTTGGCTTTGAGGGACCAGTACAGATATAGAAAAGATTGGCAGCTGTTGAGGTTTGGGCCTGGGGACTGGATCCTACCTAAAACAACAAAAAACAGCCTTTTAGGTGCCTTAGTTCTACTAGCTTCAAGCTTTACAGCACTAGTGGAAGAGCTGGGAGGAAAACCAGATCTATATGGTTTTCAGCACTGAAGGATTTTAATGAGTAGAAAGTTGTTTCCTGCCTGGTGAGGAGAGACACCTTTGAGAAATGTCTCATCTGGCTTTAGGCTTCACAAAGATGCAGGCACAGCCGAGGTCCGACAAGGATTGGGATCATTTTTATGAGTCTGGATTGATTTGCAAGTGAGTTATGTCAGATAATGCTTTCTGGTGAGAGTCAATTATAACTTGGTAGATTGACTTGGAAATGATTTTGGCAGAACTGTTTTTAATATATTTATGCATGTTAATGCAGGACTGAAGATAAGGTCACAGGAGGCATGAATCAAAACCGGTGTCCATTTGAATGTGATCGCGCTCATAGCAAGAGGCTCTTGAGATGTGTGCAAAGCAAACTCTGAAAAGATGCTGCCTCTGAACTAGCATTTTTGAACTTGACTATTTATTAGGTCAACTAGGGCTCAAGGAAAGGCTGAATCTGAGCCCTAAAACACCATAGCAATCTGTACTTAAAACTCGCCTTTTTAACCCCCCTCCTTTGTAGAGCTAAAGCAATGGATCTGTCTGTGGTGTCTCCCAGCGCAGCTTCCCTGCCTGCGTAACCCCTCCTTCCCATAAAGGGAGATGGCTGAGAAAGATACTGTTATGTGTCTAGGTGCAGAGCCCTCACCATCCAGGTAGCCTATATAAACAGCAGGAATCATTACTGGCAATCAGTGCGTGAGGATTTTATGGTGCAGACATGGTTTTATGGTTATTATTTTTATGGCTCATTGGATCAGGGCCCCAAATTTACTTCATAGCTCTCCAATGTCAACAGTTATCAGGCAGCTGCTAATTGGGGCTGGGTGAGGATCAGCAGCCTGTCCCTGAGGATCTCCATAGGTGACACTTCTCACACCATGGAAGTCAATGGCAACAAACCCAAAGGCATCTAGAAAGACAACTTATCCTGCTCCTCCATGCCGTGTAGAATGACAAATGTGCAGAACTTGGAACAAATCTTGATTTCTTTGCTGACAACAGCTAATGAAGCATGGAGGGACATCATTAAGTCATAAGCAGTTTTTGCATTAATGGCTGGATGAAATGAAGGACTTTTTTTTTTTTTTTTTCCTGTAAGTGATTGTATAAATACGTGAATAGGATGGTGCCCTGGAGAATTCAACCCTTGGATGACAAGACAGAAAAGGAGCAGAGAAAGATAAAAGCAAATAGTGGAACAGTCGCATAATCAGTGAGGAGAGGGGAGAGCAGGAA
This sequence comes from Nothocercus julius, assembly GCA_013398735.1. Lineage (NCBI taxonomy): Eukaryota > Metazoa > Chordata > Aves > Tinamiformes > Tinamidae > Nothocercus > Nothocercus julius. The sequence goes on along the minus strand of VZSV01000026.1, from coordinate 1,192,100 downwards.
AAATTAATGTTTTTAGCAACTTTTCTTAAATGCCAAATTCCCACAAAAGTTATCAAAAATTAAAAACAGAAAAAGCAGGCTTGGACGCCCAGTTCACCACACAAATTAAGCAAATGATATCAAGCACAATTTTTGGTCTCAAAATTTTTCTAGGGCTCTGGTTAAATGCATTTTTACGCTGTTTCTTTAGGGGGAAATATTAAAAATGCAGTAGTTCCTCAGCTGCTCTAATGATGGTAGGGACAAACACATGCTGCAGAGTGCTTGCTGTCCCTATTGCCACCTGTTCCATTGCTCTCAGGTGGCAGAACCTGTAAACCCTGTGACAGATGTAGGCGGGGAGGGGCAGGGCTGTGGTACATCCAACCTGCCTCTTCTGCAGGCTTAGATGGCAGATCACGGCAATTTTTGAGTTGTGCAAACAACTGACATATGTGTACTGAGGACAAATTAAAAATGTGCATTTGGTGGGTTTTTAAAAATAGCCCACGCTTGTTTTGTGGTGGGGGTCTGTTTGCCAAATAATGAAATCTGTTGCAATCTGCTCGGTCTACTTATGTGACATACAGAAAGGCTTGCAGACTCCTCAGAACTGCATCCCCCAGCCCTATACTTCCTTTTGATTGCTCTATTGCTTTAAGACTTTAAATAATAGGCCATTATTCTCAGAATTGCTGTTATATTAATAGGATGGGGGAAAATTTATTGTCACAAACTCAGGAAGATTTGCAACTGGAGCAATTGCAGCTCTTGAAAAGGGCAATTCACTTAGCTGACTCATTTGATGGATGTAAACTCCGATCTCTTTCTCTTTCCAGGCCTTACCAGCATTTGCAATCCACGGGGGCAGGTTCCCCTCTAAATAGGTGGCACAACCAGCAGGCAGTTTGACTGTGGCTGTAAAATACTGGTGCTTTCAAAGCAGAATGTTGTGCATGAGGTCTCTTTGGCCAATGGCATAAGGAGATCTCAGGCTCTTGGTTTCACAGATTCATTAAGGTTGGAAGGGACCTTCAGAGATCATCCAATCCAAACCCCTGCACACGCAGGGTCACCTACAGCATGTGGCTCAGGACTGCGTCCAAGCGGGTTTGGAAGGTCTCCAGAGAAGGAGACTCCACAACCTCTCTGGGCAGCCTGTGCCAGGGCTCTGTCACCCTCACTGTGAAGAAATTTTTCCTTAAGTTCCTGTGGAACTTTTGGTGCTTCAGTTTGTGGCTGTTTCCCCTAGTCCTATCAGTGGCCACCACTGAGAAGGGTCCGCCCCATCCTCCTCACTGCCTCCCTTGAGGTCCTTATAGACACTGCTCAGGTCTCATCTCAGCCTTCTCTTCTCCAGGTCCAGCTCTCTCAGCCTTTCCTCATAGGGCAGATGTTCGCAGCATCTCGATTATTCTGTGGATTCCTGCAGCCTGGTGTTGGCCGGGGCAGCCATGCTAAGACTTCCCTGCAGTTCAGGCTAGCTGCTGTGCTGCTGCAGGGCTCCCGTCTCGCAGGGTGCAGGCGCAGGGAGGCTCTGCCGGACTCCACAGCTCCGAGCAGCAGCAGAGCTCATCAGCCGCGGAGGGGGTTACGGCAGCGTAGACTGGTGCTCACAGCTGGAGCCCAGGAAGAGCCGCGTTCTCCTCTTGCATCTGTGCTTGTGGGGGTGTGCACACATTTCTACATCCAGAACAAGTCTGTTCCTGTGTGGGAGATCAGTGTCAAAAACCTATTTTGTAACAGCTGGCCAGGTTCCTGGTTCCACGTTACTAACCAAAAGCTGCTCTTTGGGGCCTCTGCTCTTCTAAATCAGCGTTGAGTTTCCTTTCCGAGGGTGGAGGGAGCTAGAGGAAGGCCGTGGTGAGAGCCGTTCCTGCAAAGAGCCTCTACCTGGAGGCGAGGTAGTGATCGGAGTTAGCGGCAGTGGGCCTGGGTTGTGACAGTGCAGACAACGTGTGACTGTGCAGTGGTAAGGAAAGGAGAAATCCATGCTGGGGCATGGGAATAAATTTGGAAAAAAAAAATTGCTGTTCCCCTTCTGTTTACAAGAACAGAACAAGTATGGGCACATTGAATCTAGCTGTCTCTCCCCTTGTCTCTCTGCAAATCTTACCTTCTCCAACCCTCAAGACGCTTAGAGTGACGGGGATTTTTTTTCCCAAAGTACTTGAACACCTGAGGCAGAAAATCCTGTTATTACCATTGTCTCTTTTTCTTGTTCCCACAGTACTGTGCTTGCAAACATGACAGGATGCCTGAGAGCACCTTGGGAGCAGATGCTGCGGGGAGGTCCCTTTCTATCAGGCCGGTTTCAGTGAAGGACATTGCTTGTTTCTGCAGGCTGCAAACTCCCTAGGTTACGGATTTACTTGCTCATTCTTCCTTTTCCGTGCTGCCCACTCTCTGCCATGTAAAGAGCCAGTAAATAAGACTTCCTCCGTGCCGACCTGAATGAACAAAAGAATGAATCAATCCCTGTATTAGAGCTGGTAGTGACAGGTCCTGATGCTTATATCATGGCAGGTATCTCCTTAATGGGAGGATAAGCTTACTAGGAATATTCTGCAAAGGACCGTAATTTTGTCCACTGAAAAGTAGCTTCTGGTGTGCCCTGGAGCTCTGCTGCCTGCATTGTGTTGGGATTGGGGCTTTCCCCACCCCTCGGGCCGCTCTTTTCTGTGCTTGTCTCTCCCTTTTGATTCTGGTGCTGTAGAAAGGAGCAAGGCCAGGGGATGGAACAGCCCCTGTGACGCCCGTGCTGCTCGCTGGCTGCAGACGTGTCCCCAGCTCCCTGGCAGTGCCTGTGCAAGTGCTGTGGCTGCCCTGTCTCTTTCATTCGATAACACTTTTTCCCCTTTTCCTTTTTTCTCAGACCTGGTCAACTGCTATTTAATCTACAGCTAAATCCCACAGCTTGAATGAAGTTGTGCATACCTGCAGCTTTGATTAGGTTTAGATATTAGTTGGGGGGAATGCTCCTGTGTTCTTGGATAAAGACACCTACCTATTGCATATAGTAACTAGCACTGCTAGTATCCGGAACGATGTCTTGGAACCACCAGAATGTTGCTTTACAATTCGAAAGAGGACACTGCAAACCGGCATATGAAAACTGAGTGGTGGTTGGCACTAGAAACCAGTTGTTCTGATGTCCAATTTGTGCTCTCAACTACTGAGGATTCTGACCTAATACATAAAATAAAAACAATAACAAAAATAAAATAGGCAAATGAACACCTGCCCAAATTCCATATCTCAAATGAACACTCACAAATTGATATCCTCTAGAGATAAGGAGATATTCTCCCCCTTTACATACTGATGGGTTTGAAGAAGAAATCCTTCATGGGAGAAATGCTCCCAAATATTTCTGTTGACAGAGGTGGAGATGTAAATAGAAATTACTGTCTTCATATTCAATCTGTAACCAACAGATTCCATTAATCAGAGAAATCAATTCAAAAAAATCAGTGTCTCTTTTATATTTTAGTGGTCCAGATTCCAATATTGCTAGTCATACTACTTCAAATATCAAGCTTCAAAAAGCCTTGGTTAGATACAGAGAGTGAGAGTATGGTCTGGTTTCAGTGCTGCTGAGCTGTTAAGAACACTTTGAAAATGAAAAGGAGAATTTTAGATGCCCAAACAGACATATATGAGCCCATCTTTAATCATTTGGACCATCAGTTTATGGATTTCAGACCTGTACCATTTCTGCCACACCTCTCTCGAATGTGAAAACCCAAGCGAATTCCTCCCTTGGATAAAGGAGCACATTCAATCATCTGGAGCTTGGAGATTAGGGACTAAGGTGGTTACTGAACCTTTAGCACCTTGCGGGGTTCAAAAGGTATTTGGGAAGACTTAGTTTGCATCCTGAACTCAGGAGCAAGTATTACAAGCCTCAGTTTGCAAATCAGGAACCACTGACAGTAAATACTTCTATTGCTTATTTATCTCTTGATGGTTGTTGTGATTCAGTTAAAATAACTGCAGATACTTTTACATGGCTTGCTTCCTCATTTGGATTTTAAGAGTAACAAAGAGTGTCTTGTGAAGAAGGTCCTTCCTTTGTGATAGGATTGCTTTAAACACTAATGTTTGTCCAAAAAAACAAGATTGCTGGATTACTTAAAGATAGTGGTAACTTAAAGATAGTAAGTATTTGTAATGTTGTTATAACACTTATCTCATGACTCTGTTTTAATGATGCTAAATACATAGGATTTTGAATTACCAACAGCTTCTGAGCAGACTGGCAAGGAAAAAAATGTATCTGTGTGTGTTGGGATGTGTTTTAGAATGAAGATTATAGCTTTGAGGTATTGAAGAACAAAAAGGTTGTCATCATCTGAAGTGGTACCTGAGAAAATCATCTCTGAGTAACTCCTGGAAATTGGCGTAATGATTTAAAGTTAGCCTGGAAAGTTACACACACTATGTGTGTCCTAGTAGTGAAATAAAAAATAACATATACGTGGAGCAATGAGACAGATATTGCTTTAATGAAAGGCATAACAGCGACACTGCGTGAACTTAATACTTAGCCAGTGACGTTTGCATTTCACAAGAGCCCCTGGGAGGCAATTAGGAGGGCTGTAGAAGGAGGGAATAATTTTACCTGTCAGGTTTGTAAGTGGGCAGCTTTATTTTTTGTGTGTGTGTGCACATGTGTGCATATTTGTATGTGTATGAAAGAGATCCAGAAACTAATGAAATGGAGAGGCTTGGCGGGGACTGTCAAGCCTGTGGTTAGAGGTGTGGAAGCAGCTATTTCCAAACCCACAAGATTTATTTGTGGAGCTGTTGGATAGGTGGGGGGTGAAGTTAGCAGATTTATCCTTCAGCTCTTTCATCTGCTTCAAATTCACCTTAAATTGCCAGTTGTAAGAGTGAGCAGGTGGGATGTCCTTTGCCTGTCTTCCAGGTGACTTCATTGTATTTTTATTTCAAATTTGCTCTATTTTCTGACTGCTTAGCATGTGACTGGGGACTGGTAGGAGCAGGAGACTCCAAATTCTTAGATTAATTAGGCTAGTACTAAAGAATAATGGAAATAATGGCATTGGGCTTTCCAGAATTCCTCAGGTGAATTGGAGTCTTTCCTTTGGGACAGATCATTAAATGGGCTAAGCTGGTGCAAAGAGCTGTATGAAAATGGTTCTTCCTTCAAAAACCTGTCAAAATTGCAGTGCCAAACATGCTCCTGCATTCTCAGAAAGGTTTAATTGACGTCTGATCTCAACCTTATGGTGACCTGTTCTTCAACTTGCATTAACCCCCTGATCTTTCATCCAGGCTGTTTTTGAGAGGTGTGGATATACAGCAGGTGTTGAACCAGCAGGGCATACAAAGCTGAGGAGGGAGAACGAGAGCATGGAGCACCAAAATGCAGTTCCAGAGAGTTATTTCAGTGTCCTGTTCTTAATGATTTTCTGTTTTCTCAGAGAATTTTGCAGAATGATTTTTTTTCCTACCCAGATAGATCTTTTGCCCCGATCCAGTGCTCACTAGAGACAGGTTTAAGTGCTGTATAACTCCAATAACCAAGACAAAACAGGAGACGGGTTCAGAAAGTTCAGCATAAGCCACAAAAAAAACAAAAACAAACAAACAGACAAAAAGCAAAGTGCAAAAGGATGCTGGGGATAACAGTAGAGACCCAGATCTATCTATAACATGTGTTCACCATGCAAGTGCATGGTGGTTCTTTCAGATGAAGCAATCTAAGGTGACTGAGGCTGTTGGTATTTTTTGGTGGGGTCTGTATGAACTAGAGCTCATAAATTGGTTTGAGTCAAGGGCAGAGGTGCATTTCACGTGTCCCATCACTACCACATCTTTTGGCAGATAAAAAGTCCTACCTGTCTTACAAATGACGCTGATTTTTGAAAGACTTTATGTTTGAAATAAAGTAAATCTT
>VZSV01000026.1:1164086-1186190 GCA_013398735.1 Nothocercus julius | reverse complement strand
TTTTTTTTTTTTTTTTTTTTTTTTTTTTTAAGATTTTTACTTTTGAAAGAAAAAGTCCAGCTGCTGTGGGAACACTTTTGATACCATTTTTATTTAAAAGCTCATTTCTAGTCCAGTGACTATAAAGAAAATCTGAAACTTACTCAGTTCTCATGAGTCATTACTTTTTTTTTTTAAGGGCTGCAGATGGACACTGCAGTTAATGTTGTGTGAGCTCTAGACCACATCTGTGAGAAGAAGGTGATGGTGGGGATGGCTTTGTGGTGTTGCTTTCCAAAGACCGGATCATTCAGTTATCTAATTTGGGAAGCGGGGGAATATCTCTGACTCACTCTTATCACCCTTTCAGCAAGGCAGAGAGCAGCCAACATATTACTCACCATTACCCCATCGATATCTGGTTTCTGAGTACGTGTCATAAAATGTGGCAGCCAAAAGAATGAAACCTCTCAGCACCCAGCAAACAGGGGTGGGTTGAGGCAGCAGCCCTGTGGGGAAGGGGGTGGTTTGACTTGTTTCCTGGGGCTCGGAATTGCCTTTCTGGGGGCTGCAAGAGGGTTTTTTTTCCTGCACAGCTTGTGGGTTTGCGGGAAAGGGTCGGGGGATGTTTCAAGGCCCCACCAAGGTGCGAGGGGGAGCGAGCGAGGCTCGTCGCCTCCCGGGGAGGCCGCAGGGCTCCATCAGAACCCAGTTAGGCAGTTCTCCTGAAGATTAAAGTGTGCAGGAGGAAACCCTGATACAGGTAAGTTCCCTAACTTGTGTGACTTGCCAAATCTGAAATAAGAAGGGAAAGTTTACTATAATGGAGAAAAAAAAAAAAATGTTATCTGTTGCTGTCTTCTCCCTGACAGGCAGTTTTGAGGCACCAGAAGGATTTAATGTTTCACTGGCACTCTGCAGCTTTATTTTCTGCATAGGGTTTCAACGTGCTTAGCGATGATAGGTATTATTCCCATTTTGCAGACAGAAAGTGGAGCCACACAAGTAAGAACTGCTAACAGCATCTCACTGAAAATCCAGTCTTGCTGGCTCTGCATTACTCTACAAGTTAGAGTTCAGGATGTAGCTTGGGTTGTGCTGGAGTTGTACGATTTCCTTTTCAGTGTGTTCCTGTGTGCTGGATTTTGTTGTTTGTGAGTCTACAAGCAGTGAAGAGAAAGGATGGTGGAGGTGAAACACGTCTGCTGTTCACTCGGATGGAGCTGTCCTAAGAATGTGCAGGGCTCCGGCACCTTCTCTGCCGCGACGCTGGACTCGCTGGCGATGCGAGGGATTCGTGGAACATACTGCACAGCAGCTGCTACGTGAAGGCAGGTAGATGGGGTCGGTGCAAAGGCTGTTCCTACTTGCTCACCCTGTGGTTTGTAGTGTAAACCATACTGATCAATGCTACTGTGGGAAGCAGCTGTGCCCCTTTTGATGAGATTAAATCTGTCCCAGCAGAACCTGGCCTGTTAAGTGGGAACCCACTCATTTGTGTGTATGTGGTGTGGAGCAGACAGAAAGAAGCAATATTCTGTCACATCAGTCAAGAAAGATCAAAGACTAGCAATTTTCATCACGAAAAAATAATACACTCTATTTCCAGCCTCACTCCTGTTGAATACAAAACTTTTTTTTTACACCTCTTAATCCTCCCTCCTGAATTATAGCTCAGGCATTTAGGGCTTCGTGTCTTGGTGAGATTCTCTCCCGCGTGCAACTTCAGTCTCAAGCAAACAGCAAAGCACCTTTGACTTTTGCACAGTGCATGTTGAATGTTGAGCCTGCGGTGTTAATCTTGCAAGTACTTTAGTTGTTTCCCCTCATGGTCAGTAAGGGAGGCGATTCATGGGAATCCTTTCTGAGAAAGAAGGAAAGCCAAAGTAACAGTGGGTGCAAGAATAGCTCCTTTCCAAGTTCGATCCGTAGAAGCTGTGCCAACCTTCCAGCAAGACTCCTAACATCCCTGCATTGTCTTCGAGGAAGTTGGTCCTTGGCTCTCTTCTATGATCCTCCTGCCTTGGCCATTCACTTACTTCCTCACCAAATGTTAAATGTTCCACCGTGTGAATTCTGGTGACTGTTCATACTTATTGGTTATAGGTTTGAATGCAGCTTTCAGCTTTGTATTTCTTTTGGTCTATGTATTTGAGGCTGACATAAAACCCAATGGAGAGACTCTCGTTTAGTAAAGGCCACTTCTGCATTCAGTGCAGACAAACATGGTGCTCCAGAGAAGCTCTTTCTGTGCCAGGCTTTGCCAGTGATTCATTCCTGGCTGTGTTTGATTCCCTCTAGGCCTCAGTTTCCTGCTCTGCAGGATGGAGAGAAAACCCCTTTATGGCCCAGCGCTGCTTTGAAGCCTTTACAAAATAGTCCAATGAGTTTGGAATAAAGTTTCTTTAAACCAAATTTTAAAAAGCATGTAGGTTTTTTTGAGGGGCTTGTGTAAAGTGCTCAGGATTTCAGAATTCCTCCCCGCAGTGAATGTCCTTGTGTTGAACACACCAAAACTCTGTGACAATGCTGAACTCCGAAACAGTATCCACAAAACTTTTATAAAAGCCTCCACTGTGGCTGCCCGTGGCTGGGTTTGCTGTTATTCATTCTTTTTATTTATTTTATGTAAATCCCTTTTCCTTTTCATTGAAAACATAAACAAAAAAAGCAATGACAAAAAATAAAGGAAGCCCCATAAAACTGATTCATCCCAAAGAACTTTTTAACAGCTCCAACCCTCTGCCTGTCCGTCTGATTTTAAAAGAAACTCCTCATTCTCAAGACGGTTATATTGGGAGGGGGGGATGTGAAAGGAGAAATGAAAGAGATGTAGAATTTCCCTCTCCTTGCTTTTCTTGCTCCAGTCCCTTTATGTTTGTTCTCCCACCCGCTCCCCCCATCCATCTCCCTCCCTCCTGCTCTGCCTCAGTTCCCATTGAAATGTCAAATACAGCAGTTGTCTGCGAGTGAAAGAGTGGCTCCCTGGTGGGAACAGGCTGCCCTTCTAACCTGAAGGCCTCGGCTCTTCTCTTCTCCCTTTTTGGTGTTTCCCATCCCACTTTCTCAGCAGATGTTGTGTGGGGCAGCGCAGGCTGTAAAGGAATGAATTTCTTTTCACCTGGCCATGTGAATGGGTTGGTGCAGAAATGCTCACTTATTCTCTCAGAGTCTGGCAACAGCTTACACAGAAAGAGATTGTTTCTGAGAGAGCTCGTGTTTTTTTGTTATTTTTTTTTTTTCTCTTTTTTTTAAGTACAAGATAGGGAGGGGAAAAAAAAAAAAAAAAAAAGCTGGCTGTATTTTAGGCTTCCTCCTTGGGTGCCAAAGGAGTCCTTAGAGTTTTGTCAGTGCTACTTTTGTTTGTTCCTTTTATAGTTTCAATTCAAGCTCTGGGCTTTCAGCCCCCCTTTGTTTTGGCCCCGGTTTTCCCAAGCCCTTGACATGGCAGTCGTTTCAGCAAGATGGAGGGAGCTCATCTAGGAGCATTTCCCCTGGTTTAGTCCTGTAGTTTTTGACCATTTCAGCAGCGGCTTGTGGAAGTTCGTAAGAGTGGCATTTCACAGGTTTTCTGCAGGAAGACCATTTCATTTCGTAACAGCTCTGCCTGGAAATACTGCAGCAACACAGTGCAAAAGTGCTCAGTGCTCCTTGTGTTGCTCTTTGTGAATTCACTATTTGAGATAAGGGAGACATATAAAATAAAAGGAGAAATAGCAGAGGTTGAGTCTTCTGTCTGTCTTCCTTTTTCTTGGTTGACTCAATGTTGCTGGTTGCTTTCTGTAACTTTGGCATCTAAGGTTGGTCAGCTGAACTGCACTTGGGAAGCACCTAAAAAAGGCATCATCTCCCTGAGCTCGCTTATTTATTGGGCACTTCGGAGTACTGGTTTATCAAGCCCTCTTTCATCTGCACCTTTTTCTAGTACTCAGTTCATTTCAGTGGGGCTTGGTGTGTAGTCAAGAGCAAACCACATACCTGTGGATCGTTTCATCTGCTTGCCCCAATGACAGAAATGCAGGTGCAGATGAGTAAAGTGGAGTTCTTTCTGATTTATTAATGAGAAAATAATGAGCTATTCTGAAATACTGTGTAGATTGCATACCAGTATTTCTCCTTGAGTATTTATGCATATTTTATTCCAGTTATTTTTTGTTGTGTTCTTTTTTTTTTTTTTTAAATCTGAAGTTTATTTTTACAGCGGTGCTTGGAAGGCTGTAAATGATCCACAAGGAATTAACAGACAAAAGTTCCTGGCTCTGCTCCACCTTACTGAAGTTAATGGCAAAACTTTGACTTCAGTAGAAGTAAAAAAGCTTTTTATAATCAAAATATCATATTGAATCTTGAGTTTAGTGCTTTATGTGACCAAAGTGTTAGCTGCTTGTACTACAATGAAAAAAGGCATAAACAAATTCACAAGCATCTTAGATGAAATACTGACTAGGGAAGGTGAAATTTCTAAATTTCAAAGCTCTGGGTAGGCTTAGATATTCAAGTAATATTTTGGGAACCTGTACTCTGATTCTGTTAACAGAACTACCCTACATGAGTCTGATAGGTTGGGCTGACTCTCCACCCAGCATTTAGCCAGGAGGCGTCTGAGAACATTTCACATTTCTGGTTGGTGAGAAGTGCCCTCTGTAGAGATGTGGGGCTGGAGGAGTCATCAGATTCAGTCGCCGGCATTGACAAGTGTTGGCGTGGCATTCTTTTCAAAAACTAGCCAGGAGGAGAAGGTCCCTCACAAGCCAGAAATCATTTGCTGTGTTTGTGGTTATTGGAAGTTTGCAGAAACATCTTCCAGTGTGTCTGCTCCAGAATATCTACCAATCTTGAAATTATTCTGTTAAATAATAATAGTAATAATAGGATGAGTGTAAATAACTCACGAGTATTGTTCTTAGTCTGTTCTGCTTGTGGACTCCAAAGGATTTTATGAGAGTAGGAATCATCATTATCTATGTTTTATGACATGAGGCTCTGTGACACACACAAATACTCAAGGACTGAGTTTAGCCCTTTCCTAAGTTCTAATCTAGTTTCTTATCAACCGCCTTTTAGAAACTTTATCCCTAACACGTGTCGTGAGCTAAGGGCTCTGCATTGTAAGATTTTCCCATTGATTCCTTCCCTGGAGTTTATGCCTTTTGGAGGAGATGGGGCATTGCTAATCACTTCAGCTGATCCTGACTGTAATAGAGCACTTAAAGATTCCAGGCTACACAGTTTGTTTGTGCTTTGTAAAATAATCCTCTGGTCGCACAGAATGTGGGAGGGTTAAGTTAGCCCTCCTGATTTTTATTTTGAATTATTCTGTGCACCGTATTCATCTATGGCACTGTATATGCAAACGTAAGAAAGGTTGTCGCTAGGTTAGCTGAAGACGACTGCCACTGGAGTAAAGCACTAATTGTCATTCTTCAAGCAATGACACTGTCTGAAATAAATAAATAAAACGTTATGGGTAGGAAATAGCCGGCTGCTTCCAAGGAACATCCATGGTGTAGCTCACATTGCCATGAATACCAGCCCTGCTAGGCAACCAGCAAAAAGAACCACAGGCAGCTCTAAGCCAGGCCAGAGAGGGAAAGAGAAGAAAGGCCAGCCCTGAGAAAAAGCAGCGTGTCCATCCCAGTCAGGCTCTGGACTGGGAAAGTTTGTGTTCCCATCTTTGCCTTTTCCCCTTCCTCTTCAGAGCCCGGCAGTGGGTGTTAGTGCTGGAGAGCCCTGGCCGCTCCTGCCCCACGCTCGCTCTGCCCATGCCAAGGGGGCCTTGGGGGAGCTGCAGCTCAGGCTGTGGCCTGTGGTATGTGGCCATATGAACACGGTAAGACCCTGATGTTGACCGTGACCCTTGGAAATATGGGTGAAAGCCATAAAAAAAGCGAAGCTCCACGTTTGAGAGGCCAGGCCACCATGAATGCGGTGCATCACGCTGTTGATAGCAAGGGGCCCTTGATTAATTAAGCTCTTAACAGGTGATGCAAAAGCAGCAGAAGAAATATGTGGTGCACCTAAAGAAGCAGCTTATTGCACCATATCTAATTGCTAGAATAATTATTTTCTCCTATGCAAATTACCAGGAGCAGATTCACTGCAGTACACTTACGTGTATTTAATTATCATTAAGAGCTGGAGTTGAGGGGCTAGATTTAATGTTCTGAATGAAATAGCCAGAAGTTGTGTATGCGTGTGCAGAAAAGTCATTGTTTTTGCCACAGCTGGATTTGTTTATTTTAAATAAATCATTATGGCAGACAGAATTTCTTGCCAATTTATCGTAAAAATTGTGGGTTTAGTTACATTGTTGCTTTCCATCAAATGCATGTCACTCCTCTTGCTTGCAGGCTGGATGTTTCTATATATTTTAAGGAGGAGCTCATTGTAAAGAGAAGGAAGTTGATCTGTAAATGAAGCAGAGCGGAGCAGGACGAATGGGATGACTGTGGAAAGGAAGCCTGGATGGGTTAACGTTTGGTAATGGGTTGTGGGTCTTCATACTTAAAGGTTGCTGGTGGGCAATGCCTTGTGTTGCTAATTGCAACTGCCATTTTACTAGGCGCTGTGCACATAGCTGTTATTACTTGGTGGTTATTTGGTGGCATATATAAGGCACCTTAATGCTTTTGGAAATTTTCTAGTAGTTATTATTATAAGAAAATATTTAAAATTAGAAGAAATGCTTTTGGCATTGACAAACTTCATGTTTTGGTTGTTGTCTGGTAATGGACCTCTCAAAGAAACATCTGAGTGTGATCCCAGGAAGAGGCAAGATCTGCATGGATTTCAGGTACTTTTCTTGGTGTTGAGAGATGTTTTACTGTTATTTGTAGAGACCTTAAATGGCTGAGATTTTGCTTTCTGATAGAATCTCATGTGCTCCTCTGGCTGTCACTGTAATTATGTTGTTAAATGCCTTGATGACACCTCATGTGCATGGAAAGCGCTTTCAAAAGTGATAGGCAGCACAGAATGGGGAGGAGGTGATGGTTTAGAGGCCTGGACTACTGTTTCTGCAGGTTGAGGTAAGTGTTTTTTCACCCCAGAGAAATGATGCTGTGTAGTCCCCAGGAACGGTTTGTGGGGCCTAGTCCTGTTGAAAGCCAGAGATCCACAGGTCTGGAGATGCTGCTCTGCAGCAGTCCAAGCTTAGGCCATGAAAGCTGATGTTTAAAGGACAGGTTCGTTTTGTGGTGTTCCTGCCTTGCAGCTTTGCTTACCTTGGCCTAGAAGCAGTTGGCTTCCAGCTGACTCCCAAGGGTTTCATGCGGTCACTGTTTAGTTTCAGAAATAAGGAGGGACACTCCAAAGTTGACTGGTTCACTGTGTGCACAGTAAAAATGCAATGCAGAACGCAAGCGATTGCCAAGCGCTGCTTTCTGTTTCTTTGTTTCCTCTTCTGGGTTTCAACACAAGTTGCAGAACACAATAGACCAAGGGTAACTAAGGAACACAAAGGTAGCGAGTTGTGTCACCAGCTGTGGGACAGAGCCAGCTTCTCAAGGCATCAGCTTAAGTGCAAGGGTGCCCATGAGGTCTTTATGCACAGTCTCCCTGTGCTGCACTGTGTACAATGGATGGGTCCTCAGGGGTTCTGCCTCTCCCCACGTGTCCTTTTCTGTGTTAGTTTGTTTTTTAAATAATTAACCGACTTTGTGCCTGTCTGTCCCACCGGAATTTCTCTCCGGCTGCTCTCATCCATCACCACAGACCCTCCCTTTCCTCTGCAATTCTCTTTGCTTTTCCTTGCAGCATAACTTAAAGGGGTGTCTGCTTTAAATTCACTGTGCAGTGAAATCTCAGGGCATTTTTTAATCAGGTTCCTTATGGCTCTCTGGTAACCTGTAATCTTCCTCTCCCTCGCAGACACACACACACACCACACTCCTGACAAAGAAGCTATTTCGATCTGTATAATTCAGTGCAAGGTAATTCTTGCTGAATGGTCGCCGCTGTCGTCTTCTCTCTCTCCAGACTGATTTTACAAACTACCTGTCCCTGGATGATGGAGTTGGTTCAGTTGACAGTGGCCCAAGAACTCCATTCCCGTGCTGGGTGTTCCCTTCCTGCTTACCTGCTCTGTGGCAGCATGTTGGGAACAGCGGATGGCTGGAATTAGCTGTGATCTGGCTGGCCGTAGTGTGACAGCGGGTGCATAGAGCTGGTGCAGACATGGAGTTACTGGATCAACCATCCTGCGTGTTGTTAGGCTGTTGTAGCAAGAACAAGAGCACTTCTTTCCTTCTAGTAAATCCACCCCGCTGTGGAATTGGCAATGGCGTGAGCAGTAAGAGAAGCTTTACCAGGTCTTCCTGGCACGGAGAATATCTGCTGTTCTGGGTCCTCCTGGCTTCCTTTCTGCTGCCACATAGGCCAGTGTTCCCAGACTCGCAGACTCCACGAGGAAAGACTTGCAGACAAAAGAGAGGCCCCCAAGTGCACTAGAGCTATTGGGCACATTCATTCTGTGATTATTGCCTTATATAAGTCACGTGCAGCAGTAGCAGCAACAGTGGATGTTGTGGCACAGGTGGAAATGCTGGTTTCTGTGCAAGAAGGAAGGATTCCAGGGAAATGGTGGTTTCCGGGCATGTATTTGGAATTGAGAGAAGTTAGTACTCAGCCTGTTGAACTGGGCTGCTTCTGATTGTCAACTGAAGACTTTGTTATATTGATCCTTTTGCAGCTTGTATGATGATCGTATACCTATTTTAGCAATTGTATAAATGCCAGCCATACTTCTGACCTTTCCTTGCCTTGGCTTGCCACTCTCCAGGTGCAGATCTTAACGAACACACGGCCTGTGGTGTGGCTGGAGGCTGTGCCAGCGACGCACGTGTTCCCGGCGCGCAGGCAGCCCTCACTCAACGCAAGCATCACACAAGCAGCCAGCCTGGATGCGGGTGCTGGGTGTGCATCCTCACAAGAGGGATGTTTGGAGCCCTGATCACACTATTCTGTGGGCAGACATTTCAGTAATGTTGCAAAGACCCAGCAGCTGTTCTCTGCATCCTGCTGTTGGTGAACGCTGCGAGTATCTTGGAGTTTCTGGGCAGATGCAAATGCACCACAGGGTAATGGAGAAGAGGCTGGGCCTGCAGGGACACATGTTGTGAAAAAATAATCAGGGATGTGGCATGGGGAAGGGAGGGGTGGATGATGGGACTGTTAAAGGGGCCATCTGAGGCGCTTGTCAAAGGCTGTTAGCCCTGCAATTGGCGAAGCTGAAGGGCAGGGATGGGAAGAGATTGAAATCCGGTTGTGGGGAGGGTTTGTGTCAGTGCACAAAGCTCTGCGCCTCGCTGGGGCTGCAGGGATTTGCTCGGGTCTCCTCCCAGACAAATTAAGCTAATGTAGCACCTGCTCCTTTAATATGGCCATGCTCACGGTACCTCAGACTGGGCACTTTCCTTCTCTTTTAGGACACAGAAGCAGCCTGTGAAATCCCTTGTGTCATTCCCAGGCCTTTCCCCATAGCTGGTGAGATTGTCTCCTCCCAGAAGCTGAGGTGGAAAAAACAGTTGAAAGATCAGAACAAAACCTCACGAGAAAAAAAGAAAAAAAGCACAAGCTGGCAAGAGACGCAGGGTGTGTAATTGCTATTCCTTATGCAGCCCACTAAGGCTGCATGTTTTAACCATCTGAGGACAGCAGGGAATCTTCTCTTCAAGGGAGTCAAATGTGGGGATTGCATTTTCTCTCCTTCTGTGGGGGGGATATAGGGAGAAATAAGCAAACTTCACTTTCATTGGGATTTACTAAAGCTCTTTCTATTTTTATGTTGGCAACATGAGGTTTCATCAGACCTCTGATCTTGCACTGAACAAAAACATAGCGTTACTGTCAAACTGTAAAACGGGGGGCTTGAACTTAACTGGATTAGAGGCTGTTCAGGACAGAATTCTTTCCTTGACGTTGGGACAGCATGGGGAGGCTGGTGCTGCAGGGCACTAAGCAGCCCATGTGCATGTCTGCAGCGTACAGGGGTCACGGGTTTCTTCCCCCTGACCAGAGAGGCTCTCGCTGAGTTTTCCTACAGAATACTGCTCTTGATGCCCTATCGCTGCAGCTGTGTGGATTTACTCTTGACAATGCACTGCTGGAAGCAGGCTGATTAATCAGGAGGGTGCATCTCATTTTCAGAGATCTGCGCACAAGCTTTGATAATAAATAAATGTGCCGAGCCCTTCTAGTTCGGTGTTTCTTTGCTCTGTGAACATTCTTGTCTGTTCATCTTTGACAGTGCTTTTGCAGCCTGCTTGTCACTGTTGGCTCCTGCTCTGCTCCTTGCACACCTTTTCTCCCAGATTTTGCCGGCTTTTTCCCCTCCCCTGGATGGAGGCAGGAGTTTTCTGACCTCTGCTGATAACCCAAAGTGTGCGGGGTTTCGTGCTATGTTGCCTAATAGAGCTCAGGCCGGGGAGAATCCAGTCCTGCCATGTTGCACATTGCACCTCCCATCTCCATGAGTGTCTACATGCCTAGATGCATCCCCATATGTCCAGTAATGAGCTTGAGCTAATTGTCTAGGCAGATAGAAAAACAGATAGGTAATTTGTAGCTATTTAATTTTACATTAGGCAAAGGGATGTAGGGGCAGAGGCTAATGTTGTTGGCATTTCTTTTCAGGGTTGTTAACCAGATATGCTGCCTCTGGGGCATAACAATGTTTCCCTCGGTAGAGCTCTCTAATACTTTTATTACATTCTTATTAATTTAGCAATGGCCTAAGTCTGTGAGGCACCTTCCAACGCATGATCCCTGCCCTGAGGATCTTACAGACTAATTCCAAGGCATGATACAACCGGGGATTACTCAGTGAGAGCAAGGGCCTAATGGAGTAAGAAATGGTTTGTATTAGATAAAGGGATAAAAATGAATCAGGAGAAGCGTTAGTCATGTAGTTCCTTGTAGGCATTCAGGGAAGAGTGTTTCCTTGGCATGGCAGAGCAGCCTAGCAAGGTCATGGCAAGCACAGGGTGTCCAATGGAGGTTGTCTCTTCTCTCCCACCTCTGCTTCGCACCAGCTCCATATGGATGGCTGCTCTGAGCACTCTAGAAAGCAACGTATGGCAAGTGCGAAAAAGTCTCCCTAAAAAAATTGGTCAGGTCAGTCAAAATGCTGGGCTGTAACTTCTAACAGGGGAAGGTTCTGCCCTCTTAGAGACATAAGCAGCAGCTCTTGCCTCATTGCCCCTTTTAGCAACAGCAAATACTGGTACGTTGTAAGCAGAGGTCTGGGGCAGTTGTTTGATTTAGGGTGAAACCACAAAGCTGCTCCTTTTTGCTAGGAATTTCTGCTCCCTGTAAGTCACAAACTGAAGCTGCCAAACAAAAGAGCTACACATGAGGCCAGCAAGGAAGGGCCCCGAGGGAAGTGGGGGATGGAAAAGGGGCTTTTGCTCAGGGGTGGCCAGCGGAAACCCTCTGCCCCCAGCACCTGTCCTCGCCCGAGGCCGTGCGGTGGCGGCGCAGCCAGGGCCTCGCAGGCCCAACGGGGCCGCGGCAGGAGGGAGGAGGGCGGGACGGCCGCCGGCCTCCCCGGCCTGCGCCTGTGTGACTCGCGAGGAACATTTGGTGTCCAGGTGGCATCTGGCGGCAGAGTTTTCTTCTCTGGCATTTCCTTTGGTGAAAGGAAGAGCAAAGCAATTTGCTTCCAAGCATCTGCTCTTCGCTGAGAGATAACAGCCTCATCCCCTTCCCTGCCTCGTCCCTTTGCCTTTCCACCCTTTGCCATACTCCCTGCTTTTTTTTTTTTCCTTATTTTTTAAATCCTGAGAGAAGAAAACTCCCTACATCACTTACTCTTAAAACCAGTTGCTGTGGCAACTGGACGCAGGTTTAAAGCGGAAGGCCCAGTCTTCTCAACATCACTGTTTAACTCCCAGTTGCTGCAGCAACAGATCACTGGAAAGGGCCAGCGAGGTCGAGACTTCCCTTTCTTTCTTCCTCCGTTGCTTTTCTTTGGGGCTTCAGCGCGCCGGTGATGGTTTGCCTTTCGCTGAAGACACATACTGTTAACATATGACGGAAGATGTCAGGCAATATTAGAAGAAATGGAGGTTAGGTCAAAGGCTCGTTACAATGGGAGACTCCGTAGAAAACTGGAGGGAAAAAAAATGTTACAATGAATGACCCATTTGATTTCCCAAGATCAGAGGGTCAGGGACGATATGGCTCCAGCACTCCTACTAATAGAGGCTTTCAAGTTAGCAGTTTTCTGACAGTTTTTTTTTGTTTTTTTTTTTTTTTTTTTCCAAAGCAGAGACATCGCTGTGATGATAAACAGGGAATAACAAATGCATCAAATATATGAGTTATTACCCTTGCACAGTTCTGTAATTTCCTTTTTATCAAACATTTAACTTCTTTCTGCGAAGTTTATATTTCTGTCAATATTATCGCTAGTCACTGAATAGCTGTTTAATCCATCTGGGAAGGTTCCCTTGGAGCAGCGTATGGAAGGATGTATGGGACAGCACCTTAGCTAATGGTTGCTGTCTGAAAATTAAGACATCCTCTCTGCTGATCACCTGTGGCTATTGTGAAAAGAGAGCGGCTGGTGAGAGGATGGCGGCCACGCGGGTGACTCATGTCCCTTCGAAGCAGGGGCAGGGGGACCGCGCTGCGACAGCAGCCCTCGGAGCCGCGCCGCGACTACGCGGGTCTGAAGATGTGCAGAGACCTCAGCAAGCACAATACTGACCTCCGTGAAACTGCTCGTGGCCAGGAATGCTTAGCTGTATTTTCCCAGGCTGGGACTCTCTTCTTTGTCTTTTTGAAGTGTTTTGAGCTAACAGAGCCATGGTTCTGGCTGAGGTTTTTGGGTGAACAAATACAGCATTCCTGCATAGAAGTCTTTGGGATATCGGCTTGATTTTCCTCAAGGATTAGTGTTAAAAGAGCTTAAAGTGACAGCAGTTACTAGCTGCTGTTGCGATGCGGAATCTGAAGTTCTCTGGTTTTGGATTATTTCCTGGCGTGAGGTTGACCAGGCGTGGTGTAAAGCCCAGAGGGTAGGATCCTGCGTGCACTGGGATACCGTTTTGGCATTGTGCACGAAATCAGTAATAAGTGAAATGTCAAAGTAGGGGCTGTTTCTTGGCAAACATTTTACGCTTAAACCCTGAATGAAAGAACTGCTGCTTTTTCAGCAGGCTAATGTGTCCTTGATTACCTGACAAAATATCCACAGGATTTCAGTTTGTATCAGAAAATCAGGTGTGGCCTTAAGTGATGCTGTTGGATGGAATAGGATAAGTAAAATGTAAAATGCAGCCTCTAATGTAAATGTTACTGGAAATTAAAGATAAACTCTGAAAATAGAATTGGAAATATTATATATATTTCCATATATGTGTGTGTGTGTGTGTGTATATATATATATATATATATTTCCATTACATATATATAAAGCTGTTCAAGTCAGGATAATGGAAACTGTCATTATAAAACACTTAATAGTCTGGGTTTTTCTTGTCCTGAGAATTCCTTCTAATGCATCTGACTGTGCAGGTCTTCCAGGTTTCCCTATATACATAAAGTGTGTATTTTTCACAATGAAATTATGGTTTCAATGTTACACCCTTATTGCCCACAAAATACAGAGAATTCAAATTAACAAATATACATGCCTCAAAGTCCACACAGTCTCAACCACAAATATGCATGCAAGAATGCTGCTTGCTCGAGTTCAGAGTTAGCTATTAGCAAACATTTGTATGGCGTTCAGATAATTTGTTCTTAAATGCCACATATGCACCGCATGGTTGAGATGTGGTTAGGGGTGCTATAAAATGGGATTTCAAACTCGTTTTGTCCCTACTCTTAAACCTATAGCTCAGTTAGGGCTTGGATGCATCTTAGCCATGGGACTAGAGTCCTGAGTTCTAGAATATTCTGGGTGTTGTATGGGCTAAAAGACATGGATGCAGCAGCTTATTAGGGAATAGCTGCACGTGCCAGTCTGCAGCGAAATGTTCTTGAAATAACCTATCCTATATGCCTCTATGAGTATGATGGCCCTGATGATTTAGCTATTTCAGTTCTAGGTTGAATTATTCATGTGCTTGAAAACACTCATGAATTATTTGTGTTTTCACTAAATATATAATTTAAAACCCAAAATCTTTTCCACAAAATATACATAAAATTTATTTATTTTGCTGCTTTGAGCTGCCACCCCCTAGTTGGAACATCCCTTCAGTGCATAGACTCATGGCGAACTGCAAAATTACAGCACGAGGAGGTCTCAGACACCAACATATCTCCAGGGAACCAACCACTGGCTCTGCAAGTAAAGAGGAGAGACTGGTAAAACTTAGATCTAACTCGAGTACTCGAGTACTACCTGGAACTGGGTTGCAAAGAGCGGTGACTCCTCTTTGCATGTGTGAATAGGACTAGAGTCTGCATAGAGGGTGCATCCTGATTTAAGGTGCCCAGCAGCATATCAGAAAAGCTTCGTCCCAGTGAGGCAAAGTGCTGATCTGGTGCAAACGCATAGTCTGGTTCAAGTGCATTTGACCATTTTGGTTGTGTAATTTATCCTGGCAGACTCTCTACCAAGTCCTGAACTGTCTGTCTTCTCGAGGCCGACACAGTGCTGACAACCAGCTGAAACCCGGACCACATCATACCGTGTGCTCAGCTGACACAACAGAGCTGTGTTTCTGTTTGATCCAGATCGAATTTGTCCTGCCATGAAATTTGGGAGTGTGCAGGTTACATGAACAGAACCACCGCCCAGGTCTCTTCCCCTCCCCAAGCACGTGCGGCAGGAGGAGAAGCAGCAGGTGCTGGGAGGAGGCTTCCTACAGGGACAGAGACCCTGCTCTAGTTAGCTGGGGTCGTTGGGGGGCTCCCATTAATTTCACGGAAAGTACTTTGGTACAGCTAACATAATCCAGTCTCTTTACCTCAGGGATTAGTATTTTTCCAAGGGAAATTTGAAAGATCTTAACGTAGGATGCAGTTTTTCTCATATTTTTCCTTAATACTCTTTCACTGTAGTAGAACTACTTTATCTATAGCATTACAACCTCTTTTGGCTTTGAATTACCTCAGAGATCTGGTTTGCCAAGAGGCCTTGCTTTGATCTGGAGGTAACATTGCCATCAAGTTCATATCCTGAACTGCCCAGTGGTACCACTAAACTGTTAAAATTGCTCCTTCCAATTCATTGCTTGCATGACACAAAGACCATTAACTTTCTGTGTTCCACTAGGAGTCTTCCAGTTGTGTGGCTTTTGTCACAAGGAGTTAGATTCAGCTCTCTGTGTAGCTGGTTAAGGTGCTCTCATTTTGTCTAACGCGCTCACGCTACCTGCACGGGGAGCGCACGCGTGTTCAGCAAAAGGCTTTGCTTTCTTCATCTCTGTATTCTGGGACGGAGGCCAAGTTGTGATGGTAATAATGTACTCTCTTCTGAATACTTGAAGTGATGGGAAAAAAAGAGATTTTGTAACTGAAATAGATTAATCTATACAGCTAGAGGGGGGAAATTTTGCATTTTAATTAGCTCTTGAGAGTAATTTTCCTTGAAGTAGTACAAGCCAGGTGCGCAGAAGTATTCTCCTGCCTTGAGAGTCTTGTCTCTCCTTCTGGAGTCCTTGGAAAAGACTGTGACAAGTTCATTCTGGATGCTTCCGTTGAAGGGATTCAACGTAAGGAAATGGGACGAGGCCTGATGTTCTGAGGTTGCATTTAAAGCATTACCTGAAAATCAACTCCTATTCTCCTTAAAATGCCCCCAGAATTGAAGCAACTGATCACTGTAGTGTGTGGTATGAAAGATAAAGACACTGACTTTTTATTGACCAGGGCTACAGGACTTGTATGCAACAAGGAAAGTTACTGCCCATCAGCTGACCCTTGGTAACTCATGCTATATCTTCCCATACTCTGCTTCAATGTGAAATGAAAGTTCTTAGCTTAAGTCATCAATGCAATGATTGTGTCTGATCTCACAACTGCCCTGGACTAGGAGGATCCACCTGCTTAATTACCACCACTCGGCTGATGAATGCTTCTTATTACACCAATAGAATTTGATGGGTTTTGCTGATATGCCAGTACTCTTGGAGAACCCTTTGCAGTTTTGAAGGCACCTAAAACTCATCCTCGTTTCCTTTTTTTCCATGGTAGGAAGGTGTGGGAAGGGAGTTTTCAGATTTTACAGGAAATAAAATATATTCAGTAGGACTGGAAAAGTGATTGGTTCCTTGAAATAGATGTTTATTTACTCATTATATGGGTCTGGTCTTCAACAGTGCCTCCCTTGCTTCCCTAGCGTTAGGCGTATAACAAAAAGCTCTTGCCCTGCAACACTTGGTCTCTTCAGCCTCCTCTTTTGGGCCTGATCTACAACCCATTGTGAAGCACATCGCAGTATTCCACATTGCAGTAAATGTGTTCCTTTACCTTAGTCTGAGTTTATATCCCAGGCAACCATACTGACATTTTTTTAAGCTTCCTTTTCACAGTCTCTTTGGCATCATAAGGGTTTGGACTGCTCCTTACTTGAGTCTGTTTTAATTCTTTACCTTTGTATTTTAGCACCAAGTTGCCTAGAATTTACAGTTCCTGTTGAATTCCTCTAAGAATAGCACCTAGGTTTCCTACTCTGCAGCTGCAAACAAGGTTTAAAAGCTTTTGGGATTTTTTTGGCAGCTAACAACTCCCAGACTTCAGCATAGTTCATTTTCAAAATGTTTCTCATGCTTCAATCTGGACAGCGTTATGCAGGTCAGGGAATCCTGTCAGACTGCGGCCAGGGGAGGATGTTCTATCAAAAGCTTTTTTGGCAAATTAAAAACAAACAAAAAAGATCTTCCAAAAGGACCTTTAGGAATATTGCTTAATATCCTTTCCAGCCAAAATAGGAAAAGCACCTGTAGCTCATGCCAAGCACAGGACAAAATAAATAAAAGAATCCCCAAGCAAAGACCTCTACATGGAAATATTTCCTGAATGATCTCACTGAGAATCCCGTAAGTGGTTGGATCAGCTTTAGGGCAAAGGGAATACAGGCTTAGATTCCATACTAAAAGACAAGGAAAAGCTTTAGGAAAAACAAAAAAGCCCAACCCGGATGTAAACTGTTATAGCTGCTAGGATTTTTTTCATTTCTGATCGTGCCTTTTGACATCTCATGTGGAAAATGCTGTAGGGGCAGAGCAAGACCTGAGGTGAGGATGCAGGTCCAGAAAGTATCGCAAAACACTACACGTAGCTTTCATTTGGTGCCCACCCTGACGGCGCAGAGCAGGGGCAGAGCCCATAAGGCAAAACTTGTTTTCACAGACCTGGGCCTTTTAGTACGTGAGAGATGTGACATAGGAAGGAAATGAGCCGTAGATGACTTGTTCAATGTCATCGGAGACTTAAGCAACCCGTTCAGCTGTGCTAGTCCGAGCAGCGCAGCAAATATGTGTGTGGTCAGTGTGTTACCCCACAGAGATGGTACAGCTTTAAACTTTTGCCGTCACAAATATTTCAGGCTCCACTTTTATATTAGCAAGAACAACCTTCAAGATTTTGATCCCATCAAACTCATCACCAAGTCGAGATTTGTATTTAACTATTAAGCTTGAATCCTAGCCTGCATCTGACCTAGATTCATATTCTGTCTCCCCCTTTTAATGATGTGTCTGCAATTAGTATTTACTTTAGATTTAATCAGTCAGTGCATGTCAGGTAATGCCTCAATAATTACGATCTTGCTGTCAGGGAGGAAGGAAATTAAACCTCAGGAGGTCACGTCAAAACTGTGAATCTGATCTCAGTATAGCAGGGGTCTTAGCCAGGATTGATTGTAATAATGAGAGGTAGATGTTTTAGAGGCTGAGGCACAGTTCAGAGGAAAACCTCACAAGATTTCTCTGTATAGCTGGACCTTGGCTAAGTCACTGTGAGACGTATTTGGATGTGGTATTTTTACTCAGGAAAAACACCTGTTCGAATCTGGAGTAAATCAGCAAAGACCATCAGCAAAGAAATCTTTTTCATTGCAACAGAGGATCACAAGATTGAAAAGAGTAAGACATGCCACAATAAATCTGTATTGAAAACTTGCTTGGAGTATTAAGAAAAGGTTTGAAGAATTTATCTAAATTGAATTAATTTGATTAATCCTAGTGATAATTTGGCTGAGGATGTTCACTCCATCTCAGACACACTTCAGCCTCAGAACAGAGATTCTCAGTGGACTCCCATCCCACCATCTGAACATCTTCAGCTTGACAGACTGATGCATTTCATCAAAGTGAACCTTTCTGTCAAAATATAATAACAGAATCCAAAGTAGGAGCTTCCAACTGCAAGCGTACTCAGAAAAGCAAGTAATGCACGAGCCGTATGTTAGAAATTGATGTCTGGTAACACATATTTTATATATTCCGAGGATATCATTTTCTCCAAGTGAAAATTTGTACGCTTTAACTCTTCTTTAACCTACAGCTTGTATTTTAAGCCAAGGTCTCGGAAAATTCAGCATCTCAAGGAATGATGCTGCTTTCTGTGAGATTTCATAGCCTTAGTATTGAGTCCTACGTCCCTCCTCAGTAAATGCTATCAGTGCCCTCATTTGCAGTCCCTCACAGGGAGGGCTACGCAGTGTCGACAGGTAAGCTGCAAAATCCCAGGGCAGGGCAGGATTGCTTTCAAAGGTGGGTAAAGTTATCTCTGCATTTACAACGTGAAAAATACGGTGGGACATGGAGGGGGCATGTAAGTGCAGAAGACAATTATGGTGGCATTACAGGCAAGTCAAGCTGACTGAAAAACTGTGACAAAACCATCTCCTGACAAAACTCTTGCTGGAGAATCCCCTTGTGTGCCAGTCTCAGTGCGCACCAGGACTGCCCAGTTGTTTGAATGCTTGTTTATAAGAAACAGAGGAAAAATGTTCCAGCATTAGTACAGTGGCTCAATATTTGAGTGCTTTTGAAATTTAATGGTCTGATGTTTCCTTTCAAAAAATCTTTGGATTTTAAAACTTTTTTTGGACTTTTTTTTTTTGTAATTGATACTGTTTGAGTGAGTTGAGAAAAAGGAACCAAGTATTTAGATCTTGTCAAACTAGCATAAAAGCAAGTGTCAATCTTAAAATTATTCACAGAAGGCTATTTTTGTTCATAGACAGCTTGCTGTATCAATAATAACAATAATTCTTTAGCCAGAATGTTCAGTTACAAAAAGCAAATTTACTCGCACTTTTAAGTAAAAAAGGAAGGTTGCTAAATAATTATAGGGTGCCGGGGAAGACAGAATCTTATTTTCAGGAGAGAAGCAATTCTTAGGCACTTGATAGAAAAGAAATTGATAAGATTTCTCTGGATAAGTTAAAGTTGGCTCAGTTAAGCAAAAGCCAACTGCTCACTTAACTCTTCCTGAGTGTCTTCAGTAAAAATATTCCCACTGAGTATACACTTAAACGTGTGTATGTAGAAACACACATGTGTGCATGCACATATATGTGCATGCATATACATGCATATATTCATATATGTGTTTTTTCATCCTGGGTACTTTTCTCCCTGTTTCCTGTTCTTACTAACTGGACATCACACTGATCAACCTTCGTAACTTGAATAGTGTGTATGTTTGAAGATCTCGTGAGGAACTCCGGCCAAATTCAAGAGCATTTTAACAAGATGGAGCTGTGTACTTCAATGTGCTGCTCGCTGGTGCCAAAAATTCACAGGTTCCTTTGCAGGCATGTGGTAGTGGTTTTATTTATTTGCTTTGGAGAAGAGCCTACAGACATCCACCAGGGATCGCAGCCCGTTGTGCTAAGAGCTTTTTGCACACATAATGAAAAACTGTCTCTGCCCCCCAAAATGTTAAATGTCTCTATAATGAGTCACCTCTGAGAGGTAGCACCTGGTCATGTGGAGAAAGGCACAGTTTGAGTGAAAGAGATGAGAATTGGTCCTGACACTCAACTGCGCTTGCCAGGCAGATCTTTCTGAGATTGCCTCTGGGGGTCTCCTTTGAGTTTATTGCTGGCTGCAGGCAAACATCCAGAGAGAGAGAGAACTCACCAAAATATACAGGGAAAAAAAAAGCAAAAAACAAAAAGACTTTTAGCCTGGTGCTTCCCCCAGCATGACAATAGTGGCAATATTAGAGTTGTGGTGCTTGTACTTCCTTCACACCCAGTCAGCTCACTCGCAGCTTGAGGGAAGCCTGGAAAGGTGAAACATTTTCTCCTTGATTCTGCACATATGTATTTCTGAAGGCTTGGGATCAGTACACTAAATGAGAAGGTGAATGAGCTGGCTGTGCAGTGGAAGCCTAACAAATCAGGAAAGTCAATGCGCTCCAGTTGTATACCAGTCATGGGGTAGTGGGTGGAACTAATCCAAGTAGTAAAATATAAATCTTTTATAAATAAAAGTCTTTTATCCACTGAGGGAGAGGACCATGTGGTTCAGACCCCCATCAAATAAGGTGACAAAAATTACATCTGTTGTGGACTGGGGTGGGAGTTGAGGGGGGCACGTCACAGGTTCACAACAAGGGAACAAAAACAGAGCAGAGGAGTGCAGCCAATGTGCTGGGAAAGGCTCCAAGAAAATAGCAAAGCTGCCTCTCCGTGAGGATGAGAAATGTTAACTGGGCAATGGATTGAAGAAACGCCACCAAAACCAATAAAGGCTCTTGGTTGCATTCAACAACATCATCCCATGTTGTCGTCTTCCTCCTGGACATTCTGGCTAGCATTGAGAAAAGGTGCAGAGGTCTTGGGACTTTGTGATGGCCCTGAAGACTAAATCTCTCTGCTTGTGATACATAAATCATGTGTAGCAACCGAGTAAGGTTTTTAAGTCTTCCTTACCACCAGTTAATGAGAATCTGTCTCCAGCAAAGCGGAAAAAAAACTCCAGGGTGTCATCCCATGAATTGTTTAGAATTTTTGCTGGAATGGTGCTCATGATACAGAGACCCGTTCTTTTTCAAAGGTGTGAGAGAAGTAAGAATTTAAGAGGGAGGAGAAAGGAAGAAGACTACTGGTAAAGAGGAAAAAAATGTATTTTTTTTTTTTTTTTTTACCAAATGAGTATAGAAGTAATTCACTGTGTATTATATCAGATACTGATATTGGATTATCAATTTTAATATGCTGAAAAGGGGCCCAGAGCAATGGAGGGTTCCTGCTAATGGAAGCATAGCTGGTATAACTGTAACTGGTAATAACAAATAGGTATGTAAATCACCACAAAACTTAAAGACAATTTTTACCTGCCCGAGGAAGATGCTGGTAATTTAAACAATTTTACCCAATGAGTATATTACCTCTTGGCAAAATACGATCTCTAGAGAAGATGACTGTGAACAGTTTTCTGTGTGGTGATGGGAAGGGAAGCAGACCCTTAGCCTAGATCTTTTTATTAGCCACTAGGGGAAAAATAGAGTCAACTCTACATGCATATACATGGGCACAAAAATTGACATGCATCCCTGACATCTGTTAGTCTAATGTGACAGATGATTTCTTGATAATAGAGTTTGGATTAGAGTAAGGTGGTACCTGCTGTAGTCAGAAGACACTTGGCTTTGCTTTGAGCCAGGCTGATTACGATATGCAGGGTTAAACGCACATACTCCTATCCCTGGGAAGATCTGGGAAGTGCAGTGGGCTTAAAATATGTTTTGTGCTCATCTTCTAAATCCATTGGCCTGGGTTGAGATTAATACCTATCTTGCAGTGGCCCAAAGAGGGGGACCTTCCACTGTTTGAAGTCTGCAGAGAGAAAAAGGTGAGGACATCTGGTCTCCTGTGCAGGACCAGAGAGACAGTCTCTTGGCAGACTTTCCGAAATGGCTTGAAACAGAGAGGAGGGAGGCCTTATTCCTTAAAAAATCAGGAGGGTCCTGGGGAGAAGGCTGGGCAAGAGCATCTGCCAGATGAAAAGAGATGCTCTGCAAGAGGAAAATATCCCATTAGGGAATCCAATTTCCTAAGAGAAGCTGTGCAGAGATACTCCTGTGCAATGCTTTCGCGTGGTTCTCCAGTGTTGTCTTCATCACTGCTCATAGTAAGTAAAGAGGTTGAGCTGGTACTACCTTTCCCTAGTCTCAACTCCCACAAAATACACATGTACTTTTTTTTTTTTT
>VZSV01000026.1:1110821-1163972 GCA_013398735.1 Nothocercus julius | reverse complement strand
AGCAGATAGATATTGGGTATCTAAAATTCAAAAAAAAAAAAAAAAAGAAAAATCCCCCTGAAGCCCCCAGATGAGAAGTGCAAATCTCTCCCCCACACAGAATTACCTAGGATCAAATTCTTTCCTGGTGTAAACTGGCAGATATCCATTGAATTCTCCCATAAATCAATTTAATTAAAAGCATCTTCTGATGTGCCTTTGTTTAGCAATAGTGTTAATTCAGGAAGGTGTTATGCAGGAAAACAAATACCTTTTTTACGTCCCCCTCCAAACCTTTTGCTCAATCTTACTATTTTAGAAAATAATTATTTTTAAAAAATTCACTATTGTTCACCTTTTGTCCTGCCAGTGTGTTTGCTCAGAGGAACACTCATCTGTTCTTGCATATGCAGGAGGAAGGAGAGAAAGAGACGATGCAAATCACAGATATAAATTGTCCATATAAATTTGTCCATGACAAAGATGAATTAACATGATAAAATAAGACCACCCTCCCTGCAAAATTATATGTGAAGCATAAAAAAAAACTAATACTTTTCTGAACTTCTGAAATAATGTGGTTTATTTGGCATTTTTTTTTTCTTTACTTTTCCACAAATCTGACTGTTCCACTGGGACAAGCCCCTTTGGCCCAATTCAGCAAGATGCTCCAGAGCTTAAATTCACCTCTGCTCAGCAAATCACTTAACCATATGCTTAACTTCAAGCAAGAGCCTAAGGTGCAGGCATTCAAACCATTCTTGTGTGATTTATTCCTGGCCTTGTGGAGAGCAGAAAGAATGCCACGTGGCCAGCCCAGAGCAGATAAGGAAGCAAAATGGAAGTGACAGACTGAGGTGTTGAGAAAAGGTTGCTCAGCTGTGAACCCGTGTGTTGGCTGACAAATGTGTGTTCAGTGTTGTCTCCCTTTGCTGTCACATGAGGTCCCCCCCGAAACCTTTGTGTGTATTGTCAGGTGTCACTGTACCTGTCCTCATTTGTCCTGTGCTAGGATAACCCTAAAAACAAGTCATGCTGGAGACTGTCAGTGCATTCTGTAAAGCATCATCGTGGTAATTTTATTTTCATTTTGAATCTCTTTCCTGAGGTGAAGGAGTCATCCTAAATATGAACCAGACCAGTGCACTTGAACATCAGGTAAATGTGTGTTCCTGTGAGGCAAAATGATACCATATGTCTACCACAGAGAAATTTTCAGTCAGTTACCCTTTTTCTTTGGAAAATTGCATAGGTTCATGACCACCAGGCAAGCAAACACTATAACAAATATTAGTGCCCAGTGGTTTGCAGCACTCTGACTAGGAGATTAAAGATAAAATGTGCTAATGTGGAGACTTTCCTGGTTGTACAGGTAGGTTTAGTTGGCTTTGACAGTTGGGATCTAGCTTGCAGTTTCTCCTTCTAGGTGCGTAAAGGCCCAGCACATACAAATGTGCACTTCTTTCATACCTAAAAAAGAGTGTGTGTAAGTGCTGCTAGAGTGAGAACATTCACCTTCTAGTAAAACTGCATGTGGCTTTATTGCATCCATTTTTCTCTGACGTCTTCCATCATATGCTAGCTTTGTTGAGCTGATGAGACCTGCTCACATCCTAAGATCTGGTTATAGCCTTTAGTAAAGTATTTGATGAACAATTTAGTCCTTGGAGAGCAAGGATTTAAATTTTAGCTGGTATTGAGCAGGAATATGTTGGGAATAAACTAATACTTCTTATTTGAAGTTCTTATTTCACTTGATCCAAAGTACCTTGTTTTTTGGATTTAAACATTACTCTTGGATGTCACTTTAAATTGCACAACACTGAATGCTAAGAATGATTCTGAATGGACTATACAAAAACATATGTCCTTTCTGGAATTAAAAGAGGAAAAAGAAATAGGAAGGAAAACAAAAAAAAAAAAAAAAAAAAAAAAAAAAAAAAAAAAAAAAAGAAAAAACCTGCAGGAGTTAGAATAAGAAAAAGACAATCCCTTCATCACCTAAATAAAACCCACTAAGTGTTGAAATGAGGTCGAAAGATATTTGTTAAGACCGTGAAGTAAAAAGGCAGTAATTACCTCTTTGCAAAGTCTCTCTTAAGGACTTAAGTAAAAGCCTGGAGGAGGCTGCCTCCAGCTAGAAGGAATCGCCCCTGGCTTTACCGCGAGTGAAGGAAAGAAAGGAAGCAATTATGCAGGGAACAATGGTGCTCTGAGAACCTCCATTCTCTTTTAAAATGAAGCTCCTTCTTTAGTGTGTTTTCCAGCCGGGCGAGCTGAGGAGATCCCTCCTGGGGAGCCACCAAGCCAAAGGCCGGAGCTGCACTCGGCTCTCCCATGCAAAGGCCAGGGAGACCTGGGCAGGTGCTGGAAACAGAAGAAAGGGAAGTGTTGTGGGACCTGAGATTTGCCTCTTTCCTTAGTGCCAGGTGACTGCAATAAATCCATCACATAGATGCACCTTTGGCAAGCCTTTCATCTTCCATTTTTCAGTTCCTTCACTCCTTCCCTACACCCTGCTGACTCCCCCAGCTGCCCTGAACTGAAACTCATCTAGGTGCCAGTAGATCCTTGCGTCCTGCCCCCTCCTCACTTTCCCTGGTCACCTACCAGTTGGCCTAAACATCTAGAGCACAAAGTGGTTTTTGCCATGTCCCTTTCCTCTTCTCCATTTCTCTTGCCCAGAAGCAAGGGTGAGAGTGCTCAGCTGCCTTATGAAACCAGCTGGAAATCTCTTCAACTCAGAAAGAGACAGAAGGACAAGATGGGGATGAAGCTACAGCTTCACATGGATTCAGATCTCAGGCCTAGGGGTTTGCTAAGGAAATGAAGAAGCATCCTTTTGACTAGAGAGAAGAGGTAGGAGAAATGAATCCTCCAAAGCTTGGGTCGAACAACCCAATCCAGTCCTGCAAAGCACTGCATTTCCTCCTCTGCTGTGGAAGTTAGTGGGAGTTGGGGAGGATCAGCCAAGTATCCTGAGGAGGCAATCCTCCTTCCATTTGACGTAAGGTTATTTTACTTAAAACCCAAATCAAACCAACCCATGCCTTCGCCTTACCCCCTGTCCCCAACTCGGCTTTGCTGCTGAAGTGAATTGCAGGGTTTCCTGCATGTAGCAGAACGATGCCTTTTTTAATGCACTGCTATCGCATTGTCCCTCGTGAGATAAAATAAATCAGCAGCGCACACAGCCCCACGTAAAGGTCAGTGAGAGGCGTTAAAAACAAGAGGCCTTTCCAGCCTCAAAACCAGATTCCAAGGCAGGCAGTCAAGGGAGGGGACCAGACCGTTAACCGTCCACTTGGGAGCACTAACACAGTTTCAACATATGCATTCTGTGCCTCAGCTGCTGCGCTGCACATTCCCCTTCCAAGGGCAGGGAATTCACCCATTTACACTGTATTTCAATATTTGGCTTTGCAGGAAATACCGCGGACCTTGGTGTGTCACGCTGCACCCTGGGACCAGCCAGAGCCCCATCCCTTTTACGAGCCCTATAAAGCTATCGTACTTGTTGGCAGCCCTTTCCGTAGATTTGCTGCCCCTCCTCTCCCCCTCCAACCACATGTCCACCTACACCCTCAGTCATGCACCCAGCCCTGGCCTCCGGCCCCATGACTGCACACAGCTGGACGGTATTTTTGGGCTGCCTGCAGCAGTCTATTCCCACTGTCCGCCTCAGCCAGGCTTGTTTCGCTTTAAATATAACCTTAAAACCTTCTTGTGTCTGTTGAGGCCTCTCAGATGCTAATCCTCTGGTTGCCTGTCCGGTCCCATTGCTCCTAAAACCCATATTCAGGATGATCTATCCCTTCCATACTTGGCCTGAACTCCAAGTGCTGTCTCTTCCTTTAATCACAGTGACACCCGCCTTCTCTGTCTTCCTCAGCCCCAACCCTTCCCCTTTTTCCCCTTATTCTAATTTTCCCTTCACTGACCCATTTCTGCGCTTCTCCTGTTCCCGTTCTTGTGTAACTAGGTCAAGGGAACACTGTCCCATCTTCCCTGTCTCTTGGACACTTATTTCATCTGTGAGTAGTTTTTCACTTCCTTCCTCACGAGTTCCTCCCTAGCTCTGCGTCTCTGCCAAGGCCGTATGGAGCTGTGGACACAGACACTTCCATGGCTGAGGCTGGATCTGCAGGCTGAGGGATGGGAGGGGAGTGTTTCCCTATCTGGGTAGAAACCACCTCAGTGCCTCAGTGTGTGTGTTTGCCCTCCACATCTATCAGGCTTCCAAAAGCCGCCTCCTCGTTCACTTCTGTGCTGTGTCATGAATGTTCAAGGGCATTTTTTCCCTTTTTCCTCTGGATATTACTGACTTCAAAGCGATTCTGTTCCCTGCATCAGTAGGTCAAAACACTTGAGCACGTGATTTGCACAGGCCTGACCCCAGCAGCAACTGCAAGTCGCAAGGTCGGTGAGGTGAAGGGTTTTGGTCTGTGGTCAAAGGGAACTTGTTGCAGCCTCTCATGAGACAGTCTCTGCAGGAAGAGGTATAATGGAAATACCAGTCAAGGTAGAGCTGAAGCGCCCCCAGGGACTTCACTGGCCATCCTGGCTAAAAGAACTTGATGGCTGAAACGTGGACTTTGAACTCATCTAACGATCTGACCTGGATGCTCCCTTAAAGTGAATGAAAGCTTCTAGACACCTTGGCTAGCTGCGTGCATGCAGCCACTGCTGAACACGTGTGTTACAAGTCAGCAATGCTCCCAGATTCGGTACCGTAGTGAGTCTATGCATCCATAAAACAGTAGGCCAGAGCTCCTCCCAGGAGCGGGACACCCCCCTCCAATCTTGCACTAACTGCCACCTCAGCCTCAGCTTTGGCATTAGCTGGAGAGAGAGAACCTGAAGACAGCAAAGATTTTGTCCCGGGTCAGGTGGGAGTAGGAGCAGAGCTGATTGCCCCAAAGGTCAGCCCAGCAACAGGTGTCTTGAATGTAGCTCCCCTCTACGAGGGCAGTGGTGGAAGGGGGTGGAAATAATGAAGTTAACGGAGCTCAGCTGTG
Source organism: Nothocercus julius (assembly GCA_013398735.1). Classification (NCBI taxonomy): domain Eukaryota; kingdom Metazoa; phylum Chordata; class Aves; order Tinamiformes; family Tinamidae; genus Nothocercus; species Nothocercus julius. The sequence continues at coordinate 1,158,975 of VZSV01000026.1, read as the reverse complement.
GCTGAGCTGACTCCCTCCCATCCAGTCAGTACAAATAGCCCTCTAGGGAGCCTGGAAAGCTTTTGGTTTTTTTGCTGTGCTTTGTGGGTGACTGAAGTCCTGGTTCATCCTCCCTCAGTTTACCAAGGTAAGACTTGTGGTGTGTTTTTGCTAGCAGCTTGCTTCATTTGAGTTGAGGAGGGACCTGTTGCTCTGTCCTTTTCTCTCACTTACACCCTGCTTGTGGCAGGGAATAAGCGGTAGAGCTTGTACATGGTCCTGTGCCCCTCCTCTCTGACTGCTCTTTTGCCTTGCAATCTGTAAGCCTGGTAAAGCACCAGCTGGGCTGGAAGAGTGTGAAGATCCAATATGACAGCACCTCCAATTTCTAGTTTATGCTTATTAATAACAAGCTGTAAAAATAGCAGACAGACAAGATGAGATCATAAGGCTGAGCGTGAGATGCCATATGCTGCCTATTTCACTGAACAAGCCCTGCACAGAGGAGATTTGTGCTCCCTTGTCAGAGCCTAAAGGAATCAGGGGGCAGCGAGGAGGATATGTGGACTCCCTTCTGTCTGTGAAAGTGTGGGGATAGGAGGGCAGTGGTGACAACTGCTGAAAAATGCAAGGATCAGTAGCTCTGTGAACAGGATACATTTGCACAGGTTTTGGGTAACTCCTCCTGTCCATACCTGCAGTCAATATGTCCTATTATGGCTTGTGCTATGTATCCTCCCAAGCAGAATATCTCTGTTTTGGGTTGTGACTCTTAATGCAAGCCAAAGATTTTTGCTTTTTTTTTTTTTTTGTGATATTTACAATAAAGAGCTAAAAGAAAAAAGAATAATAAAAAAGCCCTACTGAGAAAATGTTGGTCCCCTTCACATTTGTATGTGCTTCAAAAAGGTGATGTAGACTTTGGCTGGTAGTGGAACAGCAACACTTTCTGTACTTGAGAAAAGAATGATATTTCCAGCACCTAGCAATGTTGTATTTGTCTTTTGCAGTCCCGTGGCCAAGAAGTATTATTCTAGATTAGGGCTCTTCAGACTTTAATAGCTTGTGGACAACTGTGCTGTGTCACTGAAATGTAAAGGGCAAGGTCAGAATCTGCACTCTGATAACCCGGGCCCAAGTGTTAGTGGCTTTTAACCAGGGAACTTGGCTGTGTTGCTGCACCTTGGCCTTGTGTTGGTTTGGGGTGAATGGCAGAAACAACTTTCTGAATCTTTTACTTACTGCACACCTTCAGTTTAAGGAATTCATTTTCCAGTGTATTTTATGGCTTACTTGGTAATGTGAAAATGATTGCAAAGCTACATATTCAAATCCATCTCAGACACCAGTTGTCTGACTCCCCTTGTTGATGCGTTGCTGCCTCTCCCCCTGTTTTTGGGGCTGAGTGTGGTATCTAAAGCAGTCCCTTCCTTGCCTCTTCCTGAAAGACTCAGGTGCAAATTAAAGCTTGCACAATCCAGAGAAAGTGGGACCTTTGGTAATATCCCTGCTCAATACCACAGGTTCCGCTGTCCCAGGATGTGTGTGTGAGTCATTGTCTGGAAATCCAAATGGCCAGATGTCCGCCAGATCCTGCAGAACTCGTCTTGTTGCGAACTGCAGCAGGAAGGGCAAGGGGAATGCGGGGCGCTCCTCCCCGCAGGGAAACGGGGCAGGTGGGGAGCTCAGCACCTCCTGTGGGTGCCACGATGGGAAGGCAGCAGCTGTGGGGCTGGTCCCCAGGGAGGCATCTGCAGGCAGCTGGGTCCATCTCCCTGCCCTCACCATGGGAGAGGAGGTTGTTTTAACAGCTGCCCTAAAGCGCTTGCCCCCAGCTGCTTTTGGCTTGAGTGATGGTGGCCTGCGAGGAGCTTTAAGAGGGACCCCTGCAGGCCCCTGCTCTAAACAGCTGGGGAAATGCTCTGGGGACTTGGCTGGTGCCGAAGGCGTTTCCTCCTTCGCACTGCAGGGATGCAGGGCTCCGCGTGCCAGCGCTCCTGTCCCACGGCTGCGCCGCGGCTCCGCGCAGCACGGGCGGGCGCTGCCCGCTCGCATCGCCACGGGGCTGCGTGGGAGCTCCGGGCGTGCGGTGCTCCTAGCTGAGCTGTCCTAGGAACACCCTGCTCCTTTCAGTAAAAGATTGCTTTAATTTTCAATTTCTTCCTGTGTTGCTGAAAAGCCTGGTGGTAATACTTAGAGATACTCTATTTCTTTTTTTATCAGCCTACATAGTGGCATGTGAGATTTTTGTGAAATAACTGGTGCTGAGGTTATTGAGCTCTTAAAAAGGTTGTGAAATGGCAGGCGGTCCCATTTTGAGAAGAAAGGTCATTGCTTCTACAGAAGAAAAGCAGAGCTTTCCAAGGAAAAAATGTGTGACTAGATCTTGGAGATAACTTGTTGGCCAAGGCCAGCAGTCTATCTCCTATCAGATCCACTGCCAGCTTCCCCTGGAGCTGTGGGCTCTGTCACTGGTTGCCACAGCTGAGTCCCATCTGCTTTCATAGGTCAGGCATTTGTTCCCTTTCTTGGAAAGGGAAAACCAGCCAAATCTCCTGTGTTCGGTGCTGAGCTGTAGATAGGGCACTTCACGAAGAGGCTCCACTTCTCAGCAGTGCTGCTCCTCCATGGGCATATCAGTCACGCGTGCCCACCTTGGGGGAACGTACTGCTTGGGGCTTAATAATGTACTGCTGGGCTTTGAGTAGAGCAGGAAAAAAGCCCTTTTTGTATCAGGCTGTGGAGGAGTCTTACTGGAAGGGGAGCAGGGCAATGGCTCTGCAGGAGCTTGTTGTAATTGCCAGATTTAGGATGCTGGAGTCTGAATAAATCTCTCTCCTTTTACTTTGCTGAGATAATTCAAGCTTGAAAGCTGAAGTGACAGTTTATATACAGGCTTTTCAGTTTGGCTTGTCTAAGACTGGGTAAAAGCAAATAAGCTGCTCAGTACGAACACGCTCACAGCTTCTGAACTCATCTGCATGTGCTGATGATGTGACCGATGACCCCCAAAATTACCTTTTTTTTTGCTCAGAGTGAAAGTGATATTGGTGCTGTAGCCCCTGTCAGTAAGGAACAGCTCTGTTTCTGGTTGGACAGGTTTGATTGGCCACTAATTTACTCTCCATCCTCTCATAATTCAGTGCAGCTTTCTGGATGCACTCTGCCAGCCCTCACCAATTTGCTGCTAGAGGATTTTCATGCAAGTGAACTGTGGATTCTAGTTAAAACATGTACTGAGCATGCTTCTGCTTGATGCCTGTGCTCAGATGTCACAGGAAGAGACAGTGTTTTGTATAACTGTAAGAAAAATACCATGTTCTAATTAGTGTAATTTATAGTCCCTTGCAGGCTAAAACAACAGCTGATGAGTCATGAAAGTCCCTCCTTCTGACATTTGCTGAAATAAATGTTATTTTAGCTCCTATAACTTTTGGGGAAGGGGGAAGAACAGGATGAAGAGGGAGCAGTTGGTCAAATGTCTCATGCCTTTCCCCCCGCCTGCCCCTTGCAGCACGTTCTCTGTTCACAAATTACTGGTGTGGTGTTTTGTACGGAGGAAGCGTTGACTATGGCTATGTCTCATTTTCAGTCATGGCGGGTCTTAGATTCAGTGTTTATATCTAGACTGGAGTCCTTGAGCCACCTGCAGGCTTTGGGGTGGGTTTCAGTGGCATCAGGACAGTCCTTGTTGACCTTGGTATAGCCAAGCAGATGGAAGTCCAAGCACTAAGACTTCCTGTGTGCTGCAACTGTGCGTTGGTGTGTTGTCCTCTGTGGTCTGAAGTGCTGGAAGTGGGGTCTTCAGCATGGTCCTCACTTACAAGGCTGGTTTTGTCTTATCGCTGACTTGTGACATCTTTCCTGCAGAGACCCTAGGATTTCTTTAAAAGTGGTCTCTGTGTAAGCAGAATTTTTCCAGCCTGGATTATTAATACCGAATTTCCTCGTTGGTGACTGCGAATCTAGCCAAAACTCGGGAGCTGCCTGTTCCTAACGGGCAGAGCAACAGACCCGGGGCGAGGATCCTTCCAGCCTGCCCTGGGGACTGCCCCTGGGTTTGTAAGTCTAGCTCCTACCGTCAGAGGTCAGTAGTACATCTGCCCGGCCGTCAACGTGTCTGCACTGAGCACATGTCGGCAGAGCCCTCCTCCCTCGAGTGTAAGGGATGCCATATGGACTGCTTTGTTCAACATATGTTGTCCATGCGTGTGTTTGGAGTGGTTAATGGCATCAAATAAGATCCCTGGAATAATGCTGTCTACAGCAAGCAGTATGAAAGGCTTTGTGCCCACAGCAAAGCTGAAGATTTCTTTAATGATCCCCCTCCCACTGCAGGCTCTTCTTTTTCTTTGGCCACCATGAGATACAGGAATTTTTCAGTTTCTTTTGTTAGAAGACAAAGACTTTTCTCTAAGAATAAGTAAAGACACCAAAGTGGTGGCCAGGTTATCCTTGTTTATGCATTTCAAGAACTGATGGAGGCATTTAAAATCTTATAGGGGAAAGACTTTAAATAAATCTGCATCTTCAGTTTGGATGAAGACAAAAACTGTAGGAAGTTCACCCAAGGGTGTGCCACCTTTCATTCCCAGAGGTGGGTTTTCTAATTCTTGTATAGCCCATGTGTTTGGGAGGTTCCTCAAATTGTGTTCAGGTCACAAAAATATTAATGTCCAGGTCAGTTGACAGTATTAGAGTGGAGAGTCAGTGACTGGGAGAAGATGGCTCTGTGAAAATAATCAGGACCAAGTTTGGTGGTGGTGAAAATGTGAGGATGGTTAAAGAAAAGGACACTCTTGTTGGGGAGGAGAATGGGAAATAAGGAACTCTTCTAGAACTGTATGTGTTGGGTTTCTTGATCATTTCTGCATAGCTTGCTGGGGCTGGAGATGTTACTTGATTTTCCAGGCTTATCAGGTTCAGTGACAAAACATGGTCAAAAAATCCTAAAGAAAATATTGCTTTGTATTCATATGCAAAGACTCTCTAGAGTGCTCTGTACCTGTTTGGCTGTACAGAAACAGAATAACCCTTGAAGTGAAAGGTGACCACACTTGAGAGCTGCAGGAGTCCTGGCAAGCAGATGCAATTTTAAGGTGAATTTTCCATCTGTTTTTGTAGGTACTCATGAAGTGGTATATAATCCTTTACTGGCACTTGCAGTACAGAGTAACTTTAGAAAGATAGTGGGGGTTTCAATTTTCAGAAGAGCTGATTTCTCAGCTCTCTTTTTAAGGACTGCACTTAACCTGAAAATCCCTGGACAAATTTATCAAAATGTTGGTTGTAAAAACATTGGTTCAAGCAGCTCTTGGGTGGATGGATCATTCACAAAGTGCCTGAATAACTTGCATTTGATTCAAATTGAGCATTTAGCTGGATCTGCTGTTTACTGATGTATTCTTCATATTCCCCGAGTGAAAACTGGGAGCTGGTGGCTACACAAGCCAAACATCCAGCAGCTGCTCTGTTGCTGGACCTGCTTATGCCACTTGCCCATGGAAATGCTCAGTCTTTGGGCATTAAGTGAGCTAAGGGTAAAGGAATAAGCAGTTTTTTTCTCTCTTGGTATTAAGCAAAGATCTTAAAACCTTTAAAGCTTTGCATTGCCTACTTGGTGGCACACAGCAGCCTTTTTAGGGCATGTAATGAGGGTATTTAAAACCATAAGTGGTGTCTGTTTGGTTATTATATAGTGCTGCTGAGGAGCATGAAGCAGCTTTCATAGTAGTTTGCCTTCTGTCAACAAAAGGTCCAAAGTACTGTGTTCAGATATTTGTAATGAAATTAAGAGTTTCAAAAAGGGGGCACCTGAAAGGAGTATATCCTCAATGCTTTATCAAATGTTCTGGGGACAACCAAACTGTTTTCTACTGCTTTAAACAAAGTTTTCAAGTAACTTTTAGCTTTTTCTTTTTGAAACCTTTTCTATCCTTTGGCCTCTTCCTTCTCATCAATCCCTGCTGTGGGAATATTCTCAACCCCCCACACTGTCTGAAGATCCCCAGAGAGAGGAAACAAATTTTATTCTTCTATTTAAAACTGTGTCTGTGGTTACAAACTCTGTAGAATGGAAACATTAGCAGAGATTGCTGGGGCATCACTGGAGGACTTCATAGCTGGTTGTAAATATATATATATATTTTTTTTTTTTTTACCTCTGGGCCTACATGTAACACCTGGGATGAATTTCTGCAGCCCTGTATGGCAAATAGTTGCCATTATGAAGACATTTGCTTTTTTGTGTATTATATGTTGAGGATAGTTTTGATGAAAAGCCTGGCATTCATGTCTCGGAGGACTTTCTAGTATGATAATGAAATGTTGTAATACAGTGGAGCTGTGTTGGAAGAGCAGCTGGAATTTCATGGGGCAGAGGTAGCAGTAAGCTGTTAGCCTTTTGCTTGTGGCTCCTTTCCCAGAATTGGTATCAGATGTTTGAGTCGCCCTCTGTATCTTTCCTCCTGCTCGTGTGTTAGGTGACTTACCCTTCTTTTTCTGCAGCAACTTCTGACAGCCACAGCAACTTGTTTTTTATCTTTTCATTTGAGAAGAATTTTGATCACGAAGAGGTGTCAGGAGCTGGAGGCACATAGGGAGATACTAAGCTGGCGGCTTGGGCAAAGAATGCTGTTCAGTGCGGGCTGCTAGTCTGAAAGAGGGGGAGTCCAGTCTACAACATGTCCTGTGTCAAGAGGCAGCTTGAGATTTGATCAGGGCGAAGCAGCAGTCATGAAATGTAAGATGAGGATGGCATGAGGCAGTGATTGGCCTTAAGTGAGGAATACTCACAAGATACTGGAGTGTAGCTGCAGCTAAATGGCACAGTGAATGGCCAACAGCATGACAAGGATGCATTTTCAAGCAGGAGGTAGCATCATTCACAGCCATGAGCCATTACTTGTACAATGCATGGGCTCATCCATCATCAAGAAGGCTGGTGAGGGGTAGGCTCCTCTTCCTATGCTTGGTTTCTCAGGTATGGCTTGGCCTAAACTGACACAGCTCTAGACAAGATGGAATTAACTGCTGAGTTCCTGGTGCTTCCTGACTTGTTTATTTTCAGTGTGTGCTCTCCAGAGACTTGTAAGGGCTTTGTGGGGCATCTGTTTCTTACAGGCCTCCAGTATGGACAGGGAGATCTGCCTTGCTGAGGTGTCTATAGTTCTTGAAAGGGTCCTAGGCTTGGTTTGGGTTTCAGAGGAATGACTGGACATGTCAGTGGCTCCATATACTCCTTCTGTAATGTGGGTAGTAGAGGAGAGGTCAGTGGCTACAGCAGAGGCTGGAAATATGGATGGTATTTCTGCCTCTGAGGCAATTTTTCTGGTTGTCTGGGTTGTTCTGGACAGGCCCAAGTATCTCAGCAGGATTTAAGCCCTCTACTGTAGGGAGTGAAGTCTAACAAAGTTGGTCTTCTATATCCAATCCCTTTGCTTCTTTTTGTGGGGCAGCTCGAGGCAGGGAGCTGCCCCAAGTCCTGTGTCTTTAGGGAGAACTCACTGAGCCAATGAAAAGATAAAATTCCTTTTGAGAGCTTGAAAACTCAAAACTTTAGAGCATTCCTGGAATTGTTATGAAGTGATATTAAGTAAATGCCTAAAGCAGTGTTTAGATGAGGTAAGCAAAGATGGCCTGAAGATGTTGAGACTTGCTGGTTACCTTTCCAGTGTCTTCTGGAGCACCCCAAAAGAAGACTGCATCTTTCCCATTAGTGACTGTGCAAGATGCAGAATGCCTAGCTACTTGTATCAATCTGCTGCTTGAATTGGAAACTTGCAAATCGGCTGTCAGCAGGCAGGCAATGTTGCCTTTCTCAAGCCAGGACCTAAGCAAAAATATCCGTTTCACTCCTAAATTATTTTTTACTACTTATCATATATCATAATGAGTGTAGTTGGGAGAGGAAAGGGGGAAGGTCTCCTTTGCTCCTTAGTGTTGAAGGAAAATCTAATTTGAAAGGCTTTACATCTTTTCAGAAAGGTGGTCCTTCATTTGAAATGCTGAACTAAGCCTGGGCTTTGAAACTGTTGGGAGGTTAAAGCCATTTTGAAATTCTCCATTAATAAATGGCCTTGTTCCACTAAGGGTTTAGTTTATACTGGTGTTGCTGTGTGCAGCACAGGGAGTGATGGGAAGTTCAGCAACTTGTAAGCACAGCTTGAGTTTCCCTCTGAGGATGTTAGAAGGCATAACAAGTGCATATTCCTTGTCTGGACCCTATTTTGTTCCTTTTAGAGGGGGTGACATCCTGGCTGAAAGAGGCAGGTTGATAAAGCAGTTGATTAGGGATCCATTCTCTTCTGGAAGTGTGTTGGGGTCTTGCTGGTCACTACATTGTGTGAGCTTGTTCTGCCAAGTCCCCTAAAAACTCATCAAGGAAGCCTCATGTTGTGCCATCCATCAGCACCCTGTCTTTCACTTAAGAAATGATGTGGATTTAAAGGGCGATGCCTTGGGCTGGTTTCTGTGCCAACTGAGCACATGCGTATGCGGGCCGGGAGAGCTCAGTCATGTTACTTGCTGTAGGAGCTAAGGCTAAAGTTCTTTAAAAAAAAGTTCTTATGTATAATTTTTATTCCTGAAGATAGTCATGAAAACTATTATGTGCCAGGAACAAATACTGGTGATATAAGGAATGGTGGTTTGCAATAGACTTAGGTTAAGAGATTTTTTTACTTGCAGTGGTCCAAGGTCATTGTTGGGGAAGTGGTGGGAGTCCTGGAAGGCTGTCAGCTAAAGGCCACATTGGAGGAAGGTGCTGTATTTAAAAAAGGCCTGTGTGGAAAGGTGGGGGCTGGACTGCAGCTTCTGTAACACCCCTTCCATTCTACCTGCCCTTTCTGTGGGTTTTCAGGCCTTCATGTTTATTTTCTAGCACTGTCCATCCAAAGGCTTTAAAATATCTAGGACCCTGATGCTGGGGCAGTGGGGCTGTTGGTCCAGGCAGACTTTAGAAGCTGTGAAGCTGCTCAGCCTCAGCTGAACTTGTTCTGGGAAGCCCGTGGTGTTATGTGAAGCTGCATTGCACAGCTATGGTTACTGCTGGGTGTGAAGGTTGTAAAGGTGTCTCGTGGATCCCAGTTTGAAAGGTACAAATTCTTGTTTGCCCTCTGTCTGTTTTCCTTGCATCAGCTCCTTTTATCCCAAGCCCAAATTATCAGAAGGCTCCTTTTCTATAAAACTCTAGACAGATAGCTATAGATTGGCTAGGATAATTAATGCTGACTAGGCTAATTAATGCTGACTCAGCCTGTCTGTGGAGTAACACTGAAAAGAAATGGAAAAAGGCACTTGATCCAAACACAAAGTGAAAGGCTGAGAACTCAAAAGTCTGTTAAGAAATAAACAGGCTTCCCTGTTATAATTCATAAGCAAATGCCTTGTTATCAGCAGCCTTGCTGTGGCTGATGCCATTTCCCTCCTATTCTTAGCTTGCAGTAATATCTTATCCTCCCTCTGCCACAGTATGCCTGCCTGCTTTGTCAATGAGCCTTTGCACTTTTCCTTTCAGCATCCACTTTATCCTCTGGTTATTTCCACGGAGCTTAGGATGCCCTGAATGGGAAGGAGAAAATAAATAAGCAGAGTTAATTTCCTGATACTTGTTCTGGACATGATTGCTGTTAATTGCCAAGCTCTCCCTCATTTCATGGGCTGCAAAAGTGAGCTTGCTGAAAATAACCTGCTTTACACTCTTGTATTTTGCTAGCTGCTCACTAGTCACCACCTATGGGTCCTATAAATGCCCTATGTGTAAGATTTCCAGCCATGTCATCAATGTCTCTTGCCTTTTCCACCTCTGGCAACTGAAAGTGAGGAATCTTCAAGGCAGCTGGCACTTCTAACTGCACTGTGAACCTGGGCACACTGTAGTGTGCTGGTCTGGACAATTTGATTTCTAGCCACATGTGTGTTAGCAAAATATTCCTGAACCAGGTCGTGTTGCTGGTGAGCCAAAAGACTGCTGGCTAGGCGGGTAGCAAGTTAGTTAATTCTGTGGGGGATTACAAGAAGTCTTTAGAGGACACAAAAAGTGCTCAAAGCCATTAAGTTTGAAAAATAATAAAAAATGATAATGTTTATTGCCTGACTAGAACGGTGCAATGGGAGATTTCTGCCCATCTTGTGCAACCAGCGGAGCAGTTACATCTTGGGGAAATGACCCTCTGAAATGCCACGTGCAGCCACTGTCTGTTGTCTGATAAACGTCCTAGGATTTTATAGGTCTAGGTCTGATTGCTTTTAATGTGCAGTAAACCTCAGAGAATGAGGCTTTGTTGGGCTAGGGGCAGATGTGCTCACTGCAATATCAGTATATTGGCTATAAGTATTCCCTTTTCATTATGGTGCTTCAGTAAACATGCTGTGCTCTTAATGATGCTTTGCTTTAATACCACAGTTGGGCCTTTGGCTTTCCCCCCTGGGCTTTGAAATGATTGACCAGTTATTGTCCAGGAAGTGAGTGGTCTTGTCTTATGTCCCTTTGGAAAGGGAGGGACAAATATTGAGGCTGTGCACTTAACTGTCTTGTGTCATTTTTCTTGGGAATCCATGAGCTATATGTTTTATGACTTTGAGGTAATAGTTAAAATGAAACTTTGATGCCCTGAAGTATACCTGCAGATAGGGGAAGGAACCACTTACGTTAAAGCAGAGGCCTTGTTTGAGCTGGAGATATAAAATGCACACTGGATTCTAATTGAAGTTTCTTTGAACCCAGACTAAAATTGAAGGCACAGTTCAAAAGTGCTGAGAACAACCTGGTTGGCAATTTGAACATGGTGTTTCTCTACCTGCTGGAGCAAAGAATAATATGCACAGATAAGGTTGAGTGTGTCTTATTATTTTTTTTACTTTATTAGGTTAAGTGTTTTTTGGCAGAGTTCAATTCCACTTGGACAAATGAATAGGGACAATGTAGCTATGATGGTGTAAAATAAAAATTGAAATATAAGGGAGTAAAGGGAATACGCACTTCACTTTGTTCTCTGTAATGTCCATGAATAGGTAAGTTCTGTGCCCTTTTTATCTATTATAGTAAGGTGAGGAATAAGGCAGGCACAAGGACTTGAAGATGGGCGAAGGAAAGTGCTGCTATGTGGGCAAAGCATCACGGCAGGAGAAGGGGCTGGAAGGGAACCACAGTGTGGACTAGTGAGATTCTTGATGTGGCCAACCCAGGAACCAGGTTCCTGGGCTGTTCCATGGCGTTTGATCACACCTCCATTTGGATTTGTACCACCTCTAGGGTCCTGCTCTAGTAGGAGGGAAATTTAGAGAAGTCCAAAAATTCCAGTATGCAACTGAGCTGTCTCAGTCAGGGTGATCAAGGAAAATTGAGAAAGTCTCCTAGATTCCCTGCTATTCTTCATCACTTACATTCCTTAAAAGAGGAAGCATTGTGGTGGTTCATTGTACAACTTTGCTGCAGTGTTTTTGAGACCTAATACTTTTCAGTAGTGTAAACCTACTAATTTATTATTCTTTTTTCCCTATGTGAATGATGGCACTTGTTTGAATTTGTCAATGAAAGGAAGTTCTAGGAAGTTCTTTCCTGAGAAAACTGAGGACAGTGACTCAGTGGGTTAATTTCTTGCATCAGAGCTGCTTTTCTGATTAAAAATGCTGGCTGGCAGTTTGTATTATCAGGAGAACACTGGAAACCTGGCTGTGCTGAGGGCTTGCAGGCAGAATTTCTCCTGAACTCAGGGAGCTGCGATGTTCCATGGTGGCAAAAGACGATGGAAACTCTATCGCGGCCTGGCAGGCGCATGGAGACATTTAGCTGTTTACCAGCCAATGTGAGCAAACTGATAGCAGTTCCCAGGAGCTAGATTCTAATTACATTTCTCTGCTTGGGGATCATTTGAACCTTTAATGAGAAGCTGGTAGAGAGAGGTGGTGCTTTTCTGCATCTGAGTAGGGAGAAACACTTGCATTGCCAGGGAATGTGGCTGCCTTGTCAGTGCTGCACAAATGCAGATGCCTTTTCCTGTCTTCCAAGAAAGCAGCAAATGTTTGCTTTACATCAGGGGAATGGACAGTTTTGCACAGCTAATAGTTGTGTGAGTGTTTTTTGGATGGTTAAATATTGTTCATTTTCTGCATATTGCTATTTGGCAGCAGCATTTTGCTTTCCCAGTGGTGGATCTGATGTTATTCCTGGTTCTGGAATTCAGGGGCATTGGAGCAAATGGTTCCAGGATTTTTAGGACATCCCTGAAAAGGGGACACCGGTTCCAGCTTAAAAGTCATGTGGTGGTTTTATGCAGGTATGTTAGGCCTGAGATATGTTCAGGTTACAGTTTGATTGCAAGACTTGGCATGCTCTTTCTATATGTCTCAATATTTGGAAAACTTTGTGTTCACTTTTTTCTGATTGCTTTTAAAATCTAATCAAAGTCTATTGCTGCTATCAGCATTCTGAGACTTAGACTATCAAGAGCCTGTCAATATTATTCTTGCCATTCTGCACTAATTTACTGCAGATTAGCTCTTGTTAACCATGGGTTTAGTGGATAGAAGGTCTTGTAGCTCCAGCAAGTGCTGATTGCTGCAAGAAGCAGCTCTAGTGACCAGAAACTCTGGGATTTCTTCTGCATTCTGTCTTCTGAAATGCTGAGAGGGATGGCTGAGGGATGAGTAATATGAGAAACCTGTGGGTATGGATAGCACATACTACTTTTAAAAGAAGCTGTCACAGTGTTCTTACAGTAGCATGAAAAGCTCTGTAAAGGATACTGCTGCATTTCTTTTGTCAAGGGCGATGTCAAAGTTACTGCCTCTGATTCCCCTTTGAGGGGTTCGTGGTCTAAATTTTAGCTGTGTGGTTCCTTCCATATGAAGACAGATACCGAATCCTCAGCAGGCCTCTGGGAACCTATGTGGAACATCAGGTTGGATTTGCAGGCCTTGGGCACTGGGAAATAACTTTCTCTGCTGTATACCAATGAGGATGGTATAATTTGAGCTGCTCATCTTTTGTTTTTGTTTTCCTGGCTTGTATTTACCTTCCTTTGCAAGCTTCTCACCTGAGCACCTTTCTTCAAGTAGAGAAGATCTGCAGGGAGGTTTTTAGATAACATAAGCATGATAGAAAAGGAAAAGATAATTGGGAAAATTATTGATCTGTAAATGGATACTAAAGAGAACAGGCAGAGATGTTCACCCTAACAACCTTTATGTAATGACCATAGATTTCAAGAAAATATGAGGAGGAACACATCACAAAAACAGGCCTGTATGCTTTTTGTAAAGAGCATCTCCTATTGCTGCTGTTGCAAATAGATAAGTGGTTTATCTAGGCCTGAATTCTAATAAGGGTTTTCTCATGTTCATCAAGCAGTCACCTGTCCTTTCTGAGGATAAATCACAGTCCTAGAAAGTAATCAGTGCCCCAAAAGGGGAATGGCCATGTCCTGTGTATCTGGCACACTAACACAACTGAAACTCCAGCTGAGACGCTGGCATGGTTCATAAAGCAGTACTGGTTGAACAAAAAGAAAATATCTTGAGTTGATCCAGCTGGAATCCTGCTGAGCTTGTGTCACCTCTTGGCATAATCTTCTCATTTACTTGTGCTCCTTATTGGGATAGAGCTTTTGCCATTGTCCACAGCTTTTAACTACCATAATTCATGCTGATGCCTGGTACCCAAAGGGTTAAATCCATTTGGCTTTTCTGTCCTCCTCGGTCCCTGTAGATTCTGTTGGAAGAATTGAATGAAATTGATAGAGCTAACATTACAGTGAGCAAACCCCCTGAAGAAAGAATAGATGGGTGGATAGAGAGAATGACCCCAAAGAAAACAGCTGTCAAGGGCAGCTATTGGTTTATCTTTCATGGAAAGAGAGATGTAATGAATTCTAAATTAAGAGAAACTAGAGGCAAGGCTGTTTATCAGCTCTCTGCTGCAGCATAAACAGGCACTTTAGAAGTATCGACTGCAGTCTCACTTAATGTGCCAGTAGGTGCATTTCCTCAGTGCCTGGGAACACCATGTAACCATCAGGTTAGAGTAAAGCTTTGATATTTTAAATATGCTAGGTCAGGGCAAGAACTCAGCCTCCTTTCAGAGGGTCCTTGAAGGGAGACTTCATCTTTCTGTAATTAAAAGTGCAGTACTTGCAGTCCAAATGGCCTTTTGTTTGGGAGCTGTAAGATACAAATGCAGGTAAAGTTCCCAAGAACATGCACTGTGTTGGGGTGTCTTAGCAATAGGTGGAGCTGCTGAGAACAGCTTCAGAGTTCAGTTCAGCTGCACGAAATCTCTTGAAAATTGTTATCACACTGTTTTCTGTGCCTGTCATGAGAATAACTGCATGTTTGTAACTCTGTTGCTCAAATATGCTAGCTGAGTATTTATCAACAAACCATACAGGGCTGTTAAGTTGTTACCTGACAACAGACTCCAAATAGTCTGCTAAGGCTGACTGAGAACTTCTTGCTATTCTTGCCTTATCTTCACAGCTGTGCTCAGAGACCCAGAATAAGGATGGCTATGTCAGCCCAATGAGGATTTTGTGCTGTGGGCCTATTCACTTTTTATTTCTGCCATAGACCTGTCTAAATGCCTTGCCAGACCCCATGCAGTGGTCAGATTTTTGTTATCTACAAACAGAGAAATGATTAAAAGACATCTTTCTTTAATGTTTTGTTTTTTACTTTGAGACATTCCACTTGCCTCATTTCTGTACAGAAGCTAATTTCTGGTATACAAAACGATGTGTTAGCCAAGTAATATGGACTGAAAGGCCCTCAAACAAAACCCTTTGCCATTAGTTTATATTCTTCAATGATTACATAATTGCTAGGTTTAGCTGGTTTGTACCACAATTGTCGAGACTAATGACTTTCTTAGTTTCCTTTCTTTTGTCACAGATACAGTTATATCTTTCCAAATCTCTCATCTTGTCAGTGATCATGGTCATAAAAACAATCATTGAAAAATCCTGGGAAAAGTTTGATCACTACCATGAAGAGGTGATATAGAAGCTGAAAGGACTGATTACCCAGTGATGTTTTTATTTAAATAAGTGCATATATGCTGTGAAGAAAATTGTCACCTCTGGCCTCTGCTATGGATTCATTAGCAGTTCCTCAACAGCGATGAGGGACAAATTTCTTTGTGCCTGGTTTCTTTAGAAATTTGTACACATAATGAGGTCATCCCAAAACGTGTGGGTTTCTGCTCGTTTTCTGTGGTACACACCAAGAGCAGAGGTCTTGTAGTTTATAGGATTTCTTGATGCTATAAATATAACCTAGCCAGGATCTTCAGTCACTGCATGTTTTGTGGAAAAGTATTTGTCTTAGTACCTGTACGAAGCCTGTCTTTTCCAAAAGACACTATCATCTTGACAGCCTCTCTTTCACAGAAGAAACACTGGCATCAGAACCTGCAAAACCAGTGCTCGCAGATGAGGAGGAGTTACTGCATTGTATTCCTTGAACTTGTTTAACAGAGTGAAGGATCTGCTAGGAACATGTGAGCAGACTCTGTGAAACATTACTTTGGATTAGATGTGATGCAAATTTTGATTCCACTATGTCTTTTTTGAGCTCTAGCACCTGTGCTTTAGCTTTTGTTTAGACAGATGGCAACAGGAGGCTTTTGCAGCCAAAAAAACTATTCATCTTCTGGCTTTTGTATATCATCATGACTGAGCTGTAGCTCTTTGAGGATCTAGAGTTGTTACGGCTAAACCACAAGTCAAAGACACTAGAAGCAAGTCCTCCATTACTTTCTTCAACACCATTTTCCCTTAGATGAAGTGTTGAAGATGAGTCTGTTTTAATGTCAGCTTAATAAAGTTGAAATCCAGATGCCAGGGATGAATATGGCTCATTGTTATCTCCTTGTAAAAACAATTCTCTCCAGTTCTCACCATCCTCTTTGAGGTGTGTTGACTTGTCCTTAGCGGACCACAGGTTTTTTTGTCATTTTTGCTCATTTTCATGTCTCTTAATTAAAAAGAAAAGACCTTCCTCATGGAAGATTAATTAGGACAAATGTGTTGCCATTAATATCTGCCACATTTGGAAGGAGATGATTCACCCTGTGATTAAAGCCAAACGGAATCTGAGGAGTAATTAGCCCTTAGCGGCTCATAAGTCTGAAGAAAGCACTATTTATCTGTGGCAGTGCTAATGCAATTACTTCTCCACTGCAGTCTCCTGATCTGATAAATCATCTTCTGAGCATTTGGTGAAGTTATCAGTTCAGGGTTGTGCTTCTCTGGGCCTACAAAGGCAAAGAAGGGAAACAAAGGGGGAATCTGTTTTTCAGTATCTAACATCTTTATACTGAGCATCTCTCCTGAATGCATTTCTTTACTCCCATAGGAAGCTGTGAACTTTTGCAGTGGCAAAAATAGGTGTTTAAAATCATGGCTTGATTTCCACCACTTCCCAAACTGAATGCAAAGGAAGCTTGTATTCAGTAGCTGTGGGAATGGGGTAGAATCATAGAATGCTTAAGGTTGGAAGGGACCTCTAGCGATCTAGTTCAACCCCCCTGCACACGCAGGGTCACCTAGAGCGTGCATGTTTTTGGTAAGAGGGTCCTTCACTTTTCCTGTAAAGGATTTGTTGCTTAAGAGCACTTGATAGGCAGTCTGTTTCTTAAAGAACCTTATTCTATGAAAATCCTTTCTATTTATATTGTGACATTTTTATGAAGAACTGTTATTCAAATCTGGAGCACCTTTCCTGTGGGATCTGAAAGAGCTACATGCATATTAATCTCTTCCCTCATATGGAGGCATCTCTGTTCTGATGCTTGGAGTTAGGTCTCTTCACCACTTTGCCTTGCCTTATCTGAGCCTCTTTGAGTTAGAACCCAGGTGCATCCTTAATGGTGCTCTGTTCAGCTAGGTAGAAATGTGCCTCTGTGCAAAGGGTTTGTTTTCAAGACTTTGAATTCCCACCTTCTTAATAAAAACCTCCCCAAACTGAACATACCACAGAGCAAACCCCTCCTGTCTCTTCCGTTTGGTGCTCCATTTATGTCATTTTTCAAGACACGCTGTAAACTCAGTCCCATCAGAGAATTTAAGCTGTTCTTAATCCTTCCAAGGTGATGCCATGAAACTCAGTGCTGTGCACCTTCCATTATTAGCACTGTATTCCTCAATCCCTTCTATTTCCTGTAGTGCATAATATGGAACAGAGCAACCAATAACATGTCTGGAGGATATGCATGGGAATATGATATGCTAGGAACTGATTGCCAGTGTGAACCAGAGGGAAATAGTTTGGCCCCTTGCACTGCAATTAGATACAATGAGTGTGCATTAAGCTTGATTCCTTACCCCTGAACAGAGCCCAAATAAACAAGCACAGCTGAGAATGAGGATCAGACTAGATGAAATCCTCCTCCCCACAGCTGCAACCTGCTGATAGCTGTTCTGGGATCATTCCATCTATTTCTTTACTCTGACAGAGAGGAATTTGTGTCAAGACTCAGGCTTGTTCTCACACTGACTGAAATGGCAACTCTGCTTTATGCATTGTTGTAAAAGAAGCTTCATTGGAGCTGAATTCAGCATAGGTTAGAAAGTGTATTCAGCTTTTGTTGACTGCTTTCATCTGTGCTTTGTCAGATTCATTTGTGCTGTGTTTGGGCAAGAGATGGGAGCAGAGTTAGATGTGGAGCAGCAGTGTAAGGGCAAAGCTTCTCTTCAAATTCCAGGCAGGTCTTTATCCAGGAACTTTGCAAATGAACAACAGTTGGGATGTTCTTGTGGCAGGTGTTAAATATGCATTTTTTAAAAACAAATGAGCAAAGACAGACTGAGATTTCTTGAAGCAAAAGGTAACAGATGAAATTATGTTGGCAGCTGCTGTGTTATATTTGTTGACATGTTGGCTGGTCTGGGATTTGTCACAGTGGAACAGCTCCAGGATCAGTGAAAGAATGATTTTTTTCTTAAGAAGCTGAAAGAGATAATGTCCCCTGTAGCAGGTGGATGAATTCTAATTGCCTTTTGGTCCACTGATGGAAAAGGCCCAATATGAGGGGAACAATTTTCTAAGAAGACTTTTTTCAAGTGTTTTTGATGCCACTAGTGAAATATAGATGTTATTTTTTTGTATAAAAAAAAAAAAATCAAATCTTATTTTCATAGTGCAGCTATGGGGTGATTTCAATCACTGGAGAGTATTTTGCCTTTTTAGTCCAGCTCCTCATTATGCCAAAAATTTGTGTTACTATATTGTTCCATAGTTTACTAGGTACATCTTTGACTACTAGTCACCTATGAAGAACAAAAGTAGTAAGTCCCAAGTTCAGGGGAAAAAACAAACACATTTGAGCAGTTTTCATGACCGTATAAAAACATTCTGTCTTTGTTTAGATAACCTTGTCATTAAAGGCTAAACTCCCATCTAACATAAGCAGAATCAACGAAGCATTTTAATCTTGGCATTGAATCAGATTCGTTGGTTGGAAAAGGCATCTCTGCTTGTGCTTGCCTTGTGTTTGCTGACACAACTTCAGTTGTGATTATTTCTGTACTGCAGTTCTGACAGATGACTGTTTTAGTCCTCATGTCTTCCCAAGACCCCTTGTTCTTTCCTTTCTTACTGATGCTTCTCTGGCCCAGAGCTGGTTTTGGTGAGAGGCTGGTGGGTGGCATTATGTTTTTTTAAGGTAGTGAAGTGCAGGTCAACGCAGTTGACTGATTTTCATGCTTTGAGCATTATTCTTATTAACTAGACAAGAAATCATTTGAATTTATAAAATTACTTTGAATGTCACTTTGAGGATCTGTTTTCTTCTCCTCCCCTTTTTTCTTAATACCTCTGTAAGAACATACTCTCAAACAAATTTTTGTCTGAAAAACAAAGATCATAAATTTCCTTAGGTGCTGAAAGTGTATTTTTAAGGGGAGACTAAGTGTTGAATCCCTTCTATAACTGGAACCTTAATCCTTAGATGTATTTTAAAGTCACTGCATGGTGCATTGCTGATTTTGACAGCATTGCCTGTGGCTTAGACCAGCCTAGCTGAGGTAGGAACCAAGCAACACTGCCTTGGTGCTTTGCCTATTTGATACTGGACATGCAGGTTGTAGACTGCAAGGAAGAAGATCAAGGAATAGCCAGACTGTGGGGAGAGGAGCCAAAAAGCCATGGATATTGTATAACAGTAACAAGCAGGTTAACGTATATCGCACATTTCTCTTCCATGTTATCTGTCTATTGCTTTACCTACATGCTGCTAAGAATACCTTATGTGAGTATTGTTAATGTACTCAAGCAGTGTTATCTTATTCTTACTTACGCTATACCTGCTTATTTTGTGCTTAAACTTCATGTGAACAGCAAAACTAATTTGACTTGGTTTCTGTTTCTCAGCTGGGAGAATGGAGGATGTTGTGACTTGAGGGTCTTTTGGGATGTTAGTGAACCAAGAAGACCTGCATGATGTGGTAATGCTGATCCTTTTGTCTTCATTCAGAGCTTATACAAATTGTGCCAGGTTGTTGACTAAAATCGGATTATTAGGCTTTGGTTTCCCCCAGAACATCTGTGCAGCTTCGGCATTTTGAAGCAGAATTTGCGGCAGTGCTGGAAAACATTTGCAGTGCTGCTTCCTTACAAACCTAAGGTGTCTCGAATGTCATGGAAGGATGAGTAGGAGCAGGGAAGGCAGATGTCTGCAGACAAGAGTAGGAGAAAAATCACTGTATTAAAGGATGGTTCCACAGAGTGGAGAAAAAGGGATCCATTCTCCACTTTGACTCCACTTTGAGCTGTTTTTTTTCTTTTTTCTTTTTTTTGAGAAAGTGCTCTATATTGTAAATTTCCTACTGATACTGATGCAAACTTTCATGTTTCTCACCTAAAATTCAGGGTTCTGTTTGTCACCCTCTGCATTAGCCCTGCCCTTCACTCCAAGTTTTGGATATCTGATAAAGATCTGTGTTCAGATCAAAGCCTTTGTATCTGTGGTCTCATAATCTTGCAGTCCACTTGGAATTAGTTGTGATGCTCGAGGTGAGGAGGCAGCTCTCCAGCATGGCAGAAAGAGAAGGTTTTCCTCAGGTTTAAAAAAAAAATATCAATTTTTAGACAACTATCTATGTCTTAAGAGTATCATGGAAGCAAACAGATAATAGGGTTAAATTTTTCTGTGGGACATCCAAGTACTTTGGTTAGAACTTGGAACCACATGAATAAGTAAGCCCTGGGCTAAAATAATAGGGCTGATAATATTGCATTTCTGTATATTTTATACATGTAGTTTGGAAGAACCCTTTGCTTGGGTAAAGAAATGTAGCTAGTCTCTGTGTGCTTTACATTTCCTGGCAAAACGATAGCTCCAGAAGAAGAATGGAGAATGAAAAGAAATGACCTGTTGCCTATACCATGTGATGTGCTCTTTTTCTTTCCTACAGTAAGGAAGGGGACATTAGCTTCCTTTCTAAAAGATTAGTAGTGGGAGCTATTGGGTTATGGGGGAGGTGGATTTCAAGAGACATTAGAAGTGTAATTGCTTGGCTGTTTGAGTCAAGGTTGAGTTTGTACAAAGGCCCAAACAAGTGGGGATTGACTCAGAAAAAGTGATTCCTCCCTGTAAGGGTAAAGAGCCTCAGGTTGCTGGAGCTTTTTCCAAGGATCAGCAGGACAAAGGAAGAGACTAGGTGTGTGTCTTTTTTTGATTCTTGTTAGCAGCATAAAAGCAAATTTTGCAGCCCTTCCCAATTATTCTCTTCCATGCTTACAGGAACAAAGGGTAGGGAAAGGTGCTGAGGGGTAAAAAGGAAAGAAAACTCTATCTCAGCCCTTAAGGATTTGTAAGTTGCTTATTTATATTCTGTGATTTGAGCCAGTGTTAAAGTTTTTGCTGACTTTGCAGTGGTAAATAAAACTAATGAGCTAAAATGTCAATACCTTGTGAAGTTAAGGATGTTTCAGTAATGCACAATGGGAAGCACGGGTGAGACTGGCTGTAGGGGTAATGTGGACATTCAAACATCTTTCATAAAGGCTGACTTTGTTTTTCTTTGACCTCTTTGTTATTTGAGATGGCTGGATGGATTCAAGTAAAAAGACATTAAATCTTCCACACTTTTCACTCCCAGTTCCAGTGGAAGTTTGAGATCAGCTCCTATTTTAACAAAAGTCAGTTATTTTCTGAGTTTTGGTGAAGCATTTGGAGGCTTCAACCCTAAGTGGGGGCCAGGGGCTGTTGAAACTCTGCTAAAGCAAAAGTTTTATCTCGAAAAAGACTTAGATGTGTGGCTGCAGAAATTCAAATGACATGTAATGGCATTTAATTTCCTAAATAGTGCATTGTCTCTATTTGCCTTTGAGTCAATGAATCTGATCTGTCTGCCTATCTCAGGAAAATAATTCCCAAAGACCCCAGGTCATTATTAGGTGGAATAGACATTTTTAAATGTTCTCTTACCTTAGTTTACTGCTTTAATGTAAGCAATGAACTGTGTTTCTTTGGAAAATAACCGTCAGGAAGTAGGAATTCATGGTTTTTTAACTCACTTTTGGTTTTGTTGTTGAAGGCACTGAACATCACATGTAGTACCGTTCCCTTTTGTTTTTTGGTTCTCTGCTCAACCAAATTTGAGAGAGAATTTCTGAGATTTGAGGCCTTGTTCTGGAGTTTACATGGCAGCAGTCAGCTTCCTTTTGCTTCTGCATCAGCCTGGGATTTGCTCATCACTGAGGGGTTTCTTTGTTATGTTTTCTTTGCACCTGTAAAATAATTCTGCACTGTTCTTGTGTATTTTCCAAGTTTCTTTAGAGATGTCTGAAATGTTAAAAATCCCTTTCTAAAGCAGTTTTATGCTGGAAGTCTGCCTCTTACAGATAGAGGCAGAAAGTCTGAGGACCTTGCCTGCAGTGGCAGTGCACAGGGGTACAGCCTCATGCTCCTCTTTCCTTCCCCCTTTTCTGTGGGTACCAACAGCTCCAAAGGGCCTTTTGGTGTCAGTAACCCCCTTCCAAAGCTGCAGCAAGAATAAATTGTGTGCACTGTTCAGCCTGAGAGCCCCGTTAGGCTCATTAATGGCAGACGCCTGTGATGCCTGGCTCGTGTTCAGAAGGCCATGAGCCACCAACACTCCCAGCTCTCCATGTGCAGCCCATGCTGCAGATGCCTTCCAGCAGCACCCAGTGTGCCATATTGGGCCTTCAAGCATAAAAGGCCTCTGCTGTTTTCCCTCTGAGTGTGATTCGGCTGCTTTTGTTGTCAGCCCTGCATAAATTGATGAGTAACTTTTTTTTTTTTTTTTTTTTTCTTCTCGGAAGAAAACAAGGCAGACCTTTTGGGAAGGATAAAATAGAAGCAGAGTAGAAAGCTCAGGGGTGATCACTGCAAATATCAGCATTCCCTGTGGGTAAAATGACCAACTTGGACAACATTTTGCTTCCCGGCCTATTTGTTCCTTTTTAGTGCCATTGGAAGATGGAGAATGGAAGATCTCTAGGTCACCATCCTTCGTTCTTTGTGCAGATGGAATCACACAAATGTCTTATAATTCATTGTTGTTTCAAACCTTATTGTATTTGCAAGTGTAGCAGGTCTGGAGAAGAGGTAGGAATAGAGTATTTGTCACTCCAGTATTTCCACACTCAATCAAATTCATTATTGTTATGCTGTAGGTGATAAATGTCCTGCATTAGTGAGGCTCATAAGGGTTGACATTATTAGCTTGCACATCAAATAATTGGAGTCAAATAGACTTTCTCCCATCCTTATGTCTTTGTGACAGTCTCTGACCCTGTTAGGCACAAATCTGTTCCTCCCAATGAAGGGAGGTGATGGAATGATTATGTTGCAATTGACTTCTGCATCATCATGGGAATTCCCAGGTTGACATTAAGAGCTGGAGGTGTCAGATTTAGGAGAATAGGAGAGATGAGGTCTAGGAACATATATATTACTCCTCTACTGACTAAAGGAAAGTGCCTCCTGCTTTTACAGGAGGTTGGCCGCTTCTGAGGTGCCTGGGCCAGTCAGCATGGAGGCACCCAAAAGTGTATTGGATGCCCTAAGTGAGGGCCTTAGGGATTAGCAGAATAAACCTATTGGAAAATGCCATGCCTTCTGTTAATGTGTGAGGGATTTCTTCTTTTCTGTTTTCCATCCTCACTCAATTTCTCTTTTACAAGGGGAGGCACTGATATGTATGTTTGTCATTATCTACTCCTCCTGAATGAATCACTTAAACAGAAATTTGCTGTTCCGATGCCTCCTGGCCTGTGTGCCTTCTGCATGAAAACCTGTTAAATCATTGCACTTGCTCTGGGAGACAGATCTGTTTGAGGGTGCCTCCAGCAGCTGCAGAGACCTCAAAACACTGTCCCAGCAAGGTGAAAGTATCTGTTAGCACTTAAGTCCAACACAGCCAGGGGGAAAAAATTCTGATCTTAGATGGGATGAATTGAAGTGAACGGTGAGGGCTCTGTTTTTTGCCCTACTTTGTCTCCTGGCCCATGGCTTTTATTAATAATTCCAGTTTGGAGTTGTGGCTTTGCCTGAGGCATTCATATGCTGGACATATGAAAACACCCTCTCTCCATAGAGCTCCAGCAGAAGCAGGAGTTTATTATTTTGCACACCTCACTGGAAAATAACAGATGAGGCATCTTGGAGTTTACATTTAAGTGTGTGGCTGGTTTCATTCTGGTGAGAAAGTGAAAGATAAAATCAACAGTAGGAATAATACAGGTGGGAGGAATTTTGAAATTCAAAGGGAAATCTGTACAAGATGATTCTTGGCCAGAACCACGCACCTAGGTATGTCATGAAAAATACCTACGGAGTTTATCAGCTTAAGGGTTTGTAAAGGATAGTATTACAGTGAAGAGCTTTATATGCATTTACACTACCCTAAAATATTTTACTGTGCTATAATTCTACAGTAACTCGTCTAAATATTTATCACCATATTTGGAACTAGATATAAGTCTTTCTCATTATATGCTTAGCTAGCAATATTCCTATGTTGTGACATGACTCTGTAGTTAAAACACAGTTGATTCAACAAAATGGTACTGGTGAGAGAAGATGCTCTCAGATTTATGCTCCTCATTACATCTCTAAATCTTATACAAGAAGTTTTAGTGACAACTTCTGCCCAAATTCACTCAGAATGCAAATGGTGCGAAGCGGGAAAAGTCTGTTCTGTATTTGCACTGTAATGTAGTGAAGTTTTGGGCTGACTTGGAGCTCCCTGCCTTTCCTCTGATGCAAGGAAAAAGCAGCAAGGGAAGAAATAATTAGTATTTTTGTCCCTTGAAACTTGAGGATAGTGTAGTAACAGGTCAAAACCGGTCCTGTATGAATTTGTGAAAAATGTTACCAGAAGGAAATAGGTTATCAACTTAGTTATAGGGCTGATTGTTTTCTGTCTTTCCTGGAGTGGTAGTCTGTGGAGTATGTCCTTTTTAATTAGTGATATATGATTTGTTATGCATTTTTGGTGCTTTTCTTGCTATGAAAAATGGTCATATTATGAACACATGTTTACCTTTTCATATTGGGTCTCTAACACATGCTTACTTGAGTAGGACAAAAATGTGCTACTAGTTAATAACTGTTTTGACAAACAGCAAATATGTTCAAGGAGTAGTGGGAAATTGAAGTGTGTTCCTCCTGTCTCCTGTGGCATGGATGGGGTTGAGAAGAGCGGAAGGTGATGGGGCAAGACAAAAAAAGGTAACAAAGAGGGCATAAAGGTCAAATTTTCAATCCTCCTGCTCTTTAACAGACATGCTGGCTGGTGGTCTCGGTGGGATGTCCAAGGACTGATTGGATAATGAATCTTCTAGCTCTCTTTAATGGGGTGGTCAGAGCATGTTCAGGGCGTGCTAGAAAGAGGTGGGAATTTAATGGTTAGGAGGTTTCACTGTCTGTGCTGAATCTCTCCTGAAAACTGAATCCTTTCAGTGAAGCTAAACATTTCAGTTACTCTTATTTTTAATTGAAAGTGGATGGTAAAACAACATATTTGGCATTTCACACTGACCATCTCTTGTATTATCTATAAGACAACACAAAATAGAAAAGGAGGAAGCAAGCCAGGTCCTTGAAGAAAATCTTATTGTGACCTTCAGATAATCAGTGGTCAAAATCACTGGCACTTTCTGTAAGTTTTTTAAAGAATTAGGATGGGGGAGAAGTGGTATATGGTCTGTCAGTATTTCAGTGACACATTGGGGAAATGCCAGGGATGTTGGTATCCTCACCTGCTGTTGACTTCTCTCCTGTCTCCTGAAATCTGTTCCCACATAAAAGGTGTGTGTGAGGTCCTTATTTCTTATAAATGGGGAAAAATGCTTCCCAGAACTCAGAAAATAAAGTCAAAGAAGGGTTAAAACTCATTGCTGACCTGCAAGGGGTGAAGCCAAGAGTTGCTAGGGGTGTAGCAAGTATAGCTGAACCATCTTTTTTGGTCCCTCACATATCATGTGTTTGGCAGCCTGTAACATATTCACTGTGTTAGGTGCCTCTTCTGACTGGTCTGGTCCTCTGAAAGCCCCTTTCGGGCCGCTGGACAGTGGCGGGTGGAGTGTGTTTTTTGTGGTCAGCTTTATTGTATTTTCATAGCTTATTTATACTGGTGAAAAATTTGGCCAATGAAGACTGAAGTCTACCAAGTATAGCTTGAACTTTCAGTTGGAATCCTGCACCTCCCTTTTGGCAAGACGTTTTATAAGATTTTTGCATTCCCTCAGCCTTATTCCTCCTGAAACCTCCTTTCTCCAGTAACACCTTAGACTGGCTGGGATCCTGGAGATTTCTTCCAAATGGAAGGATCTGGCAGGAAGAGGACTGACCCCCCAGAGCCGACTTTGTGGCAGTTTCAGTCATTAGGAGAACCCTAAATTAAGAAATCTAGCTTGTTTTTTAGTCTAGAATTTCATAACTTTCCACTCCTGTTTGTACTTCCTTAGCCCCCAGATGATGGATTTTAAGCTACAGACCTTGCTGCAGTCCATCTTGCTCTTTAACTATGCTGTCTGGCTCAGTGTCCAGCACTTAGACACTCAGCAGAATGTCTAAAGGGCTGAAAAGACCAGGGAAAAAAAAATGCAGAGGATAGAGGGAAGAAAACCTCGTCTTTCCCTATCACCTTCCAGAAACTTTGGCTTTACCACATGTGGCCCAGAAATGAGGATATTCCAAGACAAACAGACTGTGCTATCACACCAGATTTCCCTGGCAAGGAATAAACTTTAACAGCCTAAAAACATATTTTTATGTGGATGGTGGACAAATAGTTGTAAAATAAACACTGAGCGTGTTTGCAGGTGCTGCGTTCCATTGTGTTAGCCAACCAGATGTTCTGCACTGGGATGTTGCCTTGGCCTTTTCTGAAAGGAAATGTCACTGTCTGGGTGTACTAGAGCAAAACTGTGCATGGTTTCATAGAACGAGCTGTGCATATGATTTGTAAACTATTAATATAGTTGTGTCTTTGTATTGGGCAGGGCACCAGTCAAAATAGACATGTAAAATTTGACCTTTAGAAAATTAACTACCACTGGACCATAAAAAAAAAAAAAAATTGGACTTGTTATAGTTTGCTGTGCTGCATTAAAGTTCTATGGCAGCGCTTTAAGAAATGACCTTGCGCCTGTGGGACTTGAAGGTTTTGGGGAAAACAGTCTGTATATGACCAGGCTGAGTGCATGGGGAGCTTGTGCTATTGCACCTCTGTCAAGCTGTGAGCTGCCAAGTGCATCTCACTTGGATGTTTTCTCTACTGTCTGCAGCAGGTTGGATTTTGGAGAGACCTTCTCCAAACATAAGAAGTGATGTATGTTGGTGTTGGATCTTATAACCAGAGATCCAACAGGAAAGCCTGATGGAGAAACGTGAGGGTCTTGGTCAATCAAGAGAGCAGACTTGGATAATACAGAGCTACTTTCTGATGAAGACAGGTGCTGTTTGCATAGGAGAAACTGAGTACAATTATGTACTGAGGTTTGGATCATGGAATCCCTTCTTGCTTATGTGATGTCAAATTATGTCTTATTTTTCCCCCTTTCCTCTTCTGCTCTCATTAGAGAATCAACTTCTGTCAGCAAAATAGATTAGGTTTTGACAGAGCATTCAAAGGAAGAGATTGGGGTATTGGCTCTCCATCTAGTTGCTCCCTATGCAAGCTGTCTCACCCTGTTCACCTTGTGATACCCTGACTTGCAGACTCTCTCTGAAAAGGCAGAAATGTGCCCTCTGTATAGAAACTGGTGCTGTCTCAGTTTCTTTCCCAGGAATTAAAATCACTTGTACCCTTTCTGTTCCACCTTGCCTGGTATGAAAGCAAAATTGGGCTATGTCATGTTACACCTGTTGTAAGGGCCAACAAATTGGTGTTTTTCTGCTCTATCTGTTCTGTCATTCCACACAAGTATCATGCTTGAAGCAGTGCTGCTAATTGGCAGGGGGTGGGAGGTAGCATCCCCATGTAATGACCCTGCGGGTGGCTGTGGGATCTCTGGAGATTGATAGCCTCTCTCAAGTGGCATAGTTAATCCAGGTGGTAAACCTGTGCTGGTCTTTCATGGAGACAGGCTGGGGTGTTGGAGAAAGCCTTTCTGGCCTGCTCTGGTATGTCCTCCTGAGAATTTTTTCCTCTATTGAAGTATCACAGGCCAAATTGTCACAAAAGCCCTATTTCCCCTCTCTAGCAATACAGGATTCTAGAGTGGATAAGAAGAAAAATTGCACTCAGATCTCCTTTATGCTCCTAGAATAATACAAAGTAGCCTTAAATGAGAAATCAGGTGTGTATGTGAGAGGGAGAGCACTCAGATCATTAAAGCAGCTATGTGATTGTGCCTTCCCCAAAACACTCAAGCACTGTCAATCCTTTCCAGTTAATAAACCATTTATATGTGGTCTACTTTTAGCATGGAGCAAATTTTTTTTCTCTCAAGCTGTGATGTATAATTATATAGCAACATCAAATGCAAGCAGATACCAACTCAAAGAAATGAGTTTGGTCCTGTTCCTGTAATTCCATTTCCATGTTAACAATTTTTCCCCCTCTTTAAATTATATTTTTATTGAAAGCTTCAAAGGTCAACTTAGACATTCAGAGAAAATTTGTAACTCTGAGGTTGCTTAGTATTTTCTCATGCAGCATAGCCCTATATTACTCTGTGTCAGCAAATTAAGCAAATGAAAGTTGTGGCCAAGGATTACAATAGTGCCGGTGTTAACCTTTTACAGCATTTGGCTTCCTATCAGTTTTGGCCACAGGACAAACTTGCTGTTCACATACAGCAAGTGGGTGTTGAAGTTTTTAATCTAAAAATGAAATCCTGCCTATATGGAAGGCATATAAAGAGTACGGATATTCCTTGCTGTTGAAGAAACCCATGGAGTAGCTGAGATCTTTTCAGCTACACTTTCTTCTTTCATACTTTTTTCTTCCTTTCTTCTTGCAGCTGCAGAGGGATATCTGTTTTATTTGACTACAGTGGCATTACTGGAGAGCGCAGTGGTTTGTGGGTGTCTATATTTACAAGATTGAGGGCCTAGGAAGGCAGGTAACCTACTTTTTCCTTATTTGCAGAACCCTTGCTTGCTGGTGAGGCCTGGTAACACTTGCATAACTTCAATCTTTTGTGTAGTCCGAGAGGTTAATGGTATTGCTCTGCTACTTAAGTACCTTGTTGAATGGAAGTCATAATTAATCAGGCAGTTAATTATTCAGAAGACCTAGATTTTAATGCTAAGTTAATTTTACACAATAGCTGCTGTATGCTTGTTTAAGGCACATTGATTTAGCTTGGTCAGTAAAAACAAGTTGCCCAGTTTTACTTCATTGCTACTCAGTTTTGCTTTTTGATTTCCCTCTAAGTGTTTCCTTTCTGTTTCTGACACAGGAATTTTGGTCCCCTTGTCTCCACAAAGTGTAAGCCCTTGCCCAAAATCCTGGCAGGGTTTTGCACCATCTTGGACAGGCTTCATGTCTATTTCTAAATTTAAAGGAAAAAAGCTATATACAGACAGTTTTAAAAGTGTTGTCAGAAATAAATTTCCCTAGGGGGCTGTATAACAGGGTCAGATTTTATTGGGTAACTTTCAGTCAGTGGATGGTCCAAAGCTTGGGAGTTTTTAGCCAGAGTCAAATCTAGGGCAAATTAAAGTCAAGGATCCTATTATCTGGTCCCATTGCGAGAGGATACGAGCATTCAATTTTCATATGTATTTCCACAGAACTGCTGTGCATTAAAAAGGTGGTATTTCAAGCTGAGCAGATGAGGTCCAGATTAAGGAGCCTCTTTGTGTTCTCTGTGGATGCCAGAGCTGGCTCGTCTCTAGGCACTGGAGAGAGGCAGGATCTTTGCACAGGATTTCTGCACCCCTGGTTTTGTTTTTGCTTTGATTTGCTGTTAGTGGGGGCTGTTTAAGGCTCATTTTGTCTGTACAATATCACCCCAGCAGCAGGTGGGGTGGCCAAGACTTGTGACTTGTCCAGCAACAATTATAACAGCTTTCCTCTGCTGAAGGCAGATGTGCCTTAAGGGTAGTGTGGGCAGGCCCCTGTCTACCCACCACTATGGCCTGTGGATCCAGAGTCTGCCTGAAGTACAGGCTGGGCTGACCTGTGGCTTTTACAGGCTGCTTTTGATCTGATGGTTTGTGCAGACCCTGCCTATCCTGTCTGCCTGGCAGCCTCTGCTGCTCCCCAGTGCTCCATGTGCTGCTGTTAAGGGGATGGGTGCCTTGACCTGTCGCAGAATTGGTTGTCTTGCTGACAGGGTGCAAACTTTGAGGTGCTCCGCACTGCCTTTCCTGGTGCTGTTTAATGGGGTGTCCCCTGTGTAGACAATCCTGCACGTTTGATGTTTTGGGTCTAAGGAATATTGCTGTCTATCATGAGCTGTTTTCTAAATTGTTACATTCAAAAGAAAATGAACAGAATTTTGGTCTGGCTGATAAGCTGATGGAGACATTGTTTGGGGGCTCCGGTAACTAATACCGCATACACATGAAATGATATAGACCGACACACATCTGTGCATAAACTTGTGGTGTTAGGGTTAGTTTCAGAGGGGAGTTTGGGGACAGTGGTCCAGAAGTGAATAGTTAATGCCTGCATCTCCGAACAGTTGCATAAGGTTCAACACAGAGATGTCTGTGGTGTCAGGGGCTGCATCAGACAATGCCCTTGTGGCTCTCAGAAGCCAGTGCAATTGGAATTACATATAACATACAGCTGCCAAGATTGGGAGAAGATTGGGAGCTGGGAATCCACATCCTTTCCTCCTAAGAGTAATATGCAGGTCTGATGTATTGAAATGTAGATTTTTCTCTTAAATGTTTTAAATTTATTTACTATAAGAAGTAAATCTTGATTGCATCAGAAAGCACCTTCATGCTAGGCAGGACTGTAGTGAAGCTGACAGGAGGCAGCCAGACTACAAATTAAAAATGAAGCACACCAGCCTCTTATTCCACCAGCTCAGAGAGAGATTAAAAGTAAACCACTGGCAAGTAGGCAGTGAAAAGCAAATTAGATTTGGGGCCAGATGGTATAGATCAGTGTAATACAAGTTGATGTCAATAAAGTTATGTGATTAACTATGCCAAGAATATCACTCATGATTTTTTCCAATTTCAGGTATTTGTAGTGCAGGTGAGGCAGCTTCACACAGGCACATGCAGAGATCATTTTGGAAAGTGGAATTTAATTGCCTGTATGTTCCAAAAGAAAGGGTTAGGATATAATACTTAATCTGGAGATGGGTGAAGGTTGGGCCCCATCTTGCAAGAAGTAATCTGCAGCTGAGGAGGGAGGAGAGCAGTGCATCCGCATGACCTGAAGGTTCAATGAAAGGCTTCCTCTTTGGAAAAGGTACTGGAGTGGTGCTGAATTAAGGTGGGAGGCTCCCGGTTCAAGCCTTGTCTGCTTTCAGTCTGCATTTCTGCATCCTGTAGCTCTTCAGAGGAGCTTCGAAGGGTTTCATGTTGCTCGCTGCTTGGTCTGTGTAATTCTTTAAATGCTGACAGTAGCTTCCCTTTCAAGAGCTAACTATTGATCCCAAATGCAATTCTCTTCTGATTTCAGTCAGAATTTAGATGATTACTTATGTAAATACTAGTTGTGGAAATAGGATGTGCTTATTCTTAGAGCTTCTGCCTTAGTCTGAAGCAGGAAGAATTAATATATTCTTTTTTTTAACAAGGACTTATTGTATTTAAGAACTGTTCAGCTAAATCCCTTGGCTCTTTCAGATATCTCTTACTGATTAATTTTTACTTCAGTACATACTTCATGGTCCAAATTAATAGAAGATTCAACCTCAGGAGTATCTTCACGGTGCATTTTATAAACTAAGCTATTAAAGCTAGGTATTGATTAAAAAAATCATTGCCAGTTCTGTGAGCCAATTAAAACATGAGAAATTTATTGTGTTAAATAAAAGTAATAATAAATTATAGATGACCTATTAAAGGTATCTTCTACTGCATATAGTGTAAAAATATATCTAGCTTGACATTTCATATGAAAACTTTTAAGAATGGACAGAATGCGTTGTCCTTTGTGTGTCAATTTATTGGCCAATTAAAGTCTAATAACTGGGCAGTATGTGTTAGGGGGATGAATTTGATTTTAATGTACTTCATATCATTTCAGTAATTAATATCAGTAATTTAATATTACCCTGTAAATATGCATGTATTCAAATGGTGTGTTACCACATCAATATGGGCTTTCACTTGCTTAAAAGAGAGACCTCAGCTTCACTGCTGGTGGGTGTTTTCTGATAATATAGCTTTGAGATTGTTCATTTTCAGGATACTTGGTGAGAAGAATTCTTGTAGTCAATAGACTCTGTGGATCAGTTCAGCTTCTGATGGCCCCTTGAAATTCTACATGAATATCTGAAAGAAAAACAGGGAGGAGGATGGAAGATAAAAACCTAGTTAGTAGTGGATTAGATAAATTGAAAAATGGACTTCTAAAAGAAAATTTTTGATGATAATGGAGAATAATTTTTAAAAATTGAGTCACTTGGGGCAACTGCTTTCCAGGAAAGATCTATTTTATTGAGGTGTGCTTGGCAAGCTTAAATGTCACAACAGTAAATACAGGACCCTATCTTAAGGAAAAGGCAAACAGTGCAGCATCTGTTCAGTGTTCAGCTTTTTTGAATAGAACTAGTGAATACTGTTTATGGAGCTGGA
The DNA here is from genome assembly GCA_013398735.1 of Nothocercus julius. NCBI lineage: Eukaryota > Metazoa > Chordata > Aves > Tinamiformes > Tinamidae > Nothocercus > Nothocercus julius. The sequence goes on along the minus strand of VZSV01000026.1, from coordinate 1,126,811 downwards.
TTTTTTATGTTATTGAATATGAACTCAAAGGACTTTGGCTCAGTTCAGGAGCCCAGTACCAAACAAAAATGACTTCTGGTCACTTTTGCCTTTAAGGAGGCATGAAATTGTTATTTAGGCTAAGCTCTAAGAATGCATTACATTGCTATACAGATGCCTGAAGGTTGCATAGGAAATTACAGCTGAGCATAAATTCTTTGGTCTGATCTTGCAGTCTCTGATTGTGCTTTTTAAAACGTTTTTAATGATGTGTATGTGAGTTTTTACCCTCTGGTTGCATCTTTTTCAGTATTTCTGATTTATTATTCATTTTGGCAATTCCTTCTGCCTTTGTGGCACAGCAGTAGTTAATGTATTCACTGCTGTGTGTGTGTTTCCTCTTTGGTTTGTATTGAATCTGGAGCCTGAAGTGATGATCAATGACTGAGGTTGTTTCCTTGCTGTCAGCTATTGACTTTCTCTCAGTCTCATATCAGAGTTCCCCAGGCTGAAGTTAGGGTGGAGATAGGAGGGGGGAGAGGGAGATGCGGAGGAAGCTGAAGAAAAGCTTGGTAGATCTTGTATTTTATCTTAAAGCACCATTAACAGCATGCACATGAGGGGGGAAAAACTGAAAATGTCAATATACTGTGGGAAACCAGGCAGGCTGGGGCTGAAATTTCCTATCAATGATGTCAAAATTGGACTGGATTCTTTTTTCAGCACAATGATACAATATTAACTTATAAGTGGTTTTCTCCTCATCCTGTTTGGAAGCTCAACCTACTACAAGGCCAGCAGTCTGGTAGATCTTTGGCCATGGGGCTTTTTTCAGTACTGCAGAAATAATCATTTAAGGACAGCCTAGATGAATTTTAGTTTTCAAGTCCAAACTCACAACAAAAACTTGTGGAAAGTGAATGTTTACCTGCAGGAATAGGGAGGAAATGAACTGAGTTCCCCAGGCTCTGGAGGAAAACTTTCTATCTGTACTTTTATTAAAGGTTTTTGAATTGTCATTCTCTTGTTCAGTCTATGATTATGTACACCAGAGCACTGTGCTCACAAATTACTTTCTCATTAGCATAATAGTATTTTGCTATTTCTGGTAAAGATGAGCTGGAATGCGAAAGTATTCAGAGAAACAGGCACATGGTTTCAAGGAGGAACGAGTTTGTCATTAGAGCTCTTACAGCTTCATTTCTTGCTATAAAAAATGTCTATATGCTAATATTTTTTCATAAGGAATTAAACTGTAGGCTGGCATTCTTCAGGCTTTGAATTATGAGATTATGGGCTTTCAAGTGAAAGTGTGGATACAGAGTAGAATAGGAAAAAGATGAGAGAATAATGGGAAAGCAGCTAGATCTGGGTAATTCTTTGAAAGGCTGACAGCTCAGTTTGGACGAACAGAAGATCCTGTGTTGGTCAGTGTCGCTCCATCCTCTATCTCTGACTAGCTAATCCTTTCAGAGCTCTAGTGCTGAAGACTGAGAACCTCCTTCAAGTCAAAAGAAAATTTCCACTGACCTCAGCTGGCCCTGAGTCCTTGTCACTAATCCAGGGCTGGAAGATGTAAGAGGTGGCCTATGGTAGCTCTGATTCAAAGTCTGGACACTGGGCTTGGAAGCCAGATAGGTTGAGCATCTTGTGGCTCTGACTCGCAGTGTAGAGTGTGAACTGGAAATTATCCCTCACAGCATGTTGTGGTGCCCTCTGTGCGGAGGTCAGAGCGAAGACCAGAAGTAATAAAGGATGAGCTTGTCTGTGGGCAAAGAAACACCTTGGTTTTGATCCAGATTTGGATGCGATTTAGGTGTCAGTTTCTTTGATCTATCAAAGTTGGGGCAGTTCTTGCACCATTCAAAATGGTGCTATGGGAACTTAAAAATAAATGCATTGATTAAAGCCATTGTGCCTTTTACACAGCTAGCTAGGAATTCAGCATAATATCCACTTTGCACAATGCAGGTTACACTGTCATAGCTCTTTGTAGGGTCAGATCCCATCCTTCCCTTTCCTGTACTTTGGTTAGTTCAACCCAGAATTTGCATAAATATAGTGTCATTAATGTCTGCCTCTGTTCAATGAGAATGGGAAGACCAGAGAAAGAACAGTCTTTATGGGACTTCCCATCACTGGGTCTGTCTGAAAGCAAACAGCAGAGTTGTCTGTTTAGCCTGATTTAGCTTTCATTTAATCAGATCAGAGTGTCTACACTACAAATGGCATGTGGCTGCAACAGTAGTGAAGTTGCTGTTGCCTTAATCAAACATGATTAATGCATAGGTTTTGCATTAATATTGCTTTTCTGCATTGTGGGAGTAGTCAAGGGATTCCTTTTGTCTGGTAACATGGAAGAACGTGGCTTTTTCTTTTTTATCCTATCCTGCTTATTGTGCAGAGTCATGTCAGCAGTAAAAAAAGTCTTTAAACATGCCTGCCTTTATCAGCAGAGAGATCAATACAGCAACTTTCTGAAAGCATAAATTCAGTGTTGTGGGAGACTAATATGAATTCTGTTGGTAAAGCTGCTGTTCAGACAGAGGCAGAGAAATAGTGTGAATTTTATTACTGAACAGGGTAAGATTAAAGGAATTTCAAGTGTGTTTTGAAAATTACTTGCAAGGGAGGATGGATCAGACTTACAGCAGGATGTCCTACAGAATGCATATAAAGCACTGATGCAGGTAGATTTTTGTCTCTGCTTCTAGTGGAGTCAACAGAAAATACCTGAATCAAACCCAAAATTAGTGATGTCAGTGGTGTATGGGATGGACAGTGATGAGACATTCACACTGAATTCTTTAAGTTGAGGCCACTGCTTTAGTGGAAAGTGTTTCCCAAAGAAATACCTGCAAGGACTGAGGCCCTGAGATAAGTTGAAAAACACTGAGATGCTTTAAAAAGAACTGGTCAGACACATCCTAGTAAAGCTTTGTTCCTAAGTGGATCTTGCCCATGCTGATGTCAGGTGATGGCAGAGATTCATCGCTGTTTCTGCTACCCTTTTGTGTGGAGCATCATGTTTAAAGTGATGCAAGAGACCTCTTTTCAGGCAGGAGAGGCAGATGAGCTGAGCTTAGTCAGTAAGCAGTTCATCATAAGCAGAATTACAATTTAACTGGGATGTCACTGTAAAAAGCTTGAAAAAATACTTGTGTAAGAGAATTTTGAATTGCCACCCATCATACTTTTCACAGAATTATTTTCTGTGGTTTCATTTACTGTTCAGAAACACCAAGGATGTAGACATATTCCCTGACAAACTTCCCACTGATTTCAGTGGGAGATGGTCCCTGCTTGAGCTACATAATGAGGACTGCAGGTGTGGAGAGGAGGCTGCTGAGCAAGGTGGAAGAGGCTTAGAGAAAGGCTTGGCCAGTACTCACAGTTGACTTGGTCATTCAGTGTCCCTCAACCCCCCAGTCAAGATGATTCTAAAATTAAGTATGCTGACCTTTTTTATAGGATGAGTGCAAAATTCTATCTTGGATCAGAAAAGACCACCCATAAAAACCACCAAAATCCAAAACATTTTTCAAAATTGACCATAAAACATTTCTTTCTTTCTTGTTGATGACTGTCCTTAATGTGTCAGCCTGGTTATATCTCACTACATTTCTGAAGCAAGGTTTTGATTTCTAGTCTTATTCCTGTACTTGTCATGGTTATTAACATGTAAATACATCTCAGAGCACAGAAATGAACTCATAATTATAGCTTTTCCAGCAATTAACAAGTGTGATGGTTGAGCCTGATTATGAACATAGGCTGCCCACATTCATTGGTAACACATTCCTGTGTGGTGCTCTGTCTTTGAGGTGGGTAGGCTTAGGAGTCCATAAAGCTAATATCTAATAAATTAATTAAACAGCAGTACTTCAGTCTTAGTTTTGGGCTTAAAAGTACAAGAGTGCTTTGTCCCATTTTCAAACATTTTAAATCTACTTACTGAAAACATCCTTTTTAGAAGCTTGAGGCTCTGATGTGGAGAAATGTTCTGGAATTTAACAGCCCATTATTTTTGTACGGGCAATTAATTGCAGTCAAAAGTGATACAGTTTATGGAAAGCAGGAGGATGGATGGTTGAATCATTCCATCACCTGTCATGACTCATTCTCATCATTCCCTTCCCTTCGTGAAGGGTGCATAAATATGTCTGCAGACTTAATCAGGGCTGAGAGGGTCTCATGAAAATATGTTAGTTAGGGTCGAAAAATGATGACATGGTAGCAGAGGAGGAGTCAAGACCTTGACTGCCTCATTCAGAAGAGGACATCTCAACCAAAAAACATGCTGAGTCTGGCAAAGTAGAGTGTGCATGTCTGCATTTGCTGTTGAGCTTCTGCCACTGCAGATGGTTTTCCTAACCTGATTCCTTTTGGTATTTTATAGTGCGCTCTCTTCCCAAGGGAGAAGACATTTGGTGTTAAGCTGGCTTGCATCTGGTCAGGTTGGAAGATGAGCAGAATGTCTCTGGGAAATGACTGTATAACTTTACTTACACATATCTTTGCCAGAGATGTCAAGGGTGTTCTGGTGATAGCGAGGCCTAACAGTAGAGCTAATGAAGTGATGGAAGGGATGCGTTTGCAGAGTCTGTTTTCTGACTTGGCTAAAAGCTACAAGCTTGCCAGGCTGCTTGCAGATAAGGAGCTTTTGTTCCTGACTGCTGCTGTCCGAGTTCCAAGCTGGTAGCAGTAACTGGACCAGGTACTCCATACCCCTCTCCAAGGACAGAGGAGAAAATAAAAAGGAAAATAGCTGGATAGCGGCACTGAAAGTTGTTTAACAAGTTCTGAAATCTGGAGCTAAGATTATTTTTTATAACAACAAAATTTTATTTGGGCACTATAATGTCTAAGGACTCTAATCATAGATGAGGTTTTTACTAAGACAGAAATTGCTCAGAGATCACCAAAAATGCAGTGTATTTCCAAAGGAGTTTGTAATCTGAATGTAATATCCTGGATAGCAAGATATCTCAAGGCTCAATACAGCAGAAATCAGCTTGTGCATTTGTTGGCTCTATGAAAGAAGGGCACCCTGTTTCCCATGAGGTTTTTGTTGAGATGTGTAGCAAGAAGTCCCCCATAGATAGCTGCATCCTGGAGCACAGAGACATAGAGTAAGGCTTGAATTTGCTGTCCCTTGGCTTCCACGGGACCTTGCAAAACTCGGGCAATTTCTCTGTCCACTCTCTTCTCTGGGTTTGCGCCTCAGCAATTGTTGGCTCTTTTTGAAATGATTCTTCATCCTTGGCTGCATGATGATATTATGTAATAGTGTGAATAAAGTTCCTTTATTGCCCTAGAAGTGTAATGTCCTATTGTAATGATTAGTGCTTTTAAAGTAAGTAAAAGCTTGACTGTCCCTCTGTCTGTCCTCAGGTGTGTATTATCTGCCCGAACTTTGTGTGGTGTCACCATCCACTCAGTTTTTGCCCACGAGGGCTTTGAAGGTGGGCAGAGTGGGTTTGGAAGATTGCCCTTGCTGTGCTCAGTGTAGTCCAAGTCGTTTTGTGAGTCATGCACTCTGCCTTTGCTTTCACAGAAACCCATATTCTCCAGCTTGCAGTTCCATTTGCTCATGCCCCTTTCCTGCCAAAGTAACCACTTAAGGGATGGGGGGAAGGGGAAGAGAGGAGAGAAATGGTGTTGCCAGTCTTTAATTTCTAGATGTGAAATGAAGGGAAAATAAATGTGAGAGTCTAGTAATAATGAGCTGAAGTCCCAAAGATGGTGATTCAATGCAAGCTTCTTTAACAACTTTATTATAATATATTTGCATCTGAGAGCACAAGGCAAGTAAATCAATCAACCCTTGCAGACTGGCTCATTAAAACTAGCAAAAGTACAGACCAAAAAGGTCATATTATTAAGAGGGATTAGCTGCAGGTTCCAGGAGAGAATTCAGATTCTGAGCTTAACCATTGTTATAGGCAATAAAAGGGCAGACCTTGCACAGCTATAAATGCCTGTGGGTCCCAGTGGCCAGGCCCCCTTGGCTGGCCAGTGCAAATGGGCAAGACTGTAAAAAAGTAAGTGGATGTTTGTCAGTTTGGTCCAGCTGTGGATTGCCAACTGTCCCGTAGAGTACACCGAAACAGGATCGGAGCGAGTTCTCTTTCGCAAAATCCAAGCAATTTCTGTCCAAGCTTTTCTCCAGGTCTGTCTTACAGACTGAGACATCACCTCAGTAATTGTTGTTGGCTCTTGCAGTGACTTTTCCCTGGCTGTGTGGAGTGTCTCTGCTTCAGTCAGGTCTTGGTACATTGTAGCCCTCAAGCAGCTTTTTATATACTTGCCTTTCTGTTTCAGGACTTGGTACTTAGGGTTTTCTAGCGCTTTGAAAGGCAAACTTTTACAGGCCTTATTATCTTGTTTCTTTAGGAGAGTATATTTACTTGGGAAGAAACAGTAAACTGAGAACAGCTATCCAAACAGTTGGCATCCTTCATGTTTTTTCTTGCCTGTCAGGTACAGTGTTGGTGTCTGCAGAGTTTTCTTTTTCCTCAGACTTTTTCCTACCCACATTTGCATTCCAGTGATGACCCTCTATATCTGCAATATCACTTGTTTCTGTCCTGAAATTTGGTATTAAAATTGTTGCATCATTCGTCACCAAACTGCAGGCTCAAGCGGCTGGATTTGCAAGCAATAATGCTAGAGTGCTCTTTCTGTTCCTGAAATACATTTATGATGGTAAGCAATTCTATGGAGAAAATGCTTAATATGTCAGTGTCTCTCATGGGTTGAGCAAAATGCCTGGAATTAGGAGGCTCTTTAAGGCTGCATGTAGGAAGATGGAGATGAGACCCAGAGGAGGACTGTGGTTCTGATCTTCCCAGTGTGTTTTTGATGAACCTGCTGTGTCTCCCAGGGAAAGCATCATTCAGGTAGCTACCAGGTCAATCCTGCTGGACCTCCATCAGCTTGGTCAGCAAGGGAAGTGGGAGAAGCCGGCTCTGCAGTCTCGGTCTAGAATGAGAACTTACACCCTGTGTTCACTCAGAGCAGGTAGGTATGTGTTGGAAGACAAAGCGGGGGATATTGCACTAGGCCTCCCTTCTGCATCTGAAATTGTGAAAGTCTTTCCTGCCCTACTTGGCCAGTCATGAGAACACATCAGAGTGACATCTTAAGAAGGAGAAGAAAAGACAATGTTCTGCTGAATTTCCATAAATAGTCAGCACTGTGGAGTGCTGGATGGAGTACTCCAGGTACTACCTCTTGGATACAGCAGGGCTTGCTGAGCAAGAGACACGGGTCCTGAGCCTGCCTTGGTACTGAAGATGCTGGATAGTAGTCAAAGGTCTATGACTAGCAGTCTGTGCTCCCTCTTCAGCTCATTGAAGAGAACTTGCTGGGAAATCTTGGATGCTGTTGCTTTTCTGCATTAGTTGCAACATTTGCAAAATGGAGAGGGAGATAATAGAAGAAACTAGAGAAAAAACAATGTGTGTGTATCAGCTGAAATGCTTAAAGGCTTTATCTAGTGTTAAGCTGCATTTTTATTCAGTCCAGTTATTCAAACTCCACATTGAGGTACACTGAGGCTGCTGCTGTTTGCAGCTCCATTGGCCTGCTGCTGAGTACAGCATTTGGAGCCAATTTCTCTTCCTTATGCCCACAGGCACCTTCTTGCTGTTTCACACATCCCTATAGCCTCTGAATGTCACTAGTTTTGTGTGGATCTCGTACTGATGAGAGTTTTCCACTCTGCCCTTCCCACATCATATCCCTTTAGCCTTTGCCCAAGCTTCACCTCAAACCACAAGCAATCCCCATTTTCTTTTTGCCTCTTTCCCCTCCCCTGAGAGGTGAAGAGTTAAAACAATAAATATATTGGTTCCTGTTTTCTTCCTGCTGTCCTGGGCTCCAGCTGGGTGCGGACATAGAATAGTTACAAATCCATGGGAAAGGCTCATCTTCTCACAGTCCTCAGAGCAGCGAAGCCCAGTGTGATCTTCCCGGAGCACAGCTGCAGCAACTCCCTCACTGCGGCTGCTGGGAATCCCTCGCAGGCAGCAGTGGTTAGATGGACTTTTAACAGGATGCATGTGTGGACTCGGGAGAGGAGAGGTGATCATGGCTTTCAGCTTCATGGAGGACCTAAAGGCAGTGAGGAAAGCAGGCTGGCTGCACCGAGGTACCTTCCATGAGTTCTGTGCATATAGACCTTAGGAGCTGACTTGACCTTAGGAGCCTGTGAGAAGTGACTTCTGCTGAGCACCAAGCTTGCCTTGCTAGATGGTGGCCCTGGGCCTGGCCTACCTGGCTGCTGGTGCTGCTGTTGTCCCAGGCTGGCTGGTTTTTCTCCTCATCAAGTTCCTAGACTAGCAGCCAGGACAACTGAGCCAAAACCAACTACATTTCTCTTTGAAATCCAAAAAGCAAATACCTACTTTTGTGTGCTTATGGAGGTATTTTCATTTTTTCATTCAGCTGTTCAGACACTCAGGAAGGAGGTTGCCATCTCCTTCACAAAACTCTCCTTGGTGCCTAGCGACTTGGGTCACTTAACCATATGGATTGGTGTTGTCCTGTTATGTGCACAAATACTGGTTTCACTCCAGCAGTGAAGAACGCTGCTCAAAGTCTTTCTTAACCTGCCTGGAGAGAACTTCCCTGTAGCAGCGTTCAGAGCAAATCACAAGTTCAAACCCTTTCCACATCACGAAGTGTGTGTTTTGTTCCTGTTACTGGGGTTTGCCAAAATATGCTGCAACTTACCTTGGAAGGAGCAGAAGCCAGAGAGTTGCTAAAGGCAGGGAAAAAGTGACTGCAGCTTTCTTAATGGAGTCAGGAACAGAAATAAAAATAAAAGGTTGAGAAATGCTTTCCTTGAATGAGGGTTTGAATGCCTGGGAGACTGGCAGTTGTTGGATCCGCTTCATTTTGCAAGCCCAGCTATATCCTTGTCTACTGGCCTGCCTGTGAAAATCAGTGGCAGAAAAGACCTGCCTTGTGGAATGAATCTTACAAGTCTAAGCTAAAGTATCTGCTGATGTGACTGACCATTGGACCAGGCTACAGTGTCCACCCCCAAGGACACAATGTTGAGAGTTGCAGTTAGTGGTTAGAGCCATGTTCAGACTTCTGTCTGGGGGAGATAGTTTGCTAAATAAGAAAGTCTCCTGGCATTTGTACAAATTCAGAAGATGCTGATTCCAGCCTCAAGGAATTTGTAAGCTAGCTGAGACAGCAGTATAATTTAGACAACTATAATTTGGATAACTGTAACTGTACAGTGTAGGATGATACCATCTTGGGAAGGTGCAACAAGTCTGATACCATTGCAAACAAGTTGCTGTGTGCATTTACCATATACTTGTGGTGTAACTTTTCTCATGGTTTGTCTTCCTGTGTGGCTGTTGAATGGTTCAGTGAAAAGAAGAGTTTATATATATATATATATATATATAAAATATGGAACAACTCACAGCAGTGTAGGAAGAAATTCTGAACCTTACCAAATGGATATTTATCTCTCTTAACAATCCATTTTTTTGTTCTGTGTGCACAGAGGCTAATCTAAGCTGAGTTTGTCACAGCAGAGGAACTGGAGCAGCTCCAAGTACATTGGCCTATATCTTGAAAATAGGGGACTGTTTATCCACCTATCTGTAACTTATGTTGAAGGGGGAAAAGGCAGGGCTAAGCCCTGCACAGAGGAAGATCCTCTTAATGTGGATACATTGAACCTATGGAACAGGGCATGGGCCCAGATTTCAGGAGATACCAGTTTGGCCTCTTGGGCCTATTGCAGAGGAAGTGTCAGCCAGAGGTCTCTACTGTTTGGGTAGAAGGTACCTTTCAACAGGAGTGAGAGATTCTGCTTAAAATTTCTGTAATAAGCTTTATCTTCCTATCCCATCTCCTCTTACCCACTGTCATGATTAAATCTGTGACAAGAGTTATAATAACAAGCTATACATTCTTGAGGATAAATACTCTCAGGGGAAGAGGCATTGAGTGGCACAAGAAGATACAGGCATGTTTAACAAAATGAAACAAAGGGGCAGACTTGGCTGAGCATCAGGGAGAATATACTGGGAGTAGAAGAAATCTGGCTGTAGAACAATTCCCAAGGATTCCAGCAGAAGTCCTGTTACCCAGGCTAATTTTAAGTTGTCCTGTAGGAATCCCCATCTCAGCTTCCTCAGAAGTTTGTCATATGAACATTTTGGAACTATTTGTCATATGAACATTTTGGGGCCTTTTCTTTGGCCCCAGATTTTCCATGGAAAAAAGATTGAATCAAAGGAAATACTTTATTGCAGCCATTCTCAACAAGGATTCTGAGAAAGGAAAATGACTCTGAAAAAGGGTAGCTGGGCCAGGTTGGTCTTGAGTCTTTATTTAAGAGGATTCTTGAATCTGACACCTTCAGACTAGCTTTTCTGTATAAAGTAATGATATCAAGATGAGTTGGAGGGAGTAAAAGATGAAGACATTTTTCCTTTCAGTTCCTATCACAGAACTGTATGTTCTGAGTTAATACAAGGGGTTTGAGTAGACCGACTTCATCAGATGCTTGTGGGAAGGGCACAGCACTAGTCATTAGAGTCTGAGATGAAAAGAAGCTGGATGCAGCTGAATGGTTCAGTGCCTGCTCTCTGGCTTAGGGCTCCATTAATTTGATTTGCAGTGTATGTTATGTGAACTGGGAAGGCGCTCTGTGTTCACTTGCAGCACACCTGTTAGCTCCAGAATGAGCCTGCCCCTTAAACACAGAAGTCAAAAATCTCATGAGGAGCTTGAATTCATGTGCTGCAAAATGTATGTATGCAATAAATGGTATTATGAGGTATACACGCAAACCTTATTAATGAGTTACCATACAAGAGAGGAAGCATGGTCAGAGTACTGAATAGGCTCAAATAACACATGGGTTTACATTCTAGATCTATCTCCACCCCTTTTTTGGACTTTGGATGAGTTATTTAGCTTCTCTGGGTCTTAGATACCCCGAGTACATTTGGGGTGATGATAATTTCTTTTTATCTGTTGCTATACTCTGATCCTAACACTTTGAAGCAGAAATTGCCTTTCTGTGCATGTATTCATGAGTTTGTGGTTTTACCAAGAGTGAGAGAGAGATTACTGTTGCATTTTAGCCTGTGCCCTCACAGAGCAGAGTATACAGAAGCAAAAGTGGCATTATTCTTTTGAGTACTCTCTTATTAATTTTATTTTCACAGCTACTTCTTCCCACAAGTGAACTGGATGCTATGCATCACATGAGAACTAAATTTGGCTTCCATGGAAGTCAGGTACCTCTGTGCTCAGTAAAGTCAGGCTATTACTCATCAAGAAAAGGGCAGCCAATGTTGTGCTTCAGCTGTAGCTGACAGGCAATTTATCAGGACTGAATCCCTTAACAGTGGGCTTCAGCCTTTCCTGAAATCTTATCCTTTGCTTTACTGTATGAGCTGGGCTGCTAGTGTCATAGAATGGGGCATTTCAGACACATGCTGACAACTGGAGCTGCTTGGTGCTGAGGAGAATGTGAGGGAAAGCTGCAGAGCAAGTGTACTAATTGCACTGGTTGGAGAGGCCTTTTTTCTTTTTTTTTAAAAAAACCCTCTTCAGTGGGGGGAGCCTTGCTGAGTTTTTCTCTTGTACAGCAGTTACCTAGCAGAGCACACTGGCTCAATGCAAACAGGAGTCCTCGGCCTCTTAACTCGTGTCCTAGAAAGGTGCGTTATTAACCCTGGAAGGATTTGACAGTCTCCTACTGTGGCCAACTCTTGCCTGGTCCTACTTCTTGCTTCATTCTCCTAAGTACATTAAGATCTTCTTGGCTGCTCGTGCACAAACCTAACAGACTCATGCTGAGATGGTAAAATGATGCTGGTGCAATTAGCAGGATATAATTTGACCTTTGCTAAAACCCTGGGCTCCCCTACTAGGCTAAGTGCATGCATCTAGGGCAGTTAGCACAAAGAGGAACATTCCCATCACATTTCCCTAGCTGGTAGGTCGCATAAACAGTGAACTCAAGTAGCTACTGCAAGAAACTAATGGTATTCTTCTCCAGTTTTATTTTTTCTCACAAAAAGTAGTACAGAAATGGTAAGAAAACTGGTAGGAAATGTTATTTCATGTGAACAAACTAGTTGATAGTTTTTTATTTTGGGAATCCTCCTGGCTTTTTCCCCCCATGAGTCCATCCTGCAATTTGAATAGGTCACAGATCAGCTTAGATATACAGTTTTCTGCTGCTGTTTTGATCAAAGAGCTCTCTAAATGATTTGTTATTTGCTGTGCTTGATAGCCTCCGAAGTAATGGGTGTTGCTTCTCCCCCTTGCCTCTGAGATGTGCTGAAGTTTCTGAAGAGATACCAGTATCAAATCATGTAAGTTCACAGTTCCTTGTTTGCACAGACAAAAATACTCACACGGTCATCTGTAGCAGACAGATGAGACAAACATCTTATAAAAGTGAAGAGGTTTTCAGAGTTGTGGGAAGAAAAAATTCAAAATACTTTTTCCCTGGTGTTCAGCCCCCTTGGATAATGTTTTCATGAGATCTTTTTTGTGTTAAGTGATTTGCAAGTAAATGAATTTGCAGGCTTTGGTATAACCTCTCACAGTAGAGGATGTCTTGGACATTAGAGTGAATGTGCAGGAAAGGCTGGTGACATCTGCCTGTGCAGGGCCGGGAAGCAAATCTGGCTGGAGCTGTGCTGAGAATGGTGCCAAAGTCCTCCCTGGCTGCTTGGGCTCTCCCACATGGTGGGAAAAACCTGCCCTTAGCTCTGGTCTTAAGGAATGCTTGTGTGTGTGTCTGTTGCTTCTCTTTCCCAGGAGATTTCCCTGGGTTTATAAATGACGGCATTTCCCTTCAGCGTGACAGCTGCAGCTTCACCTCTTCTCGTGTGAACCTGCAGTGGGTCAGGCTAGAAAGCTGAATCTCTTCCCTCTCCTCCTTCCCTTGGTTTTCTGTGCCCCTCCTTCCTTCCCCAGATCAACTGGCTGTATTGCCATAACTCGAGGATTAGCTTTTCCCTGCAGGACTGAGCTGAAATGCAAGTGCTTTACTGAGCAAAACAAATTTCTTCAATATTAGCAAGGCAAAGCACACTGAGCACATGTGTTTTTTGTTAGCTGACTTTTTTCCCCCAGCCTCATGTTTGGTCCCAGTGTCAGATTCCCTCTTAAATATGTGTAGGAGGTCACAGAAAGCAGGTGAATAGTCATACAATAAAAATCACATCACACCTCTTTAAAAAAAAAAAAAAAAATCCCGTTCTCCCTTGTGCACAGTAGAGGCAAAGACTTGATTATACGCTCAGTGAGAATGAAGTAAAAGGTTTTTATCCTAAAGGATTTGAGTATAGTGATGTAGACAGTAGATCAGGCTTTTTCAAATTAGCACAGAAAGTTGCAGGGTGCCCTAAATTAAGCAGGTAAATGTAGGTCAGATTCTCAGCTGGTTTAAGCTGAGTTCCTGGAGTGATGCCACGCTGCATCCAGCTCTGGCTGCCAGATGCATGTGCTCATGCCAGCAGGGTATTTTTTGGGAAGTGTATGTTGAGTAAGATGCTGAGAAGATGGCAAAGGAATATATGCAGAACCCACCTCTGAGTGTTTAGTGCAGGTGTGTGAAATAAAGCTTGGATCAGTTTTTTGAAACCATGACTCAGTTCCTCCAGGAAGATCAGATACTAGGTTTCTGTTATGATACCTTGAAGAGTAGAGCCAAGTGCCCTGTGTACCCCTAGCACTTAATAGGTGGAAACTCCTATGAGTCTCTGATTTGACCTTACAAGAGCAATTCTAATAAAAACAGTTGAGGTTCTGGTCTTATGCATAAGCTTTACAGGTTACCCCAGCCAAGGCAATACCTGTGCACTGGCAGAAATATGAGCTAGCTCAAAGAGCTGGTTGGAATGCTAGGAGCAGACTAGCTTTATTAGCCTTTGCATTGGTGCACACTTATTTTGCTGAGGATGGAAGAACCGTGAAATAGGTAAATGACTTGCAGTTCATTTTCATGGTAAGTACAAAAGGCTAGTCATGTTTGAATGAACTGCTAAAGTCCCCTTCATCTTAAAAGTTGTCATTTTCCTGGTTACTTCCAGGATCATGCTACACATTTAGTTCTGCTCTCAGTGACACTGTGAGAATTTTGTGTGTGTGTGTCTTTTTTTCCTCTCCATTCAGTCTGTCAGCCAAAATGGTCTGTCTGGAACATACAGCTCCTAATTTGTGACACAATTAAGTCTCACAAGGACCTGGAGAAGCTCACTTAAGAGCATTCATTTTATAACCCCAAGCACTTGAATGCCCAGCAATGCACTGCAGTGTGTTGGGCGAGAAGGTTTAGGCAGAGCTGGCTGCCTGGTCTGGGGTCCAAGTCCAGTCCTGCAAACCAAGGCAGTGGCAGCCAGGATGTCCATGGAGAGGCTGGGCAAGCTCAGAGCATCTCCTTCCCTGATGCTCTCCATGGGCTGTTGCTAACAGGGAGTGCTGTGGGCTCCTTATCCCTGCTTCCCAACACCCACCTGCCCTTGCTGTAACAGCAGTGCTCTAGATGATGGATTAGATTATTGACTGGAGAGAGGTGTGGGGGGGCGGGGGGCAGGGGAAATGCCCAGGAGCTCAGATCCACTGCATGGACACCCAGCAGCAGGACAACCATGTGTCATGGGAAGGTGCTTAAGTAAAATGAAAGGGAAAGTTGGCTGAAACTACAGAATTTCAAACAGATCCATTTCTTCAGAGTGACTGTCAGTAGCAATAATTGTGCTAGAAGCCTGCAATGATTCACTGGGCTGATTCTTCTAAGTGCTGGAACATGAAAGGAATTCAGGACTTCAGAGGCAGCCTGTCCTTAGTTCTCTCCAGTGTTGTAGTCTTAATACCTGGTGTCAAACAACTAGTGCCATTGAGGAATTGCATGACAATAACAGGATCCTCTTCTGAAGAGTTTGCTGCATTTTTTTAAAAAAAAAAAAGTTATAAGGGAAGAGGGGAACTAGAACTGTAGGATGGGGAAATCTGAAAGCTTTTTTTAATAGAACAAAGCAGAAACATTTTAGAACTTTCTAATAGTCTGTAACTATCAACATTCCACCTTTGCTGTGCACTGACATAAAACAAAAGGCAGAAAGCAGCAGCTTAATGAGTTAGATCTTACTTTTTCCCGCTGTTTCATTGTCTGGGCACAACTAAAAGCATTAGCAGTACTGATGTGGGCAAAGGCTTTATAAGAAAGATCCTGGATAGGTCAGGGCAAGGACTGCCTTGTGTTTTACTGATTAGTATATTTGTCTCATTTTTGAGGTATCTTTTTTATAAAAGGGAAGTTTTGCTGTGTGCAGATATGTAACACATGAACTTTTGTATAAACTAGGCAGTTCACTTGATTGGAGATTGGGTCTCAGTAGTTACTGTTTGGGCTAAGATGTTCTTTTTGTTATTCCAAACCAGTTATTTTTCTGATAATAAATATTTTGTTTTTTTTTAGTGTGCTGATTTTTCTTCTTCTCATGTTCCTGTGTGCTGTTCCTGAGTCTCCTTTGTTCTGTTATTTCCACTTTATAGTAGTGTAGAATAGAGGATGAAAACAGTAATTGAAACAATTGCAGCAGACTGTTTTGAACTTCCAACATGTCTGTGTACTTGCTGCCCTGTTATGAGTTGCTGATAACTTACCCTCCTAAAACAGCCTGATATGCGAGGCTTAGATGAATGCAACCATAGTGTGGAAATGTGCAGCATTTACATAATACAGTAAATAGTGTCAATGACCCCCTTCTTAGGGTGACAGCATTGTTAAGGTGAAGCTGTGCAATTCTGCTACTTAAGAGTTGGGAGAATGAAAGGTTGTAGCAATTCACCCTGGGTACCTTTAGGAATCCTTTTGGCTATAAAAACAGAAACAAAGCATTTGGTACAGAGATTTGACTTTCATTGACCTTGTATTCTCACAGGGGAAAAAACATTAAGATCCAGCAGCTGAAGGCAGCTAGCTTTTAAAAAAAAAAAAAAAAA